>KV751386.1:392976-404602 GCA_001698575.1 Mola mola | reverse complement strand
CGCGCCTTGCTCGGATTGATATACAGTAGCCTGCATGGGGATCTAGGGGCAGGAGGAACCTTGTTGCGCCCCAGCAACTGTTCTACTTCAGCTGGAAGGACTGTTTGCGCACGTCTCTATCCATGTCTCGGCAACGCTGCTCCGGTTCTCCAGAGGGAGCCGCATTCATTACCTCAACAGCTTTGGGTAAGTCCAGTTTATTTAGATTTCATCTGTGTTTTTACCAGTGTTTATTCATTTAGAATTTGACAATTTCATTTTTAAATTCCCTATTTAGCTTCTTAGTAAAAAAAAAAAAATAAATAAATACAATTTAAAAAAAAAATGGTTGCCTGTGCGATGAATGCGTGCAGATCAAACCCTCTGAATATGACAGCAGTGGGCTCAGTCCCAATTCTTCCTCTTCGCCTTGCTGTCACAGTTGCTCTCCTAAATAACCAGAAAGAGCTGCTTAGTGCTGCTGCTGCTGGCTTCAAATGAGACCCCTGTGAATAAGAGAAGTGCAGCCGTTAAACTTTGATTATGTTGATTGTGCTGAGGGGGGAATAATATAGTCGTGCTGCATCTGTCTTTGACATTTTCAGGACGAGCGGAATGTCACAATAACGGGCGTTGATGTGCAGCAGTTCTTGGGTTGGAGTATTTTACAGAGTATACAGTACTTTTAGTGCCGTACTGGGTAGTCTGAATCAAGCTTAATTAGGGTGAATCATTGTGTCAATGCAACTTGCTGCAATGGCTCTAATAAAAGGTGGTTGAACCAGTAATTAGAAATGTAAATCATTATCATGGGATTTTACATACTGGTTTATTCACTGCACAGTGTATTAATAACTAAACCGATGTGGTTTTTAAACTGAATGACTATCATCAGTATGACACATATTTTGATAGTTTGTTTTCTGTGTGTGAATGTTTGTGTCCGCACTTCTCTCTTTTTTTTCTCCAAAGGTTACTAAATGGTTTTCTGGGGGAGGATATCTAACCGGCGAGATGCTGCTCGTACTCCTGCTGGCAGTCTTTTCTTTTTTCATCTCTGGCTCCCTCTCCTCCTCCTCCTCATCCATGTCGGATGGACCCCAGATTGCGGAGCCGTCCCCCTCGGACTTGATGGCTGAGACCTGCAGCGCCTGTTCCTGCATGTCGGTGGAAAACGTGCTGTATGTCAACTGCGAGAAGATCACCGTGTACCGGCCCACACAACTAGTCCCACCGGCCTCGTCCCTATACCACCTGAACTTTCAGAACAACTTCCTAATCATTCTCTACCCCAACTCATTCCTCAACTTCACCCACGCTGTGTCATTGCAGTTGGGGAACAACAAGCTGCAGAACATTGAAGGCGGAGCATTCATGGGGATGAGCGCATTGAAACAGCTGCATTTGAACAATAATGAGTTAAAGGTGCTGCGAGCGGACACTTTCCAAGGCATAGAAAACTTGGAATACCTTCAGGCTGACTACAACTTGATAAAATACATTGAAAAGGGAGCATTTAACAAACTGCACAAGCTAAAAGTGCTCATCCTGAATGATAATCTCATACAGGCACTTCCTGAAAACATATTTCGCTTTGCCTCACTCACACACCTGGATATAAGGGGGAACAGGATCCAGAAGCTTCCTTATCTTGGTGTTCTGGAGCATATTGGGCGTATTGTAGAGCTGCAGCTGGACGATAACCCCTGGAACTGTACCTGTGATTTAGCACCTCTCAAGGCATGGCTTGAAAACATGCCCTATAACATTTTTATCGGCGAGGCCATATGTGAAACACCAAGTGACTTGTATGGGAGGCTCTTGAAAGAAACCCACAAACAGGAGCTTTGTCCAATGGGAACAGGAAGTGACTTTGACGTTAGGATGCCGCCCGTACCGCCTGATGATGGGCAGCCACCGTCCAAAATGTCCCCGAGCACTGTGGTACCCATAGTCACAAAATCGCCAAAATCCACTGACTCATCTAAGATTTATGGAAATGGCATAGTGGCTGGCTTACCCCCATTCGGAAGAAATAGCCAGATTGTTTCTTTTCAGACACGAACTCCTCCCCTGTTGTGTCCACAGCCCTGCAGCTGTAAAGCCCACCCCTCTGACTTTGGCATAAGTGTCAGCTGTCAGGAGAGGAATATTAAAAATTTAGCTGATCTCATTCCCAGACCCCCAAATGCAAAGAAACTTCACCTGAGCGGGAATTACATCCTCAACATTAGCCCGACTGATTTTCAAGGCTTTGAGGGTTTAGATTATCTCCATCTTGGCAGCAATCAAATAGTCACAGTCCAGAAAGGTGTGTTTGCCAACCTCACTAACCTGAGGAGACTGTACTTGAATGGAAACCAGCTTGAACAGTTACACCCGGAGATGTTTCTAGGCCTCTCAAACCTGCAGTATCTATATTTGGAATACAATGCCATAAAAGAAATCTTAGCGGGTACGTTTGACTCCATGCCGAACCTACAACTCCTGTATCTTAACAACAACGTACTGCGGAGTCTCCCTGCCTATGTGTTTGCCGGTGTCTCTTTAGCTAGACTCAATCTGAAAAACAACCACTTCATGACTCTGCCAGTCAGCGGTGTTTTGGACCAGCTGCAGTCCTTGACCCAAATAGACCTGGAAGGAAATCCGTGGGAATGTTCCTGCGATCTTGTCGCCCTTAAACTCTGGCTAGAGAAGCTAAATGATGGCGTGGCTGCCAAAGAGGTGAAATGTGTTTCCCCGGTGCAGTTCTCCAATATTGAGCTGCGCCTTTTGAAAAATGAGGTCTTATGTCCCAAGCTGATTGCGAGAAAACCATTTATTCTCACCAGTGCCACACCTATCTTGACGTCGGTGTCGCCCGCTGGAGTCGGCAAAGCGCCACCAGGGGGGCCCGTGCCTCTCTCAATCATGATCCTCAGCATCCTCGTAGTACTCATCCTTACGGTGTTTGTGGCCTTCTGCCTTTTAATCTTTGTCCTAAGGCGGAATAAAAAACCAGTGGGCAGGCAGGAGGGGTTTGGTAATCAGGAGTGTGGCTCTATGTCACTGCAGCTCCGCAGACACAGCCACAAATCCGGCAAAAAATGCTCCATCCCAGGAGACGATCTGGGAGGCGAGACCTTCATCCCCCAGACCATCGAGCACATTGGCAAGAGCCACACCTGTGGGATTGGACGCTCCTCAGACTTGGATGCCGGGTTTAAGTTTGCAGACTCTCAGAGGCAGAAGATCATCCTCCGGAACATCACCGACAAGGATAAAGACACCCTTTCCACCCTGGAGCGCAACAAACGCCTCAGCACCATAGACGAACTGGAGGAATTCCTCCCCCACCGAGAGCCTAGCATGTTCATCCAAAACTTCCTTGACAGCAAAAGAGATTTCAACAGTATAGGGATGGGCGGGTATGAAATCCGCTACCCGGAGAAAACGCTTGATAAAAAGATGAAGAAGTCATCGCTGATAGGCGGGAACCACAGTAAGATCGTGGTGGAGCAGAGGAAAAGTGAGTATTACGAGCTGAAAGCCAAGCTCCATGGAACGCCTGATTACCTGCAGGTGCTCGAGGAGCAGACTGCGCTGAGCAAAATGTAGGGATTGTTTTGCTTGATTTAGTGCATTGATTACACACACAAACACAAGGAAGTGAGACACACACGCAGACAGACAGACAGACAGCAAAACACATCTGCCTTTCTCTGGCCACACACACCATTCAACCCCCCCTACCCACAGATCTCGAGATTCCCGTCTTTATCACTGAAGCCACACACATACACACTCAGACTCACACACAGCTAAAAGTGCCTTCTGGAAATCCTTAATGACCAATGCAGAGACAGACAAAATGGCTCCACACTACAAAAGCTATCACTCGAGTCAGCGTGGCGCTGTCTCACACTAAAAGACCTTTGGGATCCTCCATGTATGAATCTCACATCGCACCACAGAACACCCTGCAAAGCAACCAGACAGGCACAGTATGTTTTTTGCTGCTATTGAAATGGGTACTTATCTTCTTTTTTTATTTTCTTGTTCTTTTTCACCTCCTTTTTTTGTTTTTCCCACCAAATCAAAGGGTTTTGAAAACAGTGCTTGAGAATATACCTCGCCATCTTCAGCCCTCGTTTGACATAAATTGAAAAAGAAAGAGTAAAAAGGAGAGCATGTTGTAGTTCTTTTTTTTTTTTTCCTCAAACGTATCCAAAACCACTATTTTGGGAGAAGAAATTAACACAAATGGGGACTCGATGGATGGCACTTTATTTTTTCTTCTGCTTGTTCTTGGGGCATTTCTCTGGAGTCGGCTGCATCTTATCTGGATTAAGCACCAGTGGCAGCACACCTGCTCTTTGCCAGGAGGCTTTAACAGTTCCTGTTTCTGTTAATGAGAATGGGAGATACTGCAAAAACTGTTTTGGGGGAATGATTTTGAGACTTGTTCTCTTTGTGCAAAGAGCCATGTTAAATATAGTGTCTTCTGATTGAGGTTGTGTTTTTCTTCAGAATTGCTACTTACAGTAACTGTATGTTTTAGGGTGAAATCTTAATGGCACACATACTGCCAGAGGATGTTGTTTCTGAAAAATGAAAAACCCAAGGATAAAAATGACAAAAAAAAAAAAAAAAAAAATTACAAAGTTGCTTGCCATGTAAGCGTAACCTGGAATTTATTTTGTAAGTCTTACGTTATTTGTATCTGTGGGACTGGTTTGTAAATTACGCGGAAGGACAAACATGTACACACACTGTACGACGGAGTATCACCATCAAGAGACTACAAGCCAGAATTGTCAAAACGCTAATAGAGCATAATTCAATCAGCAATCCGCATCCCCTTGTCAGCGCTCAATTTGTAGTAAACAAAAAAATTTAACAACATAGTTAATTTATTTTTCTATGCAGGATTATTTAAAGAATTACTGGTATTATTTAAAGAGAATAATACACAAAGAATGGAAAGGACTTGACAGGATGATGCATCAGAGCTAATTCAGGCCACAGCAAGTGACTGCTGAGTTTTCTTTTCTCTCAGTTCGCTGACAAACTCGACCCGCTGGACGAGGGTTGTGACATGTGACCTGTATGTTGTTTTCATTTGTTTTTTTCGGTTTTTCTTTTTTTGAAATTTCCTTTTCATTGTGTCGCACGACAAAATGAGGCCTGATAAAGTCTGTGAAGTTTTAAGCTGTTACCTTATTCTTATATCTCCAACAGTATCTTGTAAAAGGTTTCTTATTTACATTATGCAACCAAAATAAATGTGCATTAAAATTAATGTGGTTCCAGAATCATCAGGTTGGTAGCTGAAGACGCTAGCCGTGGGGGGTGACGGCGGCAAATTGAAGCTCTAAATTGTTAGCACTGGGTAGATCATATCATGAAAACACCATGTGCAATATTAGTAAAAATACTCACTCATGTTGGCTTCGAATTGTTTGTTTAATTTATTTAGTTTGAGGTTATATTGTCAAAACAGGTTCAGTTATGGCATTCATTTATCAAGCTGACTCTATCCAGTCCTTATTTAAAATATGCTGTTACGTTAAAATTATGAGTGTTTATTGAAATTACAAATGAATAGAATGTATCTTGGAAAGTATAATAAATACAATTTTCTATTGGTCATAAATCTCCTGTATAGTGCTTAATTTTCTCTTGTATAATCATGTTGAAATCAAGGTATTAAAATCAGCATTTCTTTGCACCTTGTTCCCCTATTTCTTTGAAACGTGAGGATTGTCTTGGCTCTTCAGGCTGCGTTACTTGCGTTCTTCCACTGAAACTGTCAGCTCCTTTGACTTTTTTCTTTTTTTTTTTTTTTTCTTATGGAACATGTTGGATTGTCTGTCAGCTCAGTGCTGGAGAGATTCCTCCGGTGTCAGAATTTGGTTGCTGCTTCCTTCATGTACAAACACCCCTCAAGCATAATATCCTGTTTGTTCAGTATATGTTCTGTTCTGTATAGTTTGAGGAACCTGCTACTTTTTACACAAAACTGTGGTGTTGGTTTCTGTGCCCGCCAGCTGTCCTTTTGCTTATTATAGAGCTGCATTTTTAGATCTCCTTGTGACAGAAAAGCACCTTTCGAGATTTAACATTGCCAAACCCATTCGCATGCATTTCCCTGTTGTGTCCCAGCAGATCCCAGATTGGCTCTTGCTTTTCAAGCTTTTCCCAGCTCTGACCTTATTGTCATGAAGGTATCTGCACTCTAGTTAGACAATTTCTAAATAGGAAACCCATAGGAAAGAAAATGAATGGGAAACCCATCAAACATTTATGTCCATTCCATTTTAGGGTTAACGATTCAGATTTCCCCTGTGGAGATCCAACCTCTGGGGATTTTGGGAAACCGAGTAGCAGAAAGTATGACTCATCCAGACGCCAGAGAATGGTTTTCATTAATTATTAATACCCTTGGCGTTATGAACTAAAAAAAGTGATGAGGAGGGGCATGACTGTGATATGTCCACCCCCTCCAAGCCCCCACCCTTTCTCTGTTAGATTCTTGATCTTACGTTGTTCTAATGGAACAGAAATATCATTTGGATGCTTATGAAGAGGCAAATTAGCCGGAAAATGACATTTTTTCATCCTGTTACTGTACTGATGTGACTCCTGTGTAGGTTTCTGTTCCTGGAAGCTCCGAACGGTCCCTAAAGTGCCATCATGACATCAAATGGGACAGTTTGTTTAACTGAGGACACAGTTGAGGGGATATCTGTTTTTCTGCTGCAGCTGTCCATGCTGACTCTGTATCATCATGTCTGTTGTGCTTCATAACGTAATTTCATGGAGAAATGCACAAGTCTTTGGGGTGGGGGGGTTACTGCAGTTCTCCTTGTGCCGTTGCAAAAGGAGGGTTTTATGCGTTATGTTTAAAATTGGCCACCAGGGGCGCTGTGAGCTCAGCAGAGAATTACATGGTGTGAGTGGAATGGAGGAGTGCAATGCTTGGAGGATTGGCTGAAAACAAAATGAGGGAAAGAAAGCAAAAAAAATTGGTCTTGTTATTTCCCTTCTAACTGAAACTTAAGTTTTTAATGGAATTTTCAGGGAATAATGTAAAATATTACTGCTTTTAGGAGTTAATGCAGTAGATGAGATCAGTTTACCTCGTGGTTGACTGAATAGTGTTTAAGTTGTGCAGTGCTCCAAATATATTGTGAGATTTAAAACATGTTGATTTTGGCTTGTTGTAATGTGTCAGAATAACAGAAAGGTGGTCAAACGTCGTACAGAATGTGAGAGGATAAACATTTATCCTTCTCATTCATGGTTTTGTGAGCACATTTAATTCAGTTTACAGACAGCTCTTCTCCTCGCAGAGCTGCTGCATTGGTAACAATAAGAATGCAAATGTCCCCAAACAGTTGTCAGAAGTCTTGGATGTCAATCTGCGCCAAAGCATGACAGCTTTTAGATCATTTTATTTTCCCTTTTATCGAAATCAGAAATGAAGTTTGATTGGTTAAGATAATGTGTATGACAATAATGTGCAAAATATGTTTATTTTAAGGACGCACCTTCTTGTGTTAGACGAGAATGTTTCCTGTAATTTCTTCCTTGATTCTTTCTTTTCATTTCTGTTTATCATCGTCATCATCTGTGCTGACGGTGGGTTTCAGCTATTCCCTCAACTGTCTTGCTAATTATTTGATCTCGTCCCTTTGTCGTGAGTTTCCTAGAAGGAATAATGTGTTTATGAAGTGCCTCTTTATCACAACTTTAAAAAAAAACATGAATTAATTGATATACTGTAGAACCAAGAGTTCAACAATTTACAACATATAAATAATGTAGGTGCCCTGTAGATTTCCTTTTTTCAGCTGTCCCTGATTAAAAATAACTTTTTTCACTTATTCACTTACAGTACATCAGTGTTATAAACTTTATCTGGTCTATTTTAGATCATTTTCAAATGCATATTTAGATTTTTTACATTTAATTTCTACAATTCCTAAAATATTGGGCCATAAAATTGTACAGGAATTGATAAAAATGTTTAGAATAATAGACAAAATATCAGTTTCTGCAGTGGCAGACTTGCAGACATTCTTAAATTATCAGAATGAAAAAAAAACGCTGGTAAGGTTCTTCATTGTGCGATAATGGACCTCCAAACATGGCTGTTACATTCAAGACATTATCAAATAATTTCACACAATGCTTTATATATATTTTTTTTAATTCTGGAGCTTGTGCCAATTTTTCCGCCCTAGCATGGTGGTTGTGTTTGGCTTGCTATGTTTATGTAATTCCCCTCTTTGCCTTTAGGGGGTTACTGAAGTGTAACGTTGCAGGTTTCAAGCTCCGTTCTCTGATCTGATAACCTTTGTTCACAGGCCACCTGTGGCTCTTTTTTTTTGGTATTAATGCTACAACTTTTTACACGTATTCAAAACTAAACCGTTGTTCATCTGTTCTTAGGTTTTCCTCCCTCTTCCTGATTTTATTTATTGTCATTTGCTTTAATTACGCTGTTATTTTCCCTCTGACATTTTGTTAAGCTGTGGGGGGAACATTAATGGCAGTGGTGAGCCATGTTTGCAGGATGGCCAACAATGTGTACAATGGTACTGGAACAATTCTGGCATCAGTGGCAGTCAGTCGGCCATTTGAGGCAGGATGAAAGGGGATGGCACCTCCAAGGGGTACTGCAAATTATCTGGCACATCCCCAATGAGAGGAGAACAATGGCTTGCCTGCCCACCAGCTGCCTCATTAAATGTGGACAAATCCACCAACACTGTCCTGTTTGAGCCACTTGGCTGCCATTTTTGCAAGAGTCATAAAGCAAAAAAAATCTCCTGATGACTGTGTTTTTTAGACATACAGAAGGATTTGTTACATTTAAACTTCAGCAACACTGTGCAAACTATCAGCAGAGGTAAAACAGCAGTGTTAAAGTCTAAAGATCTTTCCCCTGTCCCGGCTTTAATTTGCGATCCTGTATTAAAGGACAGCACTCTGCCCCGGCAGAGAACTATTCCAGTAATTGAATTTCTCAGTCTGTCCTTTGAATACTTAAAAAAAAAAAAACTGCAACAACGTGGTCTTCTTAAAATTTGACACCTACTCTGAGAATAATAGAGATTGACTAAAAGTCACTATTCACTGGTGCTATTATTTCGTGTCTCTGAGGATAATATGCATTTTATATTTGGCTCTCAGTAAACCTAGATACATGTTTTATGCTTTCTTTGATCAAAACCTTAGCTCTTTGCAGTGTTAATTTCTTCTAAGACATGACAGTAAACCTTCATTTAACGGCAGCAATGGATGGTTGCTGCCAATGGATGGTGTTTCAGTCTAGTGGTTTAGTTATAGTGCTGGTTTTTATACCAATTACAAGTTCTGTTACTGATAATTGTCAGGACTAAACCACAACAGTTTGATTGATATTTAAATCTGAAGTGAAATTTAAATCTTGTGATCTTGAATTTGATTCAATTAAAATACATAACAGGACAGATACACATCAGGAGAATGGGGGAGTGCAGGAGGACGGTCAGGTGTCGTAGGTGATCTTGAAGAGGTGGGATTTCAGTTGACTTTTAAATGAGGTGAGTGTGTCGGAGTTCCGGATGTCGAAGGCTCTGTCCCCCAAGGTGCGGTACTTGGTCTTAGTGATGGGGGTGAAAAGGTTGGCGTCAGCAGAGCGGAGGCGGTGAGTTGGGGAGTGGCGATGGAGGAGGTCAGTGAGGTATGAGGGGGCGAGATAGTTCAAAGCTTTGTAGGTGATGAGGAAGATCCTGAAGTTGATGCGTTGCTGTATGGGGAGCCAGTGAAAGTGACGGAGGATGGGAGTGATGTGTTCTCTGGAGTGGGAGTGGGTGAGCAACCGGGCAGCTGAGTTCTGAACATATTGTAGTTTTTGGGGGACAGTAGAAGGGAGGCCATGAAGGATGCTATTGCGGTAGTCTAGTCTGGAGGTGATGAAGGCATGGATGAGTGTTTCAGCGGCTGAGGAGGAAAGGGTGAGGCGGAGGCCTGCGATGTTACGGAGGTGGAAGAAAGATGTTTTGGTGACATGGTGGATGTGCAACTTTAAGGGGAGAGTAGGGTCCATGATGATGATGAGGTTTCGTGCCAAGGGGGAGGGAGTGACAAGTGACCATCAGTGTAGAGTGAGAAGTTGTGGGAGGAGGGGAGGAGGGATTTGGGGCCAAAGATGATGATTTCAGTTTTATTGCAGTTGTTTGAGGAAGTTGTTGTTCATCCAGGTTTTTATGTCGGTGAGGGTGGAGAGAGTGGTGGGAGTGATGGCTTTGGAAGAAATGTACAGCTGTAATATCGTCGGTGTAGCAATGGAAATGTAGTCTATGGCGGCGAATTATGTTACCAAGATGGAGCATGTACAGGACTAAAAGAGTAGGACCACCGAGCCTTGAGGGACTCTGTGTGAGACTTGGGGGGGGTGTGGGATTTATGGTTATTGATGGAGATGTAGTGGAATCTGTCAGACAGGTAGGCAGTGAACCAGGAGAGTGCGGAGTCGGTGATGCCAATGGATTGCAGGCGACGGAGGAGGATGGAGTGATCGATGGTATCGAAAGCTGCACTGAGGTCGAGGAGGAGAAGAATGCTTAGGGAGCCGGAATCGGAGGAGAGTAGGAGGTCGTTGGTGACTTTGAGTAGGGCTGTTTCAGTGCTGTGGTGACTTCGGAAACCGGATTGGAATGTTTCGTACAGGTTTTTGGAGAGAAGTAATTGCTTGAGTTGGGTTGCAATGACTCTTTCCAGTATTTTTGAGAGGAATGGGACGTTGGAGAAGGGTCTGAAGTTGATGGGGTCGTCGCTGTCCAGGCCATGTTTTTTGAGGAGAGGTGTTATGGCAGCAAGCTTGAGAGACGGGAGAATGGTGCCAGAGGTAAGGAGGGAGTTGTTGATGTCAGTGAGGAGTGGGGCAAGGGGAGTGAGACACGCTTTGACAAGGGCGGAGGGGATGGGGTCCAGTAGGCAGGTGGATATTTCATGCCAGAAAGTATTTCTGAGAGCTTTAGCATCGCTGACACAGTTCAGTGCCAAGAGTGCAAGCTGTATCTCCATCAAATCAAATCAAATCAAATCAAATTTTATTTGTATAGCCCAAAATCACAATTTACACATTATCTCACTGGGCTTTGACAAACTGTACAGATGTGACATCCTCTGCCCTTAGACCCTCGAACCGGGTGAGGAAAAACTTAAAAAAACCCTAAACAGGGAAAATAAGAAACCTCAGGAAGAGCCACAGAGGAGGGATCCTTCTTCCTAGGACATACAGGTGTGCAATAAATGTCACTTGTACAGAACATAAAAACATGATAACAACAGTTCATTTAGAATGCATAAAACATCCATGAGTCCCAGAGTCTGTGGATTCTATGAGTCCGGATGTATGGAAAGTCTAGTGATCCAGATGCAGGTGGACTCTGTTGGTCCAGGAGTCATTGTACTCCATGTAGCAAGATCCATCACCCTCGTATCACTGCAGTTCCACTAAGGGTGCATTAAGATCCACAATTTCTTCTCAGCCCCCTGGTGGCAAGCTACAGTACAGGTCATATTGTTCATTGCCTTCAAAGTGCATGACAAATAAGTAACTTTTTTTCCCCACCTTTTTTGATATTTACGTAAAGTTAGACAACAGGAC
>KV751386.1:365883-377241 GCA_001698575.1 Mola mola | reverse complement strand
TGATTTTCCAGTGAATATAGAAAGATTTATCCATACATCCATCCATCCATCCATATCAAGCTATGCAGAGCATTCCTGACATCCTTCTCCAAGCAAGACTTTCTAGCTCCTTCTGGTGAATCCCAAGGTATTTCCAGGCCAGACAGGACATATACATCCTCCAGTGAGTTCTGGGTCTACTTTGGGGCCTCTTTCCAGTTGGGCATGCCAGGAAGACCCCCAAAGGGAGACCTCCAGGAGGAATTACTATCAAATTCAGATGATTGTTGGCTCCTTTTTCTCTGAGGCTGAGCTCAGCCACCTTCCTTAGGAAACACATTTGTATCCACAATCACATTCTCTTGATCTCTCCCCAAAGCACCCTTTTTACCACGACAGTCCCAAATGATAGTTGACACCACACCAAAGCGCCTGTCCATGAAGAACTTTTCATCTTCATTTCTAATATCACATCCAAATTTTTTTAGTTGCATTTTGTAGAATGAATGTAAACCCGCAAAGTAACAAGTAAGTGAAGTTTGTTATCAAATAAATGTCATAAAAAAGTACAATACTGATTGATTCATTTGTTTTTATTTTAAAACATATCTGAAAAAAAACCAGCAGAAAAAAAACATATCTGTAAGTATCCATCTATCTATCTGTCTCATTATCAAGATGGATGGATAGAGACGAAGGGATCGGAGGTAATATTAATTTATTTAATCCTATCCCTTCTCTGATATATAATATTTAACAATATTTGTCTATACAATTCTACAGTAAAATAATCATCTTTACCCTATTTATACATACATTTGTTAACTTTATATACTCATATCCTCATTAATACAAGTCATACACAAATATATATTATATTTATTTGCCTTATAAATCGATAATTCCCATTAATTAACTAATACACATACACATCTGAATCTCAGTGAAGTATAAGCATCGAGTGGGAGAAATTGGAAATACTAGTGTAAGTGCAGTTTATGGGTGTTAACAATGCTGCAAGTGGTTTTGGTGAGTTGTGGGTGTGAAAGATACCTGTTAAAACTGGACCAGTTCTTGAAACCTTGAAAATGCAGTCTTGAGGATTCGATGAATATTTTTCAGCGTGTGGGAGGTTTTGCAGGATCTCTGTGACCCATTCTTTGCAAAAAGCATTCCACTTGCTTTTTTGTTTTTCACTGCAGTTTTATTTCCACTTTCCTATTATATTTTTCAAATATCAAAACGTTTGATTTAATCTTGGTAATTTAGCACACAATGTACAGACATAATTTGAGAGCAAAAATACAGTAAATAGATAAATATATTAAGGGAATGTATCATTATTTTATCGTTTCAGTCAAATTAGAGTGTTTTTATCGTTCTAATGTAATAATTAGAATGTGAAATTTTATGGTCATATTTTGAAAAAAAAACAATTGTATTTATTCACGTGACTTAGAGGGCTGAAGGATGCAACTGAAAGTTATTTCAGTGAGCGATCCGCAAGCCACCGACCTGTACTACTTTGCATAAGGGCTATACTACAGAACCCACTCAGATTTGAGTCAGGATAGCGAAGAAGAAACAGGATCGACGTGGAGTTAAATGGTATGGCAGTGAAAATGTTAGTTAGTAGACTCTGTTAAACAAATTGAGTTGGGGCACGTTTATATGAAACGGGCGTTTCAGCAGCACAGGTATTGTTTTTTTTAATTATGACTCATGCTTTATGTCATTTTCCAGGAATCATGTATGATGAAATGATCATGACATGATAAGTAAATCTAACTTGCTAACAAAATAAGACAGGTTTGTTGACAGACTGTTCTACTGCATTCTGTCTCCACTCTGCTTTTGTTGTAAAAAAACCCAGAAAAAAACAGGGAAAATAAGTCATAAATTTACAAGGGAAAATGACGGTGATCAAAAACCACATCTTCGCTGGGTCATCATACAGCAAACGTTACCACTGGCTGTGTATTATACCTGCGACATGACTTTATACCTGATGTAATAATGAAGTTTTTGTCATTTCAGCCTCGAAACCTTAAAGTCCACCTGAAATGAAAAACTGTACTTTTAACCCATTTAGATCCCTTTATTATTCAAGACCAAGCCCTACCCCCTTAATTTTGTTTTATTAATGACATCTTGTTAACACGGATGCTCCCTCACTTATGTGCAGCGAGCTGGGGCGCAATACATGTTGTGAATGCTGTGAAAATGTTGTTTTCGAAAGGTTAAACACCCACATATATGACTTGTAGTACTATATATTAGATAAATACATTCTGGAAATGATTGCATGTATTTCGTTACAATAAATATGGACCTTTTCACTTTTCAATTTTCTGAATTTATTGGATGTGTTCTTCTACATTCCATCACCAGTAAGTCATTTTAAATGACTCATTACCTTTTATGTTTATGGATGGAGTAGCTAAAAAAATAATTTTATTCTTACTTAAAACGAGACTGAGCTTGCTAAGAATAATTGTGTTTAACTTTGCAGTAAGTAATCAGTGTCATCACTGTAACGTTAATAAAAACAAAATGTGAATATAAAGAGTATATCATAAAAGGTTGATTTTAACATTACTTGTGTTGTTCTGGCTCTTGCACAGCTTATGTCTCACAGACCAACCTAAATTAATATTTCTGGCTGTATTACTGGTAGGAACAGCTGCAGTGTGCACCAGCTGATTATTCTGGATGTTTGAGACTCAAAAAGGTTGAGAAATACTGATCTAAGACACCAATTGCTCATTTGGTGTACTGACACCAATGGTGTGCTGTGATGCTCAACTGGTCTCAGTGCTGCTTGTCACTCATTCTGATCATCTGTCCAGACTGAACGTATGTGTTTGTGTGTGTTTGCAGCAGCTACATGACAAACATCAACACTGACTTGCAGAATATTGTAAAACTGAATCAGTCTGCTTTTTGCTCTGTTTTTACTGTTTCAAACATGCAGCTGCCAGCCACATGGTGGCTTCAACTAGCTAACCGCTAGCCACACCTACAGTCAGCACTGTGCCAACTGCAAAGGGTAAACACCCAGCTAAAAAGCATATTTTTGGCAAAAATG
The DNA here is from genome assembly GCA_001698575.1 of Mola mola. Taxonomy (NCBI): domain Eukaryota; kingdom Metazoa; phylum Chordata; class Actinopteri; order Tetraodontiformes; family Molidae; genus Mola; species Mola mola. The sequence goes on along the minus strand of KV751386.1, from coordinate 374,174 downwards.
AGGAATAAAGCCAAACTGTTGATGTCATGTTGACAGTAAAAACACAGATTATAATCTTCTTATTTTTATTAGTGAACACATTATAGTCTATGATTAAACAATATTTAGAGAGACAATGAGTGAGTAATGTGCTTCTTTTGTGTCTGCCACCTGGCCAGACTCCTAGCCACAACGTTTCTACATCAAGGGACACACACTCACAGCTTCATGCAGAGTCTGTTAATAGCGTTAGCCAAATCTGGCTTTGTTGGAAATGTGACAGCATCATCAACTCATCCAGCTTGTGACAAACACTGCAGATAGTGTTAAACCAGCCAGGCCACATTGAGGCCGGGCTAAATAGGTCATGGGCCAAGCACTGGTGGATCCCCCACCAGCAAATAGCAGGGCTGTTTTCAGTGAGTCTCCTGCCTAAAAATTCCTCTGGAGGAACATGCAGCATCCTTGAAACGTCGCATTCACAGCGGGAAGGACAGTGTGTGTGTGTGTGTATGTGTGCATTTAATGTCATTTGCATGGCTGCTTATCAGCTGTTGATATAAATGTGGCCCATACTGGGGCCTGGCTGAGTGGCTTTCTGGTTCAGGAATACTTTTTGTAACCAATCTGCCTTTCTAAGCCGTAATAAGCCACACTAAGCCAGTTTGAAAGTTGCTGCCCGTCTGCTGTGTGCCTCGAGCATTGGGTGACGTGGTGCATGTGTGTGAGTGTGTGTGTGCCATAATGCCCAGAGGAGGTTGTTGGGCTGTAGATAGGCCATGTACAATGTTCTCATTTGCGATGGAGAGAGAGAGAGAGCGAGAGACAGAGATATGAGGAGAAACAGACAGAATTGGAGAGAGGAAGTGAGTATTTTTGGGTCATGTGGGTCGCTCTATTTATTTTTTCCCGGCACAACACACACACATGCATAAATACCCACAGTGACACTCTGGAAAACACACACCATCAATCATTTTTGCTGAGCAACATCAAAAAGGTCTGTTTGCTTAAGAAGCTTTTCATTAAACTTGTCCTCAGTGGATCAGCTTGCGCTGTTTTGTTTCTCCATCAGCGCCACAGAAAGAAGATCACTGCCTGGCAGATCGCTGCTTCTAATAAGTGAACCCTTTCATCTGTATCTACCTGTAGGCGTCTATTGCACCTCAGGTTTTCCTAAAGATCACACATATACAGTATTATACATTAAAAATCAGACAAAAAAAAAAAAAAAAATCAATATGGGTTTTTTTCGTTTGTTTTGTTAATTTCAGAATACAAATATACTTGAATTAGTAAACTCACTTGAAAGGCAACCACAAGGGTATATCCCCAAAATTACACGATACAATACACACAAAAATGGCAGCAAATACAAATTAACGGTGCCTAGGTAGGTAGCTTGGTTAAATGCCAAAAATAATATTACCTTGCTCTTAAAGACAAATCCTAGGAAAATCTGGTATGGTTCATCTTACACAATTAAAAACTTTCATGTATGAACAATTTTCAAATCGTCCAGTAAAACAGTAAGATCAACATCTAAAGATATTGATGATACATCAATATTAAAAAGACACAATGCTAACTTTTTCTTAGCTTATTTTCTGTAACAAAACATGTCTTAGTTGAAAAAAATAGAAACCACTGAAAACAACTTGCTATAACTAGTTAGCCAGGTCAAGATAAAACCCAAAAGGAAACATGGTAACCCTAAACGAGGGTGTGAGCAAAACATCACTAGGAACTCACATTATCATTTTTTGACCTAACATACCACTGAGGTCAAATGTTTATAAACACAGAGGTCACACTCACACAGAATATCATTCAAGTGTGATTGTGTGTGTATATATACAAACAATATATTTGTTTTACGTAAAGTCCTGGCCATATTCGATCTTTAACAACACTGACTTTTGGAGGGTAAAACTTAATAAGGCAGCACAAGTTGCTTTTTGCAAACAGAGGCTGCAATGGAGCCAACAGTGTCAACAGTGCCATTTTCAAGATGGAGAAGAGAGTCAGGGTGTACCAGCAGCTATGACTGTGCCGTGCTTCCAATGGCAATAAGATAATGAGAGAGCAACTTAAGCTTTAAAGCATGTACTTTTGGCGACAGTTTCATTCCATCCAGTTCAAAGTACAGTTTCTGAAACACCTCAAATGTGTAGCGCAGGGGGTATGCTAGGTTGAGGGTATCAATGAGTCCCATAAGCAATGCGCAAGCATTAGCAGTGATGTTGCATCCTGACAAATTCTCCTGGCCTTCAAGAAGGATGGATACATCCACTGGATCCTTTTCATCAGCACCATGGACAACCAGAATCTTGAGTACGTGTTGAGCTGCATCACTGCCGTTGTACTTTTGCAAAAAATTAAAAAAAATAATGATTAGGCAATTGAAAGCATAAACAATGATTCTACATTCCGTTAAGACTACATTGCCAGGGCATAGTAAATACATATGTGCCAAGTATATATCTATATATACAGTATATACTAAATATAGCCCTGTTTATGTTAAATTAAGCTAAATCCAAAGTGACCCAGCATGAGTATTTATTGTGTATTTACATCCCTACTAAGAACTCATTTATTTTTCTGACTGTACTTAATTAAATTGATTAAAAGATATCCCTTTAGTTTATTCTTCCACATGATTAAAGATAAGGTTTCCTTTCACAAAGGGTCATTTGGGCCATTGTTAAATAGAATATTTCCATCTCTTTTCTTCGCTTGGTTTAGGATTAACCTACATTTAGATGATGACACGATAAAATTTTAAACCGTGTCACTAAAAAAAATGACTCAAAGAGATCATGGCTTACCCGGTAATCTTCAAAAAGTTCCTCTACTTTCTTGCCAAGGTACTGTATGGGGCTGTGGATAACAGCATCCCTTCTCATTTCAACACTTTGTTTCTTTGAACTGTGCCAATTCCAAACAATTGTTGGAAACAATGGTTTCCAACTGCGTGGTAAACTCTTCCCGCACAGTTTATTTTAATATATGAATATAATGTGTATATAATTAAAATTTTACTTGACAAAATTTTGTTCTCTCTGTAACTTAACATTACAATATAAAAATTATGACAGTTCAGTTAATATAATTTTGTTAATATAATCGTTTGACCACTCCTTTACTGGTTAACAAGTGAAATCAAGGAAATGAAAGAGCACATTTTCATAAATTTGGACCTTGAAAAAATTGAAAAATATCTGCTCAGGCACCCTTTCAGGAACTGCCACCTTACCCTGGTGGAGGGATTTGGTGCTATGTGGATTGAGTGGCAGTCAAAGGCAGGGGCCTTGGTTGCTGAAGCTGGCTATTGGAACATGGAATGTTACCTCTCTGGTGGGGAAGGAACCTGAGCTTGTGCAAGAGGTTGCGAGATACCGGCTAGATATAGTTGGCCTAACTTCAACGCACAGTTCGGGTTCTGGAACCAGTTTTATTGAGAGGGATTGGACTCTTTTCTATGCTGCAGTTGTCCCAGGTGAGAGGTGGAAACCAGGTGTGGGCTTATTAATAGCTCCCCGGTTCTCAGCCAATGTGATGGAGTTTACCCCGGTGGACAAAAGAGTTGTATCCCTGCGCCTTCGGGCTGGGGAACAGGTCCTGACTGTGCTTTGCGCCTATGAGCCAAATAGCAGTTCAGAGTACCCACCCTTTTTTGAGTCCTTGGAACTGGTGCTGGAAATTGCCCCTACTGGGGACTCCATTGTCCTACTAGGAGACTTCAACGCTCATGTGGGCAATGGCAGCGAGACCTGGAAGGGTGTGATTGGGAGGATCTGAACCCAAGTGGTGTTCAGTTATTGGATTTCTGTGCTAGTCACATTTTGTCCATAACTAACACCAGGTTCAGCCATAAGAGAGTCCATAAGTGCACTTGGCACCAGCACAACCTAGGTCAACAGTCAATGATTGATTTTGTAGACGATCATCTGATATGCGATCATATGTGCTGGACACTCGGGTAAAGAGAGGAAAGGAGCTGTCAACCGATCACCATCTGGTGGTGAGTTGGATCAGGTGGCGGGGGAGGATGCCGGACAGACCAGGCAGGCCCAAGCGAATAGTGAGGGTCTGCTGGGAACGCCTGGCTGAGGACCCTGTGAAAATGGTCTTCAACTCCCACCTCCGGAGGAGCTTCAACCACATCCCGGAGGTAGTGGGGAGCATGGAATCTGAGTGGGCCATGTTCTGCGCTGTCATTGTTGTGGAGGCTGCTCGAAGCTGTGGTAGCAAGGTTGCTGATGTTAGTCCTGGCAGTAACCCCAGAACCTGCTGGTGGACACTAGAGGGGAAAGGGGCCGTCAAGCTGAAGAAGGAGACTTACAAGGCTTGGCTGGCTTGTGGGACTCATGATGCAGCAGACAGCTATCGGCCTGCTAAGCTATCTGCGGCTCGGGTGGTCGCGGAGGCAAAAACCCAGGTGTTAGAGGAGTTTGGTGAGGCCATGGAACAAGAGTTCCAGTAGGCACCGAAGAAATTCTGGCAAACTGTCGAGCGGCTCAGGAGGGGAGAGCGCAGTCTTCAGTGTGGGAGGGCAGTAGCTAATCTCAATTGAGTGTACAGCTTTGTGGTGGAAGGAATACTTCAATGATCTTCTTAATCCCACCAACACGCATTCCAAGGAGGAGGCAGATCCTGAGGACTCTGGAGTGGGCTCTCTCATCACTGGGGTCAAGGTCGCTGAAGTTGTCAAACAACTCCGCAGCGGCAACGCCCTGGGGGTGGATGAGATTCGCCCTGAGCTCCTCAAGGTTCTGGATGTTGTAGGGCTGTCCTGGTTGACACGCCTCTCCACCATTGCGTGGACATCAGGGACTGTGCCTTTGGAGTGGCAGACAGGGGTGGTTGTTCCCCTTGTCAAGAAGGGGGACCAGAGGGTGTGTTCTAACTATCGGGCGATCACACTCCTCAGCCTCCCTGGGAATTTCTACTCCAGGGTGCTGGAGAGGAGAGTCCGGTTGTTAGTCGAACTTTGGATTCAACAGGAGGAATGTGGTTTTCGTCCTGGCCGTGGAACGCTGGACCAGCTCTAAACTCTCAAGGTGTCCTGTGGGGTGTGCTCCGGGAGTATGGGGTAGATGGTCTTTTGTTACGGGCCATTCGATCTCTGTTTTGACGGAGCCAGAGCTTGGGTCGCATTGCCGGCAGTAAATCAAACCCGTTCCCAGTCAGGGTTGGTCTCTGCCAGGTCTGCCCTTTGTCACCGGTTCTGTTCATAATTTTTATGGACAGAATTTTTTAGGTGCAGCCAAGCGGCGGAGGCAGTCAAGTTTGGTGGCCTCCGGATTCCATCTCCATCTATTTGCAGATTATGTGGTCCTGTTGGCCTCATCGAACATTGAATTCCAGCTTGCACTGGGACAGTTTGCAGCTGAAGGCGGGGAAGGGGATAAGCAGCTCTAAATCTGAGGGCATGGTTCTCAGCTGGAAAAGGGTGGATTGCCCACTCTAAGTCGGGGAAGAGCTGCTTCCCCAAGTGGAGGAGTTAAAGTACCGCGAGGTCTTGTTCACAAGTGAGGGGAAAATGGAGCGGGAGATTGACAGACGGATTGGAGCTGCGTCGGCAGTGATGCGGATGCTAAAGCGGTCTGTTGTGGTGAAGAGAGAGATGAACCAGAAGACAGAGCTTTCAATTAACAGGTCAATCTACGTTCTAATTCTAACCTATGGTCATGAGCTCTGGGTAGTGACTGAAAGAATGAGATCGCGAATACAAGCGGCCAAAATGAGTTTCCTTCGCAGTGTCAGCCTAAGAGATAAGGTGAGGACAGGGGCGAAGAAAGCCTTTCAAAAGTGTGGGGGATGTGGTTCATCTGGGGGTATCAGCTACATATTGAGATTCTTAATGTCTCTGTGTTATTACATGTCTTTTTTTTTTTATTAGAACTTATTTACATAAAAAGACTTCAAGGATACTTGAATGATTGGTACCGTTCCATAAAAAAAAACATGCATGTTACATTAAACAAAATGACACATAACCAGCTGTGTCACTAGCTTTCAAATCATTTAAAAGAACCAAAAGTGCTCTTTCTACTTTCCTTGCGAGAGAAACTGTTCAGCAATCTTTTTTTTTGTTTAACCTGTCCAGCTTGTCTTTATGTACATGGCACACAGCCACGGCACACAGCCATGTACATAAAGACGGGGCAAAACATGTTTGTTGAGGGGGGTTTGGGTCATGGTGCTGCGTAGCCATGTTTTCAGCCTCCGGAGGCTGCTGAAACTCCTTTTTGGCTCCGCTGATGACACAGGCACAACTAGGAGGAGTCGGACAACTGTTTCAACTTGGTCAAAGACACCACAGACCTCTGGGGTCATTCCTTGAAGGACAGTAACAATGTTAGTAACGGACTGGAAGCTGAACTTTGAGAATCTCTGGGTTGATTTCTGGGTACTGTTGGACGACACCATGCATCTGCCCAGTTAAGAGAGACTGTTCCAGATGCCTTAACATTTGCATTCCTTCCTGTTCAAATATTTCTCTAAACTGCATGTCAGCAACATCCAGAGGTTTGTAGAATTCAGTCTTGTAGTAGTCAAAAGAGGACACCTGTATATGTGCAGCAGCACTACCTGTGAAGCGCTGACGTGGGATATGGACAGAAGGAGAGGAAATAGGAGTGAAATGGAGTGTCTCACTCATCCTTGTTGCTTTCAAGTAAAGAGCCTGAAAGCTCTGTGTTTCTCTTTTTCCTAAAACTTACTCCTACTCCTTAATACAGGCAACAGCTGAAAGCATACCATCTAGGGTCTGTGTTCTGCTCTGAAGGGGTATATTCAAAATCTCCCGTTATCTCTAAAGCACACAAAAGACAAAGGACAGCATACATTTTCCCGTATCAGACTCATTCACTGCTATCTCAGCCAAAGCTTGGTTTAGCACAGCACGGATGGCACTAGTGTGGACTGTCAACCTTTTTGGACACAGAGGTCTTATCGATCTTTGTCACAAACTGTAACTAACTGTAACTAAAAAAAACAGTATGTAGTTACTTTAGTCCTAAATATATTTAATTGCCCACCTGTGAGCCTTTCTGTTCTTTTTCTGAAACCTATGCCTCCGGCATCTGCCTGTCCTAAACCAGCAGTGGTAAAGGAATAGTTTCAAAATGAAGCTCCCTCAATTAATGCCAGCCTACAGAACAAATTATTTTTGCTGCGGCACTAGGAAACCTCAGTGAATACTGAAAAGTAATATTATGAAATAAATGTCAAAAATATCTAGTTGAAACAGGCGATTGTTGTTTAATGTCAACATGTTTGAACTTTCAACTTCACTTACAGGATTTCTCTTGAAAAAGGTGTCAGCCCTCTCATGCCTTCTTCTTTACCGCATGTTAATAATACCGATCGACAAGAAGACAGTGGTCAGCTTGATAGTGAGACCTGTCTGACAGGACTTTGACACTGCTAAATTGTGCTTACTTGCGTTTCATCCACAGAAACAATATTTAGGCCATTTGATCAGTACCGGTGTGATGCTCGCTCGTTCCCAACTCCTCCTCAGCTGAACGACAAAAAAAAAAAAAAGAAACACAGCAAGAGGGGCGGTGCTTGAGGCACAAAAGCCAATCAGCTGGTGTCATGTTTTAAGGACCAACAGAAGCGGGAGAGAAGGCAGCGGCAGCCAAGTCACAGAGCGGTCAGAGAAACTGAGTGACTGGAATAAGGCGTTTGCACAAAACAGCTGAAAAAGTGTGGGTGTTAAAATACCCACATCCCCATGGGTGAGGACCACGGACATCGGGGAGGAGCTCAGAGTAGAGCTGCTGCTCCTCCACGTTGAGAGGAACCAGTTGAGGTGGTTCGGGCATCTGGTCAGGATGCCTCCTGGACGTCTCCCCGGGGAGGTGTTTCGGGAATGCCCATCCGGGGGGAGAATCCCTGGGCAGACCAAGGACACGCTGGAGAGATTACATCTCTCGGCTGGCTTGGGAACATCTTGGTGTCCCCCTTGAGGAGTTGGCGGAAGTGACCGGCGAGAGGAGCGTCTGGATCTCCTTTCTCAGACTGTTGCCCCCGCGACCCGGACCGGGATAAGCGGCAGAAAAAGAATTGAAACGTAACAAATATGCTCAGGCAAATATCTGTGTTAGTGTGCAGAGTACCTGAGTTTATTTTGGACACTGGAACAAAACTGGCTTCCTGTTTGGGATAGGTCAAAAGTAATGCTCGGAGGCCACACCTCTTTAAATCACATTTCCAAAGAGAGCAGAGAAAATGTGCACTTTGAGGACAGCATCTAAGTGTTTGACTCACCACATCCATCATTCTGCAGAGTTCAA
>KV751386.1:350952-361849 GCA_001698575.1 Mola mola | reverse complement strand
GATATTCTGCTGTCATACGTGGCAGAAATGCAGCGAGGATGGAGGGTAGATGGAACGTTGAAGGAGGACAGAGGTTTAGGGGAGAGAAAACTTGAAGTGACACGTGTAGAACAATATGATATCCACCTTCAAAGGAGAATGGGTTTGCGAGAGGTCAAGGAGGAGTGGACTGGTGCTCAATGTAATGACTGGATCAGGAGGCTGATGGAAAAAGTGGAGGTGGGAGATGAGGGGTTGATGGGGCATTTTGGATGGCAACTCAGAGACAGAAATGACTTGAGGTAATCACACACACACATAAAAAAAAACCAAATCTAATATACGATGATGTCACAGAGTTGTCAAACTTTTCCTGAGAGGTTTGTCAGTGTATCATACCAAAATATACATTTTATCAGCAATAATACATAGAAATGCTTCATATGCTGTAGAATAGAATGAACGTAAAACATGAATAGAATGCCAGCATTTATGTATAATAGGAAAAATAAGCCTCACCAAGAGTGAAAAGGACAAAATGAAAAACAGCCTACATGAAAACAAGAATGCAAATCAAATACTCAACAAACGTTAGATCAGGAAGTACATTAATTTAATGCTAAAAGTGAAGTTTTTAGCTTTTTTTTCAAAATATAGACGAAAATAGCAATATTCAGTTTAATTAATTTTTCGAGTTGTTTATGTTGTTTTTATTTAATTCATTTTTGTTTCCCCTTTTAAACTTTCAGGCACAAAAATCACAATTACGCTGAACATCATTTTTCCACAAAGAAGCTGAATGATGGAGAAGTAATCACTAGAAACACAGCGGCATTGTAATCCAGAGTGACCGCTGACCTTTACTGGAGTGTAGTAAGAACTATGACAATGTTTTGTCATGGCCCCCTCATGTGCCCTTTGGAATCTCCTGCCATTGCCCTAAATCCCTACCTTTAGCAGTATAGGTATTTTGGCATCCATATCTGCTGCAGTAAGCCTTCAGTTTAGCAAAGGTATTGTACAAGACACAGGATGTGAACTCCACCCCTCCTGGCACTATGTGTCCACAGTATGTTGTGCAATGACGCCCCTCCTATCATCTTGGTGACCTCCGGGCATCCTAAGCAGGCAGCTGGATGATGTGGGAGGGATATTAGCTGGTTGAACTAACCTGAGTCTTTATTCAATAAAAGATGGCTCATGTTCTTACTCTGTCTCTCCCTTTCATCAGCTGACATCTACCTTATATATTGTTAGTTATGGCTTTAGTTTTAATTCAATTCTGCTTGTTTAATAAGATGTTTGGCATTGTTTCCCTATTTATCACATTCCCTGATTCAGTTTGTGACATGCTATATATTCTGTTTAAGTCATTTGATACTAATACGGAAGACTTCGGTAAAGGAAAACCCTTGTGCATCTGGATCAGGAGTGAGGGGCCATAACGAATCATCAATATCTGATGCCTGCCAAGCAGGGAATGACAGCATGCTTCTTTTATGTAATCTAATGTAGTGTAAAAAGAGATTGCTGAGCTCAACGTCAAATCCAGTTAGCTTAGCAAAGGGCAGCTTTAGGTCAGTGCCACCAACCAAGACAGGGCACCTCCCTGAATCTGATTGGCAAGTTGTCTTGCTAATATAATGGATGGGTTATTAGACAGGACTGCTTGATGCAGGCCAGTAACATTTCATATTGGAAGGTTAACAAATTGACCACAAAAGGATGCAAACCCAACTACAGAGATGAAAAATTAGTTTGAAGAGAAGGTAATAGAGAAGAGACTCCGCCCCCCCCGCCCAAAAAAAAAACATCAAAAATTTTTGTGCATAACAAACTCAAATAAACAATGTTGTATCTGTATGCATATGTATGCTAAAAGTGACTTTCCTACAAAATGATGTGCTTCAGTTGACAAACATAATGATTCATCGCATGCAGTAAGTTTAACCTGAACACTGCTCCTTAAAGGAGCAACTGAAATTGATCAGTTGAAGGACAGATTCATAGAAAAAAGGTCTTAAGGGAGCAAAACAAAAGGCAGGTTTTTACAAAGACAGTCTACTGAATACTTTTCCTTGCAGTGGCTTTCATAATGCTCACATTAAATCAACACAACACAGTCGGTCATCTAAGATTGATAATGTCAAGTTTTTAAAAATTTACAAAACAGAGTTATCCTTGCTGAAAGCTGCTCTCAGGCCATGATTAAAATGAATGTTGCCTTCACATTGACGGGCTGCTTGCATTGTAAATTCATGGAAAGAGCTGATTATATGCAGTTCCAGAAGTACAGACAGAAGAAAACAATAAATAAGACATACGGTATATACTGACAGGAAAGACAGATGAGGGGATGATAAAAGAATGCGGCGCAAGAGAAAGTGAGTATGAACAGTAAGTTTTGACGGATCATTGTAGTCCAAACATCTTCAGTGGAGCAGCTCATTCCTCACCTTCCTACTGATTCCTCTTTGTTAGACTTCATGTCAGCTCCTTTCTTTCACTCGCTTAAGTCTTAGGTTTGCTATATGACAGCCTCTTCTTCTTATATCACATGGAATCAACTGAAATATACTTATTTTTGCAACAATATTACAAACACCTGTTTGGGCAGAAAGTCTGTCTTACTGAATTGTCACTTTGTGCAATTTTTTTCAGATGTTCCACTGCATTGTTCTTTACTAGTGGACTAGTTTCATATTTTAAAGTCACCACAGTTCTTTTAGCATGTAGGCTGTCTTTATACTTTATTAGGCTAATATCAATCTTAGTGATGCTGCAAAACAGCTATACATCATCTACAGGAGTCTTAAATCAACTCACTGAATGACATCAGTTTGTGGAGGACCTTTTCCTGTTTACACATGCTTTGCACAAAACCAAATCTGTGAGGAAATGGTTTTCCAAGTATGGTGCGGAGGAATTTGATTTTCATCCTTTTTTTTTTTTTTTCCATTACTTTTTGACCATTATAGAGCTTGAATGATTAATTACTTCGCCAATATTTTTTTGATAGTTATCAGTAACAGGATCTGTGGGATTCAGTAATGCAGAGTCACACAGGGAGGTTCTTAATCATAATCGTTTTGCTGAAACTAGGTCAACACCGGGAAATCCAGCTAAGATGGCAAAGGTACAGTTTAAGGGACCGTTTAAGGGACAGGCAAACTCAGTAGTCGGGATATGAAGCAAGATCAAAACACAACGAACTCACGAAGAAGACACGCTGGACTGCTCACTAGGAAGACAAGACAATCTGGAACACAACTGGAACACAATCTGGAAAGGAACACAGGGGTTAAAATATATGGAGGGGGGGGGGGTTAGACAATTAGACACAGGTGACACATTAGGGAGGAGAGGCCATCAAACACACCTGAGGGAGAATACTTGACAGGACATGGGGAATAAGACACAAACAAAACTTCAAAGTCAAACAGGAAACACTGATTGACCCTAACAACAAACACATGAACACTCCTGGACCCTGACAATTGTGGCCAATGGTTGCAAGTTAAAACTTTGTATTGCACTGGGGCATAGTGCAAGAGGTAACAGTAGAAATTGTGTGTTGTACCTTCTTGTGTTGCTTGAGTATCGTGCTTGGTATAGTCAGGTGACTTCAATCTTTCTGATAGGAGAGCTGATGCGACAATCCTGACTACTGTCTGGAGATTTTCTGTGAGAAAAGGAGTGGAGTGGACTTCAGAGTGGAAGGGAAAAAAAGTGAGAGGCGAAAAAAAACCCAGACCCAACACTAAATGGATTGAACTGTTTATACTTTGTTCCAACAGTATCCATTCTTTACCTGGTGGTGGGAGCAGGTAGGTATCCTGCTCCAAACCAATTTTAATATATCAAATTAAAAAAAAAATCCACTGGATTAGCAAATACTGCTCATGAACTGCCAAAGGAATGTGACACAGATCTTAAAGTGTCAATGTGGCCCCAAAAATTCCCAAGATCCAAATCTGATTGACACTTCCATGCGGTGTATAATGAAAAATGATGATCCATGGAGGTCCTATTGTGTAACAGACTTGGCTTTTACTTGTCAAGTCACAGTCACATGGCCTCTGGAGTGTGTACCTGTGGTGTCTAGCACTAGAGTGTTGGTGGCAAATCCTTTGAGTAGGCTACTGTGGGATACAAGGTGTTATCTCCAGGGATTGAACTTCTTCCCATATAATTGACTGAATTGAAATCTATGGAATTTGGAGACCTGGTCAACCCTTGTGCCCTTGGTCACCACTTATGTTATGTTCCAGAATAGATTTTGTGATATGGAAGGGTTCACTGTCCTGCTAAGAGGAACCCTGCCATCAAGGAGTGCTGTCACCGTGAGGGGGATTACTTTGCCTGAAACGGTGTTTCAATGTTTGTGTGGGTTTTCTAGGTCAAAAAACATCCACATGAATGCCTTGACCTGAGGTTTTCCATTTGAAATTTGCATTGTATTGAGTTTATCATTGTTATTCACTTCATCTATCAGTAGTGTTAATGTTATGGCTGATTCATGTAAAAACAGGAAACTAAATGAGACACTGGTGAGTCACATTTGGCAGGTAACAGGGCAACCAAAATAGATGAGGATAATCACATGATAGTATTACTGACTGAAGAAAAAATAACCTACAGAAAAGAAAAAACATAATAATTAAAGTCTGCAAACATAGTCTATAAGCATATACATATAAGTTATATAAGCATAGTAAGGTCACTTTAAGAGTCCTGTGTAAAGCTCTGATGTTAACACACACAGTTGCTGCGCAGTAACACTGAATTCTTTTTCAAACCAGCTACAGTTGCTAATGATGTAGCTGCTGCAGTGACTCTTTCAATTAAACTCTGTGCTGTGTGACTTTGGCCTTTGTGGCATCATAAAGAAAGAGGTGTGCTGACATGCTGTTTCTCCTGTACTACATGTTCCCTTCGCTTGTGGAAAACGTTTCATTTCAGTTTGTATTTTTGAATAAATATGTGTTTTTTGTGTGAAAACAGCGATTAGTTGCCCCCGGCCTCCTTGTACAATGTATGCTGAGGTTGTTTCCTGCCTCCCTGTCTTATCTGGTTTTGGAACAAGTCCCTTGGGATGGGGATTAAGAGGAACAGAATGAAATAGGGTGGCACTAAATAAAATCCTGTATTATATGTGTAATAGAGCGCACACTGTCTTTATTGCATTGGAGATAGGATTGTATTGTCTTTCAATTGAGTTTCTATCGTTATTTTGATATATTTTTATCTAAAAAAGTTGTTTAGATAAACAAGTTGGAAGTTGTTGTGTGCTTGTGTGGTACACATTTAGGCACATATGGACACAGATTGCTGAAATGTTGGAATCTTACAGTGATAAGTCCACATCAGCATCACACAACTTCAGCTATGTGACATATTTAGTAGTAAACTAATCCAAAGTAATGCAAACTTTGTTCGTCTACACACAAAAGGTGCATGATAAAATGCTGGCATGTTGAGCTGGGTAACAGCTGGTTTATACCAACCAACTCAATGTGAACACAGTTGCATATGTCATTTGTCTTGAGTGATTGTGGGAAACACATCAAGCTCTGATTGCATCGGTGTGTCGGTCTGCAGCAGCAAATTACATTTTGTTCTTCCATTTACATTGTTAATGCCACCAAAGTGGCATCAATGAATTGTAAACTTTTCATTTTGACATTTCTAAAAAGTTCAAATGTAAATAGAAACAGTATATAAATAATTGCAAAACATTGAATCCCCTAATGAAAATAGCACAAACACAACAAATGTTGAAACTGATTTATACATTATTGTTAAAAAAACATTTTCAATTTGACCCCAGCAACACATTTCAAAAAAGGCTGCGACAGTGACAACAACGGACTAGCAAAGTTGTGAAATGCCAAAACAATTCACCTGATTGAACATCTCACAACTAATGAGGTTAACTGGTAACAGCTGAGTACCATGATTGGGTATAAAAAGAGAATCTGAAAAATTCTTTATATGCAAGGGAGAAGGTTTAATAACAGGACTGGATGATTGTGATCTTCAGGGAAGACTTTGCTGATTTAGGCAAGACATTGTCAAACCACACTCTGGACATGAGAGTGTGGCTCTGGAATTAAAGAATCCAGGTACTAAACTGGCCTGCCTGCCTGTCCAACTTGTTACAAAGTGAAAATCTTTAACACACTATAAAACAAACTACCAGAAAAGAGACACTGTCGAGCTGCAAAAATCCTGCATCAGTTAAGAACGGGAAAACACTCCACTTTCAAAATTACAGCTGTTGGTCTCTTCAGTTCCCAAACATTGACAGTGTTGAAAAGAAGAGGTGATACAACAGAGTGGTAAACGTGACTCTGTCCTAACTTCATCGAATTCTAAATGAGGATATCATTTTCAAACGCCAAGATACTTCTCAGTTCCTCAATGTAACTGTATTGATCTGTATCATAAGGTGAAAAAAAAAACAAAAAAAAAAACTACTCTGCCTTTACAGTACTGACAAAAGAGTTTCCATTGGAATTATTGCATTTGCTGCGCTGACAGTAGCCATTTTGCTAATGGTGTCTTTGTGGCCTAACAGTAATCCCACATGGAGGAAAATCACCTCTTCCCACTTTAATATGAGTGGACACGTTGTTGGATCCAAGTCAACCCACTGCCATTTACTTGTTTTGGGTTCTATGCCCCTCACTGCGGGGGGCATAGACAGGAGCTTTTAGCATGACACTCCATATCCTAATATTAAATCCCACACTCCGCTGTACTTTGTCTGTTGACAAATTTGACCCAAGTGGTTCTGAAAGATTATTGCAAAGCCATGCTGTTTTGAAGTGCCAAGTGCTTGGAGATTATTAATGAAACTGTGGAGCAGCAGTAACAGTTGGCTCAGAGCCACAGCATGTGAATACATTAATGACGATGCATGGAAAGCCTGTAACTTTCTTCCATTTTCTTACTTGAAAGTTTACATGGCTTTCAATGTGCTGAGTAAGTTCTGTAATCCTCACATTCATTAAAAACCCACTTCAAATTTTAAAGGTCAGGGAGGGGGGAAAAATCAATTGGCAAAACAAGAGCTTAGTAATCAGCTGCAGAAAAGCTTACAGTTTGAAAAATCCACGGTGGTATCTGAAAAGCAAAATTCACACTTCCTGCCTGGCAAAGCAAGTGAGTGACTGAATAAGTGACCTGTCACCAAGCTAAGTCCACAAAATCCTGCCTATGTGAGTGACATGCTGACAGCTTGGTAAATGAAATCCAGCATTTTACTGCAAGCCAGCCACTCAGGCGATGCTTGGCCTTTTCTTGCCGATTTGCATGGAGAGCACACGGAAATGGAAGCAAACTGCACAGCACAATAACAGTCAGTCACGAGGATGAGGTTGAGCCCCCTCCTCTTCACACACAAACACCGTACAGTATGTCTGTTATACTTCTCCTTAGTCTTGAACGCAGCCCTGCATGGCCTCGTTCTGGTATTACCTTAGCAACAAGCTGCCTAATATCTGGCTGAGCTCAGCTATGCATATGTATGTGTGCGTGTATGTGTATGTGTACGGATGATCCCAATTCATGTTTGCGTGTTCATGTTTTCAGTGCATGTATGAGAATGTAGCTAATAAACACAAAGGTGAACATGGATCTGCGTTCTTCCACTGTGACCAGAATGTGGTTTCACTATCACACCAGAGATGGATTGTATTTACCAGCAGCTCAATAGCCTTGCTGCTCGGGGCTCACTGTAATTGTTGCAGTTATGGTTAATTAGCTCGCAAACACTAAGAATTCAATCTCAGATCAATAAGAGCAGGAGAAGAAAAAGCAGCCTGCTGACCCACAGGTGTCTTTAAATAAAAGAAAAGCACAGGAAAGAAAAGAAGCTGATATCAAAACCGTTATCGCGGTAAACTGTTATGAAGAGCATCTTAGCAAAAACACTTACTGAAGCATGATAGAGTCATTATGGTGAGATCACTGAGATGACTGGCAGCTTCTATATGAACCGTTTGCCAATGAGTGGAAATCTGGCCAATGTGTGTGCAAAGAAAGGGAAATCCTACCAGCTCAAACAAAGGTCAAACAAAGCAATGTGTACAGAGAATGTTGGCTGAATGTGAATTAGCACTTACAGTAACAGTCACATAGAGTTAATTATACCATTTTCTTCAAAATGGTATAAAGCAGTCATATCCATCCGTTTGTCTATCCGTTTGTCCTGAACTGAACTGTAATTCAAAAACTACAGCATCTTTCAACTAGAAAACTTTACACAAGGTAGAACTCCACAACATCTAGGTCCTCCTTGAGGATAATCTGGATCCAGATTTTAGAACGTTTTAAAAGATTTTTCATCATTGGGAGTCACTTTTGGTGTTTTGCTTTTTAACTTTAAAATTGTCATAGAACACAGTACTAAAACAAGTACATAAATAAATAAATAAAGAAAGATACAGAAAACCACATCATCGCTATCAAAGGTTGTAATGTGATTCAGGTTCCAAGGTTTTTTGGTTGCAAAAAGAGACAAACATTACGTACAATAGTTTTCTTTATCATCGTTATTTACTTAATAAAACAATATTTCTTTTAGACATCATTACTCTTTACGTACACACCACTTAAATTTAGTCATGTCAATTTCATAAAAAAGAGATGAAGGTCTTTAGCCTCTATCTTGTTTAATGTTGTTTAATGTTTGGTTAGGTTTGTTTGGTTTAGTGGACGAAGGACACAAAAAACTACAGGTGCTTTGTGTCAAAATAAAGTCAACATACTTAATTGACAGAAGTAGGTGTCATTTAATTTGTTGTAAACAATGTATGAATGTGTTCTGGAGAAGGTGTGTTCAACAGATCATTCAGACCTTAAAAATGGATCCTTATTTTTTTCTGAACTGTATTCCATGTTTGAGGCTTTTCCCATGCTGGTAACCTTTACTGGTTGTGGTCATGGCCCCTGACAGGTATTCTCTATCTTGGAGCCGTGACCTAAACCCAACAGCAAGTATTTTCAATTTTGCAGCCATTTTTGGCTGATTTACACACCTTGTATTTGAGCAAACTCCTGCTACAGATTTCAGCCAATCAACTTCAATGTTTTTACAACACCACTGTACAATGTCCAAACTTGGCACGTAGGATAAGAGTCCTGTGGTAAACTCAACTGGGTGGGGTACAGTTACAATTATAGCATCACAGACTGGCAACAGGAAACGACATATTTTACATTTGATAGAACTCCTGCTTAGCACGTTACCATACCAACCTAAAATTTGTTTAGAAAAGCCTTAAGATCTTGATGATACATGATTGTTAGTATTGTGAGTTTTCGGCAAAACCTACTTCCTCTGGGGGTTTAGCTAATTTTAATATGTATAAATTGGTATAACTTGATTGTCATTGGTCCAATCCGTGCCAAACCTCACGTGATGTATAAGTGTCCAGCATTGGAACACATAATGTACATAAAGTATTTTAATTCCAATTAAATGTTTAATTTTGTAACTTCATATTCAATGGAACAAATTCTATGATTCTAAGTAACTGAATAATGTGATTCTGCTTTAGACTGCTGGATAAATTTGTAAAAGTGTAAATTTTACACCTTTTGGTACATCTTGCATACATCCCTCTAACGATTTATTTGCAGCATCAGTTTGTTTTTCCTGAACCACTGCTTTTTATTCTTCATAGTGCACTGTTATAGCAATCTGTTCCTCTTGATTAAATACACGGTATGTGATCAGTTCATATTGTGCAGAATATGAGTGAATTCATGCACTAAATGGCTCCTTTTATCAAACCACACACAAAGCCTTAATCAGAAAACCTGAATTAACAAAAAAGTTGAAAATTAGGTTTTGTCATGCCAGTTAATGCAAATAAAGTTGTGCTATGTGTGAAAATTTGACCAGAAATGGGTTTTGGCCCACTTAGATCCCATTTGTTTTTGGAGGTGATCTGGATCCACACATTTTTTTTTTCAGGTCTTTAGACAATTTTTGATATTTTGGCTTATGCTGCAGTCACATGGAATCTGGCAGACAGCAAACTGGATGTGATTTTTGTAGAGGAGAGCAGGATGATAATATTTGAAGAGGCTGACAAAAAATATTGGCAGTAGTAACAGCTGACAAAAATTACATTGGAAGGAATATTTTTTGCCATCCTCCACTACAGCAATTTACAACTAGATGTTTTGTAGCTCCTCAAATGCTCTATTTAAGATGATATTGACAATGAGAAGCTGAATATTTTGGTGCAGCATACCCAGAGTTGTATGACCAGAGCCTAAAAACCTACTGTGACGTGACTAGAATCAATCAATCAGCATTCAGATTATCCATGCATGTTATGCTCTTGCAGAACTGGATGAACCCATATGAGCCCTTTTTGTTGTTGTTACCATCTCCTTTTTAGACAAAGATGTACAAGGCACACACAAAGTGCAGCTCTCTTTCATTGACCATGATTGACCATGACCATGCAGGATCTCACATTTTGGAGGGAATTTAACATTTTTTGGAGTTTGCAATGTTAAACTAAAAGAATGCTGCATTTTACAGCCACATGCAATACTGCAATATTTATATAAAATAATAGACGAAAAATAATGTCTTAGTTTTTGTCGTGTTCTTTGTAAACAATACGAATCGCCATGGCAACACATCGTCAAGCGCGATTCATCTCGCCATCCTGCCATTCTGTTGGACTGTTTATTGTTTCCCATTGCATCCAGGAGGTGTCACCTTGCTGTCTGCTGTCTGCTGCCTGCCGAATTCCATGTGAATGCAGCATTATATTGACAGAAATGTTTATAGATCAACAGTATGATAAATAAGGGTAAACCAGCACCCTTATTATTCCTACAAAATGATGAAATTAGGATGATATATATTTATCATTTAAAATCAAATGAG
>KV751386.1:326887-341211 GCA_001698575.1 Mola mola | reverse complement strand
CCAAATAATATCTATCCCATGAAAGGTTAGGAATTTTCAAACACCTCTTTACTTAATACAATAAAACTTTAATTTCTCACATGTAGGATGAGCAAATAAACCTCCCAGCTGTATTTTTCCATAACAAACTATTTCCTGGAACATTATCTTTTTCGTCTTAATGATGGAGGAACTGGGTCAAGTTGGGTCCTCTTGCAGATGCTTTCTCAGCTCTTTCATAAAATGTTCCATTGAAATGAGGTCAGTGCTTTGTAATGGCCACTCCAATTCCTTGACTTTACTTGATCATCTCCTCAAGGTTATAATACACTTGACAAAAAACACAATATAAGGCAAGTCTTAAGTAGGAAAAAAAAGTCATAAAGGTAAACATACATTGAAATACAAACACATGCTGCACGTGTGTGTCTGACAGTGGTTGGTTGGGAATGTGGTCAAGTGGCTTCAGGCCAACACTGTCACTAGTGAGCAGAGAGGCAGTAGATGTGTCAAACAGATACAAGTGACACCATAATTGGTCTATAAACTGTAGAAGGGCAACTACACATAATAATTACCTTTTAAAAAGGCTATATAGTATATAGAAATAATAGATAAACAACAAAATGCATAATAAACCTGACTTCTGCAGGTCAACAAAGCTTTTTTTTAAGGCCTTGGCTGATTTCTTTTAAATTTGATATGATGTAAAGGAAAGAGGTGAAGACTTGAAGGTCGGCCTTAAAATAACATAAACAGACATCGCAAGTTGATAAATGAAAATTTCGAAATAAATAAAAGGAGCTTTTCAAACTTTTTAAAGGCAACATCAAATTAGTGTTTGTATAATAAATATCTAACTCATTTTTATAAAAATGAAATTTGTAGACCTTCAGCTGTACATTCATTCAAGTCATTAATTCAAATTAGCTTGTGAATAAATAAATAAATGAATGTGGGTGATTGAAAAAAAGGCTTCTTAAAGTTTATTAAAAAAAAAACAACAAAAAAAACCCGCACAATTAAAATGTATAAAAGACAATTACATTTGATCATCATCGCTATCTTGTGCACTGACCCAGGTCCTGGCTTGTTGCACATTGACGACTGTGGGACTGTGGCATTGGCAGATACTTAATGTGGTCTCCTGTGCCTGATTTTTGCTGGGGATGGCTGTGTATCAATAGAGCTCCCTTTACAGAGGGGAAGCTCTGCATCAATTCTTCTACTGCCCTTCTCATCCAGAAGAACACCTGGAGATATGCAGCTCTATAGACAGCAGAACCAGCTTTACTGCACCACCAACTCCATAAGGGGCATCTTTTCCGTAGGTCCTCTAAAGGAAGAGCGAGGTCACCTGCTGGAAGCCTCAGAGGAAGGGGACGGTGCTGCACAATAGAAACTTGTGAGTGACTGGTCCATTACTCGTGTAAATTGTAATTTTGGGCTATACAAATAAAATTTGATTTGATTTGGGTATAGGAATGTGACACAGCTGTGGTATAAGCTACAGAGAGGAAAACTTTGACTTACTCCTGACCTCCTCCAAAATAAAACAGTTGCACCTCACTTTAAGTATACAGGAAAAATGTTCTGAAACATCCACATGGAGGACAAATATTAAAACCCTGTGGTCTTTGGATAGATGCACCCAGCTGTAGTGTTGTTTGGCAAGGCTGTATAGTCTGTTGATGGAAAGGTCCATCAGCATTTGTTGACAACTGATGTTCTCCGTAATGACTGCTTCATTGTTGACATGCAGTTGAAAATGAAGAACAGAACTGGACTACTCCAATGTAAAATATTAATATATTTTAATGTTTTATAATAGTCTGTTTCATGATGCAAAAAAACAAATAACTATTTTAAAGTGTACAGATTTAGCCCCTCATATTGTGTTGCACTGTTATATTCACCAGCAATGAACAGAAACCGCATGTTGAATCAATATGATTCTGATAATTAAACGGTTCCCCTATTAAAATATGAACATGTGGGGACTGAGAACCCCAAATATGATTAATTCAAATGTCTAAGAACATAGAGATTCAGATGACTGAAAATAGTTTACACAGAGCATAAACTGAGAGCTGTTCTGAAGGACACAGTGTTATATTTATGAGAAATAGGATTAATATTATGTAATATTAAACTATGTAAATCTGCCTTTTAGGGTGCCACAAACATCCAGAGAAGAGAGCACATATTTGGGATTAAATAAAGTCCGTGTACTCACTGTGGTTATAGGGTGAACAACAACAAATACAGCGTTTTATGTGACTCCATAGAGTAGACATTCAGACTGGTGACACATCGCGAAACGCCAGCAGCTTTTTGCCTTTTCCCTCATTAAATCTGCACTGCACAGTCATGTTATGTCAACTCCCGCCGTCCACTCACATGCGCACACACAGACACACACACAAAATGACAACACCCGTGAGTGGTCAGTTAGCATGTTTGCTTGTGTCAAGCCTACAGGCAGACAAATAGTAAAAATCAGAGTGGAAGTCTTCCACTGTGTGTGTGTGTGTGTGTGTGTGTGTGTGCATGCATGTGCGTGTTTTCAGCCTCTCGGTCTGTTGCAAATACAACCCCTACAGCTCTGAAAGTTCCTAGAAGCTGCAATGCTTATTCGACCTGACCATAAGAAAAACATTTAAAATAAACAAACAGTTGAGGGTTTTTAAATGTTTTTAAAGCTTTCCCATCATTTCAGAGTCATTCATCAGATTTTCGAAAACCTGCACCTGCCTACCTGTAAACCTCACCAGAAGTGACACATTATCCAGAATTATCTGTTAAATTAATGGGTCTGGACAGGTTAGTCCCACCACCCTCAAAGGCAACAGTCAGTATCATTAAAGTGCTTTATTTATAACTGGAACATATAGGAATGTAAATACAAATAATAACAAAAAACAAATAGCATCACTTCTATTCACTTTGCTGATTCCCCTTAAACTCCACTATTTTTCCACAGGCTGTTTTTACATTTATGTCATCTTTCATCTTTCAGTGATCCTGTCAATGTTGGATAGTGGTGTAACAGATCACAAAGCCACCCTTTCAGATCTTTTTATGCGTTTTCATCGCTTTGACCTGGCCTCTCCATACTCCCGCACAAGACCCAGGGTCCACTGCTAGCGCCCTGGTGCCAGGTACCGCCAACCCCCATCAAAAGGCCCCTGTTCATGTGTTGACAGGTCAGAGCTGTTCAAAAACAAATTAAAAAAAAAAATAAAATAAAAAAAATGTTATCTGAACAGGTGTTCACAACTATGGGTGGAGGAAAAATGACGTGTCTTTTTTTTTAAAAAAAAAAGATTTTTTTTTTTTTTTTTTTTTTCCCCCAGAATCACAATATTGCCCCAAATCAAATCAAATCAAGTATCTTATGGCAAACATATGGCCTACGGGCTAGAAACGGCTTGCTAGGACATCCAGCCCTTGATCATTTTGAAAAGTGTGAACACTGAGTAAAATAAATAAATAAACAAATAAATTAATCCTATTTCACAGTTAATTACATGTCTGTCCACTGAGGAGCACTGTCTTAGTAAGAGTGTTAGAAACCCCTCCCCTTAACTTAATGGAGAAACTGTGACATGTTAAAAGGGATTTTTTTTTTTTAATATATAAAATAAGCAGTTCAGCTGTTTTGTAGATGGATTGTTAGTTAACTATGAACATATTCAGTATGTATTTTTACTTAAGATACACTAGCAGAAAAGGAATAATTTGTCTTTGTTTTTATTTATCACTTTTTAGGCTTTAGTGGTTTTGGTCTGGCTCTCCTAAACTCAAGGTGTGCTGCATGTGGGCCCTGGAGTAAAATGAGTGTGAGACCCCTGTGTTATGGTATATTAAGATTGTTGCCTTGTTGTGCTGCCCCTAAATGGCCAAAACCATTCACCAAATGTTGGTTTACGGTTGATGAAAGGTCATCTCAAGGACAAAAGTTGACTGTTGGTGCAGGACTTTTTGGTGCCACCTCCAGAGCAGCCACTTTATTTTTCTGTTGTATATCACATGTGCCCTAAAGATGGACGCACTACTCTTCTGATCATGTGACTGATAACTATACTATTATATATATTGCCTGAAAACTCAATAATGGAGCTCTGAAGCTGTTGCTTCACATGACAGCGTCACGACATTGGCCGGTGGGGGCATTGTGTAATTGAGTCTTAAATTTTAATTTAGCTCTGCGAGATTTGAGAATTTCAGATACATTAAGTAAGACAGTGCAGTCACAGCAATGCTCTCAGGCACATATCTCAGGTATGTAATTATGTGTAAGTTTTAGAAGAGGGAAATTGTGTTACGTAAAATAACAATTGCATGAAAGTTTGTATATTTGGCCCCTGTGAGAGCTTTGGTGCCCATATCAAACATTCATTCCCCTACTGAAGGTGCTTTTGGAGTGTTTCAGCGTGATGAAACGCTTCTTTGACTGTTGGCCTGGAAACTCACAGATGCACACACACACTCAGTCTAACATCAGACACTGACTCTTCTGCTGGTGTCGTTCTCTAAGCTTTGCTTACTTCATTAATCTCCCAACATGCTTTTTGTTCTCTTATCAAATGTTGTGCAAGGTGACTGTTTTAAGTATTTGAAGTATATTAGTACATATTAGTACATATTAGTACATATATAATTTTGTAACAGGCACAGGCATATTGTCTCGTGTTGTTTTATTCCTAACACTGTCTTCATCTCTTTGTGTGTGGAGAGCTTTTTGTCGGGAGCCACATCACTTGTTTTAAATTCTTCAGATGATGCTAAAATTGTCCCTGTCAGCCAAAAAATAACCTCTTCAGCCTGTCATCTTTCCTGTTAATTTTTCCTTCAGTTTTGCACTGCACTTTTTTTTTGCCTTTTTTTGTACTTAAATACAGTACAGTACTAGAAAAACAGTATCTGGTCACATTCCCTTGACATTTCTGAGCTTTTTTTCCATTTCAGATGGACATGAGCAAATAATAACTAATATCATTCCTGTCAGGGTAAATGCCAGAGAAATAAAAGGTTAGTTGTTTGTATAGTTCTCTATTTTGCCTCCATGATGTATTTAATTTCCCTCAATACTTCATTCATCTTCCTTGATATGTTTATTGAATCGGCACTGAATGAGCCTTTGTCTGATTGTAATTGTTGCATTTTGTATTTTCATGTTAGCGTGCCTGCCTTAACAGCTACGGATGCTATTATCAGTAACATTCTCAATAATTTGCTATTTTCATGTCGTCGCATTCGGTATATTGACATCAATTTAGTCTCTCTGTCTTAGGAAGAGGAATCCCTCCTCTGTGGTTCTTCCTGAGTTCCTGAGTCCAGAAGAAATCAATGTCTTTTTTTACATATATTGTTCCATAGGCAATTGTCTTATCCAGGATGTGATCTAAATGGGTTAAAATTACAGTTTTTCATTTCAGGTGCGCTTTAAATGTTTCTTCATATTACAAGTGAGTGTGAACTTGACTATTCTATGGGGAAAGTTTCATTTAAGAGTGTTTGAGACAAATCATGAGAGTGATGACACTGTCCAATGCACCTTTTCGACCGCATGGTACTCAACTCACCTTGTATCTACTCACCTTTATTTGTTTTCCTTTTGGAAAATTCAGTGCTTTGTACTATTTGTACTATCACCAGGGTTCCAAGCAAGCATGTGGTATAAAGCACTACAGAGCGCTGATTGGTCAGAGAGATTCGTTGTCACTTAGCAAATACTTGATGTAAAATAGCATATTTTACATCAATACACACCATACACATTAAAATACATAATAGTGAACCACATTTTAATACAAATTTCAATAAATAGTTTAGAAAATAGGACCAAATATGCAAATGTTCATCTGACCAGCGAAGTAACGCTTCACACAGTGTCATGTTTGCCTGAGCAGTCCATTGTCTCGCTGCCTTCAGCTTCTTCTCACAGTAAAATGTAGTGTGTAGTGCTGTAGTGCGTTTCAGCATCATTGCTCTATAACAACCAGCTGGACTATGTTGAAGGGTCACTATTTGCTGTTGAGAAGGAACCACCAAATACCAAAAGCGAGTAGAGTGGTGGCAAGTAGAGCAGGTGCCATGATGTGAAAAAGTGGTAATAGAGGATGTTTTTTAGTTTTGATGGCCAAAACTATCTGTGCATCATCTGCTTAATATTGCTGATGTGAATGAATAATGGTGAACTGATGCAGTAATATGGTCAAGAGAAGAAAGGAGAAGGTACACCATTTCACAATTTCTCTATCATAATCACCGTCAGCAAGGAGGTTATGTTTTTCCCAGCCATTGTTCGTTTGTCTGTCTGGATATGACCAAGGTCATTCAAAAAGTCAAAATCACAGACTTTTACAACATATTTTTAGGAATAGGTCTTGGCCCAAGGAGAAAGTGATTCGGTTTTGAGAGAAATCCAGATCAGGATGCAGATCCAGAATTTTTTGTAGGATTTTTCATTATTGTGCCTTGGATGTCTGCGCTCTCAGGTTGCTCTTTAGCTGTTAAAGTTTTCAAATTGAAACACCAAGATTGTTCAAATCCCAAATGTTTCTATGTGATATTATACTAGAATTGATAAAGTAATATTTGCAGCAAACTGTGCCATCAAAGAAATGGCAACAACTCGAGCTGAATGATGAAGGAAGCAGTGAATGCACTTTACTGATGATCTAAGTGCAAGGAGCCGGTGTTATTTCTGGGGGAACTTTTGCTGAACTTTGAGTATTCACACACTATTTTTTGATGAATGGTGCCAGGTGTTTAAATCCTTTCTCCTGCCATTCTTGTACTGCCCGTCACAGTAAAGTACAGGATTATGATTGGGAAGTGTGAAAATGTTGCAGGCAGAGAGATGGCCAGTCTCTGATTCTTACTGTTAATATTGTATCTGCTCATTTGTGACATTAAAGATCATGAAATGATGATTTTTCATGTGGTCATCCTCATTTAGGCTTTTAAAATATACTAGTAAGTATTATTAAACCAAACAAGCTTCTACTTGCAATCATCTCATTCAAAGAGCCGATTGATTGTCCCTATTTTTTATTAAGAAAGCGTGCCTGAATGACCAAGCTATGAGACATATCAGACAGAACAATTATGTTCCTGCTGCTTTCAGGCTGGGGACTGATATGATTGGGCATACTAGTATGTAGAGGTGGTTCCAAAAATTGCAAGAGGTGCAGAAGCACTTTGGGTATATTGGTGTTTAATGTAGTTAGATTTGACAAATTCAGTTTTCCCATCATCCAAACTGGATTTTATTTCTAGTCAATTGTAGAATCCCTCTATTGTTTTTTTTTTAAATTGTCTTTTATTTTTGTGGAATACAGTTTACTACAAACACCAAGCAATACATTCACTATGTCAGTAAAGATAATTTATGATAGTAGAGTCATTAATTAAACATAAGTTGTATATCAATCAGTTACAATTGGTGGACTTCCTACACCTCTTATTTTCAGTTGCATACACAGCAGGCAGTATATTCCAAATGGGTAAAAAAGGATGTTCTCTTCCTGTCATAAACACTCTCTTGCATACAAATTATTTTATTTTCATGTATATCCGCATAGTATAGTCAGTCAACATGGATTGTGAGCTAAGTTTGTTTGTTGTTGTTGTCTCCTGTTTTGTTTGCCATTCATGCCAGGTTCCAGGAAAGTGCTGCGACTGGAAGATATGCAGCTGGAAATAGATAAGTAATGCTAGTGCCTTGCAAAATCATCTCTCATCCACAGAAACCTTTCAGAAATTGAGGAAAACAACCATTATTCCAAGCTGACACATCTGTCTTGGTGGTATTTCATAAATCATTACCACAAGGCTGCCTTGAATCATTTTCTGCACATGTGAGGGGCAGTGGTAGCAATCCATTTACAGTTAAGGGAAATATATACTAATGCCACAATGTTTCCACACACCATGTATAAAGTACTGCAGCAGTGTGTGTTGGTGTATTTGATCTGTATTTCAGTGAATCCGCTTTAGTTTTGCTGTGGGACTCTTTCCACAGTGGCTGATGGAGAGGATTTGAAGAAGGAGGAGTATTTTTACATTGTTGCTTTCCACCACGTATTTATGGCTTAAAAGAGCTGCCACATAACCTGTAACTCTAGCAAAATAGAAAAAAAAAGTGTCATTAAAACTGACATTTTGATGAGAATGTTGCCTTCTTGCAGGTGAAACAACTGCTGAAAGATGGCTTGCATCCAATTAGTACAAGTTCAAAGTACAGCTCATGTGAGGCTGCAGGATTCAAGGTTGTGTTCAACATACTTTTTCCTCTTAATGATTGCAGGCTGCTTTCAAAAGCCTGTTTAAACCCAGCTGAGTGAGACATAGTCTGATTGACAACTGAAGCACAAATGTTTTATACAAAGAAATAAACAGAGCCAGCCTGCCGGGGCCCAGCCACGTATAGCCGTAGAGGACAATTCGTGTAGCACCGTAGCTACAAATGGCTGTGGATTTGAGACCCACTCTCCCCAGGCAAACCACTGTCTATTTGAATCTCATATTTTTATGAAGTGTGACTGTATAATGGCAAAAAAACACTTACAATTAACATTTATATTGATTTTTTTTTTTATTTTTATAGTTTGTTCTTTATCATGTCAATAATTAATATTTGATTGTAAGGATAATGAAGCTTTATTTTAAACCTTAGATTAAAATGTTACTTCCCTTAAAAGTACTTTATATGCAGCTATTTCAATAAAAAAGTATGATAATAATTATTTTAATAATTATTGTTAACTTAAGTTACCCTACAAATTTACTTATTTTTTTAGGCACAACAGCAGTTTATTCTAGAGAGATGTGGACACACAGTTTTGCTTATGAATCTTAATGTTTTTTTACTGAACTCACAATAAACTTTTCCAAATATTTCATTGAAAACAACATTTGAAAATTTACAAAATTGGTTGTTTTGGAATCAGTCCAGACAAAGTGTAGTTTTTCATGTGTGTGGGGACCCTAGGTTAACTGTTACTTCTTTTCTGCAACTTATCTGTCTCTTTAAAACGGATTAAAAAAAAAAAAAAAGCCTCTAGTTCCCACTGAAAAAACAGAGAAGCAGCAAAGTCCTTGAAAGATTACCAGTGTTTTTAGGTCTTCAGCTGCTTAAGTCTTACAGAATTTAGTGGAACAGTAAAAGTATTTAACTGTTTGTGACTAGTAGAAGAAAGAAATTAATAAGTCATCACCAAGATACCGGGACACTGGAAGTTACCGCAGGCCAAACAGTTCCTGGTCATCTTCTTCTGTTGTTGCTGTTTGACAAAATAGCTATCTAGCCCTGGCACCAAAGCCAACGATGTTATCTCCTTTTGAGGCTACTGGTGGTGCAGATACTCCCACAGGTCCACAGTTTCCTCCCTGCTCAAAGACCATGAGGAGGGCTTCTGGCAGTATTACTAAAAATTGTTTACTTTGAATCAAGTTAGCACATTAACATTTACATAATTTTAAGGACATATTTAACCCATTGTGATATATGAAAGCACAAAAAAAAAGACCCAAAATTGTATTCTTTATGCCTGAAACTTTAGGACTTTTCATAAATAACTATTGTTTTTTGCAGCATAAGGGTTATGATTTCATGTAATATCTTATTTTGTGAATAATTCAGTGTTTAGTTTCTGTAAAGCATGCCCCCCCCCCAAAAACATTTTCTTGTTTATGGCCCCCTGATGTCCAGGGCCTGCCATGGACACAAATGCATCACAGTGAGTCAGTGGTGAGCAAGTGCAAAGAAACAGAGGATTAGTTGATAAAATTCTTCATGCTTTAAATGTGAAGTTTATTTATTGGTAAAAATATGCAGGTGAATGAAATATCATGATGTTGGAATGTAACATGACGACAAAAAGATCTACATATGATAGGTGCATTTACATTTTGTATGTCAGTACACTGATTTTCAATAATAAAGCTAAGTTTTGTAACTTCTTCTGGGAATAACAAGAAACATAAGGGCTCAACTCCGCCAGCGTGACACGCCCCACCATTTGTGCTCTGTAGCTCCACACCGCCCTTTACACAGTGACAGCTGTTCACACAGACCACCATTTATTTTAATAAATACGATACAATTAGTGGTGCGGCTAATCCACTTATTAATAACCTGTCTACAGTCTCAACAATACTGTTCAACAATACAAGACAAAATACTTTCATAAATTACACGTTTAGCTGTGCTGTGCTGACTTTGATGCACCCATGTCAACTTTACTAGTGCTAAACCAGCCTATTCAGTGGATTATTATTATTTCTTTAATTAATTTTCTTTTGTATATGCTGCAGCATCAACACATTATATCAAATATTAACAGCCAGAATTCAAATATAATTGGAAAAAAAAATGACCGGATTGTTAGTAAATAAAACTATTATCACATCACCACTATATAGTTAGATTTGATTGTATGCTGTACAATCATTATTTTCAGGTATTGGATCATTTCAGGCTTGTATACACACATGCCACCATTGATCTCTGTAATATGTTCATTTACAGGTGAAAAATTTTTGTTTTGGGTTTAATAGAATATTTTACATGCGTTAAAATATATACCATAAACACTGCTTTGAGTTCTTTATCTTTGGAGTTGGAGTCCTGGAGTTGAAAATCCTCATCTGCTCTGATTGGTCAGCTCCCACTTCAGGGACTAGGCCGTGTTTTTGTATGCTTTTCAGGTTTTTTTTTATAACA
Source organism: Mola mola (assembly GCA_001698575.1). NCBI lineage: Eukaryota > Metazoa > Chordata > Actinopteri > Tetraodontiformes > Molidae > Mola > Mola mola. Next base: position 330,497 of record KV751386.1, on the reverse strand, counting down.
GGGAATCACTGTAACCTAGCCTTGCTAAGTTTCACATCTATAACAGCATTAACAGGTGCTCACCTGTTTGTTTGATTGAAATAAATTCAATCCCATTTGCCTGCTCAGTACAGTGAAGCTCCTCTGCTCCAGGTATCTCCGGTTTTATTATTTCAGCATGAACACTACTACTATATGGTTTAATACAACTCGCTACAGGAGCTAAAATGAATGAATGATGGTCAGTGAGACTATGACTGGCACAAGAGTTAGACTGGATGAAGTGAGAGATAAGACAAGTCACTCTGCTCCATTTGGAAAGCTTTCAATCAGTTGTGCTGTTTACCGATCAATCTTTTGAAAAGGTGTGAAAAGGTGGTCAGTCTGTGACTGACTGCAGTTTGTGGTGTAACAGCACGCAAATCAATTACAAGATCTATTAAGATATCAAATAGAGTATGTGATTTTATCACCATTCCCACAGCTTTAGCCTAATGCTCATACATTCTGGGCATTGTAGGCTAAATATTTTCAGAAAGCAATCTTATAATTGATATAAACCATGATCATTTAATCATTTGGTGATCATTGTAATGTGTGCGTGTCCAGCCTGGTCACACTAAGTGTTTCCTTAAATCCACATGAGTTTTTCCATGGATTTTCAGCAAGTGAAAAGTGACACAAAGTCCATACCTGGGGGAGGTTGCAGAGATGGATTGGATCAAAAAGCACTTGATATAGACACAGGAGACCTGGCTTTTTACCTGGAATCATAACTTGATTTTAACTGTTGTTTCTTGTCTGTTAGTCAAGTTAAATAATGTTTTGAGGTAAGGTATGACATATGTAACAAAATAAGACTTATTTTATCCTAAACCAAATACATTTTTGCCTAAACCTGAGTAAATTTGTATAAACCTAACCAAACTGGGAACATAGGTCATATGACAAAACAGATGCTTCCCATCACATGTACTTTAATTCTCATTAGTTCTACTCATTTTTCTGAAAGTGTGTGCGAGAATTCATACGACCTGAATCAACACAATTCTGAACATGAGGCTTATTTTGATCAATTTGCAGTCTAATGCCTCATCATCTTTTTGACACCAAAACATATAAGCATTAAAGGACTGTTAAAAACGAGTTGGATTGGCCCACAATGATGATTGTTACAAGAAGAGCGAAATTGAAGATTCAAAGAACTAACCTCTAAAATATATATTTTCCTCTTACCTGTAGTGCTTTTGTTGGTTGTCGTTGTGAGTTGATGAGTGTTGGAGATAACAGCTGTAGAGATGTATGCCTTTCCTTCAAAACGCTGGAAAAGGATGGCACTTCGTTTGTGATGGTCAAAAAAACAAAAATCACATTTTAAGAACAACATCACAACTATATACACATAACAAATGAATAAAATCAATAATTCAGTTTATTATCCATCCAGATCGAAGTAAATATGAAAAAAATGGAAATGATCAAACTAACTTTAAGGTGCTGTTAATATTTGTTGACATATTGTTTTTTTCACATCTCAGTTAGTAATGCCAGTTGTGAAGCTGCTGGAGTTCCACAATTAAAGTTAGTAAAATGGCCTAGAAGCACTGATTAATCAGCCAGAGAAATTAATCTGATCTCAGGTCCATCCCACTAAACAAGCCCCATCTGTTTCTAAATGAGCAACTGAATTAAGTAGTTGATTAAATTAGCTACTTATATAATGCTTCCTGCTGCAGACTGTAAATGACAAAATCATATTGCATATCATAATAAGATTTGAAGGAAGATAAGTTTATAGTGAGCACTGTTTCCAGACTGATGTTGCAATAGTAGCTTTATGAGTAGCCAGTGGTTCCGAAATACTTCACTTGATGAAGAGGGGTGTCTTCTACAGGTATATGGTGTATACCAACTTATTTTCCAGTCCAGTTTACATATAACCACATCCCCTCTAATCTTTATCTTTAGTGTTCCAAGATAAGTAGGGTTGGGACATACTTTCATAATCTTGGAAAAAAATACTGCCTTGTGCCTGTTCCACCCCTCAAGAGATGCTGTCTCCTGGGCTACAAATTATAATTGAGACATCAACCCCGATTAGCACTGTTTACAGCAAGTCATTGTAAATTATGTTAAAACATCTACTGTTGGTCCATTACAGTGTGTAATAGGAGACAGAGTCACACATTCACACACAAGGGCTTGATCTCAGTCTACAACTTGTATCTGTCAATAACAACATTTAAATTTGTACATATAGTACATACCATATAGTCACCAAGGAGGGCAAATTAACAAAAGAAAAACTTTCAAACTTCTTGTTTCCTATGGTCTCAGGTGCTTCAGTTGAAGGCATCTGGACTCTACATGTTTTACCTCTCATCCGTAAGGTTTCTCCAGTCCTAAACATGTTGTGTGGAGTCCCCAGTATGTAAGGTGGTCCTTGGAGGTAGGTAAAATCCAGAGGATGCATTTAAGACTACCTTGACCTGGATGACTGAGAAACTACGTACATTTTTTCCCATGTTGAATCTACAGGAAAAATATGTTTAACATTTAAACCTGTTAATCTTTTAATCCCTAAATCAAGCATACATATGAACTTTTATGAAGTTTATTAGGAACAAGACTTGTCTTTCCCAAATATTGTACCTCTGCTCCTGTTATGTCCTCTGCTGGTATCAGAAGCAGATTTGTGAAGCCAGTACTGAGGTCTTAATCATCTATAGTCTACATGAATCCATCAGCATGTACCTGGGGAAATTTCCTGTAATGATTTTATGTCACAGCATATTTATACTGTATATATACCATCATCCGATACCCTGCTGTTATAATAACCTGGCCGAAGGAGGAGATAGAAGCCACAGATATCAAGCCAAGGAAGCTCCTCACCATGCATCGTGGCTTTCACCCCAAGTCCAGCAACCTGAGGCTGTACACAAAGCGGAAAGAGGGAGGCCGGGGATTCGTGAGCGTCAGAGCCACTATCCAAGATGAAACAACCAAGATCCAGGAATACATCAGGAAGATGGCCCCCAATGGTGACATGTTAAGTGAATGCCTCAGGCAGCAGAAACCCAGTGAGGAGAAGGAAGAAGAAGAGAGACCATCATGGAGGGACAAGCCCCTGCACGGGATGTACCACCGACAGATTGAGGAAGCGGCTAATATCAGCTCTGTGCTCTCTATCAATATATTCAGTCTTTACATAAAAGCTTGAGTAACTCTGGTTAAAAGCACATAACAGCAGGGTGCAAGATGCAGGCAGGTAAGGCATACTTGGAGTGTCACAACCAAGTGGCCGGCATAGTATACAGAAACATCTGTGCAGAGGATGGGCTGGAGGTTCCAGGATCAAACTGGGCAACACCTCCTAGGGTCATTGAGAACAACCGAGCTAAGATCCTGTGGGACTTCCAGATCCAGACCAATAATATGGTCGTGGCTAATCAACTGGATATCATGGTGGTCAAGTAAGAGAAGAAGGCGGTAGTGGTAGATTTCGCAATCCCAAGTGATAGCAACATCAGGAAGAAGGAACACGAGAAGCTCGAGAAATATCAAGGGCTGAAAGAGGAGCTGGAAAGGATGTGGGGAGTAAAGGCATCAGTGGTACCAGTGGTGATAG
>KV751386.1:293834-326375 GCA_001698575.1 Mola mola | reverse complement strand
AATCAAATTTTTAATTTAACTGACTTTGATGTGAATTTCTATCGTACAGTCTTTCCACTGTTATACTATAGACCCCTATAGTAGCTAATAGCTGTGACATATCTTGTAGTACAGATAGTAAAAAAAAAAACTGCTGGGAATAAAACAAATAGAGATGAAACCTGCAGATGAAGAAGAACCATATCAGGTACACACTGTGGAAGATTCACTATGCCGACATACAATCGGAAGTTCATAATCAAAGCCGTTTAATCTGAAAGTGGGTCGACACCAGGATATCAGACTAACAAGCAAAGGTACAATTAAAGGAAACAGGCAACCTAAGGAACAGAAATACAAACGGGATCATACACGAGGAAATTCACGAAGGATACAACGCTGGACCTCTCTCAGGATACAGAAAAGACAATCTGACACAGGAGGAAAGGAACACACATCTTAAATACAAAACGAAGGGATTTTATGTCACAGCATATTTATACTGTATATATACCATCATCCGATACCCTGCTGTTATAATAACCTGGCCGAAGGAGGAGATAGAAGCCACAGATATCAAGCCAAGGAAGCTCCTCACCATGCATCGTGGCTTTCACCCCAAGTCCAGCAACCTGAGGCTGTACACAAAGCGGAAAGAGGGAGGCCGGGGATTCGTGAGCGTCAGAGCCACTATCCAAGATGAAACAACCAAGATCCAGGAATACATCAGGAAGATGGCCCCCAATGGTGACAAACACATTAGGGAGGGGAAGCAATCATACACACATGAGGGAAGAAAACCTAACAGGACATGGGGATTAAGAACCAACAGGGGGTAGGGAAATGAAACGGAACATGTTTAATACGATAAAGATGCAAACAAGTTTGGTGGGAGAATCAATACAACCATGCTGGTAGGGAGGGACAAGTGCAACCACAAAAAATGCATTTTGTCAGAAAATTTACTTTTTTCAGCCCTGAGATGAACTGGGGACTTATCCAGGGTTTATCACTGCCTTAGGACAATGATGCTGGGATAGGCTCCAGCTCCCCCGTGATCCTGTACAGGGTAAGCGGGAAAAGATGAATGAATGAATGAATGTTACTTTGTTATGATAATAAAAAGTTACCTACTTTCAAATTGATAGAAACAGAATGAATGACGTAATAACAAAAGGGTTTTTTGTTTTTATGCAGGAAAAGCTAAAGCTCTGTGCTCTCTATCAATATATTCAGTCTTTACATAAAAGCTTGAGTAACTCTGGTTAAAAAAAAATAAAATAAAATATTGGCACTGGCTGGGGAGAGAGGAATATGTTGAAATCTGGTCTTACTTTCTACATAAATCTTTAATTAGTTTACACCAATATGTCTCACTGACATAAATAAAGGTGAACGACGTGTCACCACTTCCTCCATCTGCACAAATATGAAAAGATTATGCCCTAACACTGATCTTTGTGGAACTCCATAGTTAACTTTGATGTGCATAGAAGAGCCATTGTTAACATGTGCAAATTGAGTTCTGTCAGATAAATAAGACTTAAACCAATTTAATGCTGCTCCTTTACTGTCATTTAATTTGTCTGATCTCTCTATTAGAATCTGATGGTGATTGTTGTCAAACGCCACACTAAGATCCAGCAGAACAAGTACAGATAGGAGTCCCTCGTCTAAAGCAATTAAAAGGTCCTTTGTAACTTCGACTAGTGCAGACTCTGTGCTATGATGCTTTCAAAAAACCTGACTGGAAAACTTCAAATAAGTTATTAGTCCGTAGAAAATCACATAAATGATTTGCTACCACTTTCTCTCGGATTTTAGACATAAAGGGAAGGTTAGATGTTGGTCTGTAGTTTGCCAGAACCTTAGCATCAGGTGTTGGCTTTTTAAGAAGCGGCTTGATTACAGCTACTTTGAAGGACTGTGGTACGAAGACATACGTTATCAGGGATGATATGGAGAAAAGTGCTTATTAGGGTTAGTGTGTCTTTAAGTAGTTTAGTAGGAATGATGTCTAGAATACATGTAGCTAGTCTAGAAGAAATAATTGTTGAGGCTCAAGGTCAATTGTGTAAAGCTGTTTAGGTAACTATCTGATGCTGTAGCTGACTCCAAGTTCTGTGTGTTCAGAGAAAGGGCCGTGCCAGTTGTGGATAGTTGTTTCTGAATTTTCTCTAAATTTAAGTAAAATTTTAGTATTAAAAATGTTCAAAATCAAAATCATTACTAGTCAGGTTTATGGGAATATGTGGCTCAACAGAGTTCTGACTCTGTGTCAGCCTGGGTACAATGCTGAACAGAAACCTGGGATTAGCGGTGCAAAGGGCCTTCCTGTATGTTTTAAGGCTACCCTGCCACAGTAATCGTCACTCATTTAATTTGGTTGAACGCCATTTCCTCTGTAGTCTGCAAGTTTTTTGTTTCACAGGTAAGTAGTCTGTCAGCCAGTGGAGCCTTTGAATTGTGGTCCAAACACCCACGTGTCCAGTTGTGAGCAGAGTTCCACGACCTGAACTCGCCACTAACCTTAACTACCTAAAATGACAGACACCATCTTTGACAACCATTTTTTTTATATATTGGCCCAATCCCAAACCAGCCCCTATCAACCTCCCCCACTATTTGAGTGTTCACGCGGCGGTCTAAAACATTAAGGGCTGTCCCAAACCACTTAGGGCGGAATGCAAGTGGAATGGTCTACTTCAATGCAAGCTTGGTGGTCCCTGCAGGAAGTGTACATGCATCAGGAGAACAGAGGAAACAAGTTACGAATGTGAGAGTTCCATCTTTTTACTTTTTTACTTTACGTTCCATATTTCTGTAAAGTGGAAAATGCGTCCCATAATTTTTACACCCTTCCCCTTCATGAGGAATGCCATCCACAGCTGCAAGTGTAACTCCATTTTGGAGTGACACAGGTAGGTGAAGTGGTAGTGGGTAGAGAGGGATTTGGGATTGGGCCGTACTTTGGGGTTTTGGATTGACCTGAGTCCCACTAGACATTTTTGGGAAGCTCTCCTATCTTCCATATTTATATACAGTATATAGTCTATGGCTTATGTAGCTATAGTATGTGAGCAGTGTTAATACATGTACACGTGAGATTTTAGCAGTATGGTGAATTTTCAGAGACTTTGGTGTTACCAACAGACATCAACAGCAAAATATCATTCTAAAATTGAATCCTTCACTTCCCATGAAAATTAAACACTCTCTCCCAGTACATCCACCCATTTGAAAATCCACACGTCCACTTTGTAATGCAGGCTTTCTATTATGATAACCCTGACATCATACAAGCGCTTTACAGAACATGACCTGCCTGTCCATATGTTACCAACATTTCACTTTTTCCTTTGCAGGAAAGTCTGACTTCCCACATGGATACCTGGTCATGATGTCGTATCAGCTGGGTGAATTAAACTAAAATGGTTGCATAATCAACCAACACATTATTCATATTGTTGATTCCCAATGGCAATCCCATTAAATGAATTAGTCACTGACTCGGGTTCCTGTGTCACTCTGCCCTTTCTGTCCCTATCTCTATTTGTCCCTCAGTCACTACTTCTACCTCTTCCTTTGTCCTTTCCTGTCCATTTTTTCTGAATTCTCCTTCTGTCTGCCTCAGGTTGGCCTGTGTCTTCCCCTTTCTGTCAAGGCGTCCTTGTCAGAAAAGAGAATGTTACACAATTGTGCAGTAGCTAAGATGCAATAACTGTTCGGATAAATTTAATAAATCAATAAATTGTCCTTCCATTAGTACAAACCTCTTCCTTACTTTTACCCCCTTTGGTTCCCTGTCCTTCCTTCTCCATCTCTCCATTCTCCAAAGAGTAGAACAGCCCAAACCTGAAACTGGCAGTGGTGTCTAATGGAGTCTCATTAACACAATGTTACTGTTGATCTGAAGACTCTGGTTTAGGCTCCATAGAGACATAGCAATCACTGATGGCTTTGGGTAACTGCTCACACTCCCTCCAATGTACAATTAAAAGTTCAGCTTGTTTCCATGTTAGATCTAAAGTGTCAAAATTGACTATCTTGGGCTGTTCTCTTTGCCTTAAAGTTGCATATTAATACAACGTAAACTGCCATTTCATATATTTTTCCATGACAAAAAAGTTACCTTTTTCCCTTAAATATGTTTTTATTTTATTTTATTTATATTTATATTTATATTTATATTTATATTCTATACAATAATGCAGGAAGATTAACTTTTCCTGCTGGGACGTCCACCACAGTAACAGCCTTTCACCATTGCTGGGGCTCAGATATGTGTGGCTGTTCACACAGACCACCATTTATGTTAACAATATGAGGCAACAGCTAAGTGGTTGGATCCGGCAACTAAAATGAATCAATAATTATCATAGATAACTAATGATAATTGTAATAGTAAGATCAAATTTACATTAGATTACCTCGAGGCACCACCCTTAAACAATGGAGAAAATAGCAAATTTTAATGAATCAGTCTCACGTAATCTACCAAACTTTGAATTTGGAATTATGCTTAATAATTAACTTATTAATTACAACCAACATCCCCTCATCAACGGCGAGTTTGATTTCTTGACAGTGTAGACACTCTTGTGCAACATTAAACACAGTGTGTTTATCCAAAAGTATTTAATTCAAGAATGAACAATAAAGAAAAAGAAACAAACAATGCCTAATCTAGGATATAAACCATTGCATACATTTATATACAAGGGTGTGCATGTAGGTGTGGGTGTGTGTGTGTGCATGTGCGTAAAAATGAGAATCACAATGGTTGCAGAGGCCAATGGATATTAAACAAAGGCAAAATAGCCGAAAGCAGTTTGACTGTCAGACCAAACGTTCCTTTGTTACTGGGGGCCCAGACCATTTGCTGGTTGAGACCCTGCATGTGTCAAGACAGTGTTGGGTAGTTGTGAGGACGTGGTTCCAGGTAAGAAGGAATATGGTTAGTTGCATGCAGGACCCTGAGTCTGTGTCAGCTAACAGAGCTTAAGATAGATAGATAGAGACAGAGATGACTTTATTCGTCACATTAGGCAAATCTGATGACCACTCGCTTGCCTGCACACCTTTCTGTGACATTACTGCTGAAACATTTATATTGCTATGTGAATGTACGTGTTTGCAAACGTATGTCCTTGTAAAGGTGCTTGATATGTTTCACTGTAGAGAGCAAAGAAGAACATTTCTTCCTGGTTTCAAAACTGGGACCTTTTGCGTGTGAAGCAAATGTGAGGACCGCTACACTACAGAAACAGTCACACCCATGCAAGCGTGTGCATGTACGGTCAAAAACACCCATACTGTCAAGAGCAGACCTTTCTGTCGCCAACAGCAGCAGTGATTGTACATTTTAAGAACGTTGGTTGGTAGCTCAGATGGTAGAGCGATTGTCCAGCGATCAGAAAGTTCCTGGTTCAATCCCAGGACCCTGCAATCAACATGTCAAAGTGTCCTTGAGTAAGACACTGAACCCCAAATTGCTCCTGATGATGAAGTGTATGAATGTGTGAATGGTTAGCACTCCTGATGAGCAGGGGGCACCCTGTGAGGTAGTTGCTGCCACCAGTGTGTGAATGGGTGAATGCAAAACCTGTGAAGCGCTTTGAGTGGTCAACAATGACTAGAAAAGCACTATTTAAATAAAGGACATTTACCATTTACCTCTAATGGCTGTTGACATTTTGCGACACTTGTCATCATCCACAGGGTGTCCAAAGCAGCATCTGGAGAGGACTGAAACAGATCAACATCAACAAACCTAAAGCCCACCAATACATTAGTGACTTGTGCCTGGCAGACAAACCAAAAGGGTTCTCCTTATATTTGAAATGCAAGGGGACAGTTCCGACACTGTCAGTCAGCTGGACACATTAACAGGAGCAGTCAGCCAATTACGGCATTCGCTGAAATGGGACCATTTGACCACGTCGTGGTCCGTCTGAATTCTGCAGGTAACCACATATTAAAGCTCTGCTGTGATGTTAACCGAGAACAACAAGCATGGAAATTTGAAGCATCTTTCTTTATGATTGGACTCTACATGAGATATTTCCAGGACTGTGACTAACAGTCTGGGTGAGTCCATAAAATCTGTGTCATGCTACGGGAACTTCAAAGGATTTCGCTATATTGCCTTGCACCAAGATGAGTTGTAACAATGCCAGGCGCTTGTTTGGAGTTAAGCTCACACAGCTGAGGCTGGAAAAAGAAGAAGTATTCAGAAGTTATTTGCGCCCGACCGTTGACCAGAATGACATTTACTGTTGATTGAAAGGGAAGTAGAGAGAGAGATAGAGATAGAGATGACTTTATTAATCCCCGTACAGAAATAAATTTGTCACAGCAGCAAGGATGTTCAGGCACAGGACCAACAGGACATATAACAGTATGAAAGTATAAAAGTATGAAGTAAAAAATAAAAACAAAAAAAAAGTAGCAAAATATAAACAGTATATACAGTTGTAAAAACCTAACAGTGCAGAGAGTAAAGGGTTTTAATGCTGGTAGGAGGTGGTGAATGATTTAAACAGGTAAAGTGTCTAGTGTCTGACACGTGTTTAAAAGCCTGATTGCACTGGGAAGGAATAGCATTGGGGTAGGATCAATCTGTTGCTGAAGCTACTTCTCAGAATGTTCACATTTTTATGGATGGGGAGGGAGGTGCTGTCCATTATGGCTAGCAGTTTGGACGGCATCCTCTGCTCCACCACCTCCTCCAAGGTGGCAAACTGAGAGCCAACAACACACCCTGCTCTCCGGATCTGTTTTTTTAGTCTGTTGGCATCCTTTGCCTTGATGCCTGTGCCCCAGCACATCGCATTAAAGAAGATGTCCCTTGCCACAACAGACTGGTAAAACATCAGGATCATCCAGTTGCATACATTGAAGGACCTGAGCCTCCTGAGGAAGTAACATTCTTGTACACAACCTCTGTGTTGGCGGACCACTCCAGCTTGTTGTCCAGGTATACTCCCAGGTACCTGTAGGTCTGGACAATTTCCACATCAGTCCCATTAATGCAGACAGGAGAGGGTGGGGGCTTGTTCCTCCTGAAGTCCACCACCATCTCTCTTCACAATCATCTTAGAATTGTGGCTAATCCACTTATTAATAACCTGACTACAGTCACAAATACTGTTCAACAGTACAAGACAAAATACGTTCAACAGCTTAAAGTCAATTATGCAATAAGCCTTGCTGTACTGAGTTGATGTGCCGGGTCAGCTTAACCAGACCTTAAAAGCAGATAGATGTTCCCCTGGTGAAGTGGTCCTTGTTTGATGGAAAGTCTGAGTTGTTCTGTCCTGTTGCTGGAGCAAAGCGGTCGCTCCTTTACTCCTTGCAGAGTTAGCAGTTGTTATGATCTGTCCAGTAAGTCCCTTTGGTTAGCATGCAGGTTTCTGCTGCTGGTTAAATTTGAGCCTGTTGAGTCCTGAGCAGGAGCTCTGTGGCTTCATCTCCGGCGAGAGCAGGGAGAGAGCTCTGTGGCTCTAACTCTAACGAGTGCAGAGAGGGAAGAGCTGAGAAGACAGACGATCTCCCTTGTATACCTTTCCTTCCAGATGTCTGGTGATTAATAGCAGCTCTTGGTTCCATCAGTAAAGTATTTAGCCCCAAGTTGTAAAAATTTGTAAACAGTTGGGGGCTGGGAGGATCACTAAGTTGTGTGGCCCAACATGGGGATCTATGAATGTGGTACTTTTACACCCCCACCCCCGTTATGTATTTGAAACATCATAAAAACAAACAACTCTCTTAATATCTTTGGTAGAGATGTAGGATTTTACCTTGGCCAATAGTCATAATTGGAAAAAGCTATATTTACTACTGAAGTTATCTGGTTGTCCCGTTTAAGCCCTTCTCATTTGCTTTAATTGGTAAGTAAACCTCACTATGTGTGCTCTATGGTATGGCTTAAATGTGTGTCTGCTTCAATATACAGTAAGTAAGTTCAATGGAATTCTGGGACGTTTTAACTGTAAAAAAAAAAAAGTCAATTATCTGAGGAATGTTTTGCAGGAAACTTAGCAGAACAACAACTTACTGTAGAGCTCATATATATAGTTGCTAAAAGCCACAGCTAGCTAGGAACTCTCTCTGAAAATCAGGATTGTACATGAAGAAGACTAGGTTAGTAATATTCACTTTAACAATGAACCATTTGCATGTTTTGGTCTCTACTGCGTCTGTGGTGAACTGCGGCTACTGCTTTGTGTGTTTTCTTTTCTTTTTTTCTTTTTTTTTAATTACAATAGCCATGTACAGTAGCCACAAACCAAAGACTAAGTAGAAGGTCTTGGTAGTCTCCTGTCTCAATACTAGATGCAAGGTTTATTCATGGAACCTTTAAGTTTTTAACTTTGCAATTTATTTTTAGCAACAATGATATTTTATATGGGTGTAAAGATAAACTGATCTGAATCGGTCATCCTTTTTTGATTGATATTATATGTATACGGATGCTCTGTGGATCGGGGCAAAGGCACCATGAACCAGTCTGTGGCCCAACCTTGATGTTACTCATGCGTTTACTAATGTGCTGCAGCCTGTGGCTCTCACTCTCAAAGCTTGTGTGTTGTTGGCATCGATCTAAGACAACAACGGCAGTTATTTTTAGTTTTGGTGAAATACAAATAGTGCCTTGTTGAGAATGTTGAGTAGTCAAAAAATATCTCTGGATTACATTTGAACTGACACTAAGACAAGGAAATCTTTCCTTTTAAATCTTTTAAAAGCAAGGTGTGTTCTTTCCAACAGTTATCCTGACTGGATGGGGTTGATAATTCAAGAAGTCATTTTTCGTGAAGGATGTATACATTTTGTACCAAGTGTAACTTGAACCTTGCTTCATTGGAAAAAAATAATTTACTGTCTCTTTGCAGTTTGTTTCAACTTTCCAGAATCAAAGGATGATGAAGTTCTTGATGCTGACTGTCAGTATAAGTCCTGTCACACCGTAATGTGTAACCAAATCTGTAACTTTAATTGCAGACACAACATCATTTTATGGTTTTTGGGCCAACAGTTCAGTTTTATCTCAGTCTATTGTGAGCATCTCATCCTTGCAGCTGCTCATTAGGAGATCAGAGAAGAGCTGACATAATTGTGCAAAACAAGGCTGAGAGTCCCACTCCAGATGCTCAGTGTTCACTTAGTTTCTCCAGTTTTGGGGTAGTGTTCTTCCTTAATGAGACCATAATCTCCGACTCAAGAAAAGAAATCAAACTTGCCCCTTGACTTGAGTTACACCTGGAGTCATGTAACAATAACAACTCACATGAATGTTAGGGGGGGTCATTAATGAGCCATACTTCAAAACGACTCATTAATGAACTACACCTTACCTGTGACCCTTACCTGTGTGTGCATACACAGAGAGAGCCAATGGCTTAGGTGACCCCCAAAGTGTAACAACCCTACCAGAGGTTAAATACTAGGCACTCCCCACCACATATTTAGAACTGATGAAGCCTTTCAGATGAGAGGTGAAACGTCTTCAAAACCGAAAAGTCCAGATGCCTTCAACTAAAGCACTTATGACTACCTCAACCTGGATGACTGAGAACCTACACAAACAACTGATATTTTCCTTTGCTCCACCTGACCTTCATTTGCAGTGTTTCTACATGCCATCAAAAATGATATCATAAGTGATTATCAAGTTGTAGGGTGGAAGATCATCAAAATCATAATGATACTGACTGATTTGAAATTATTCCTTCAAGAGGTCAAAATCTGCTCACTTCCTGAACTGTTGACCTTTGAATATGCTAGGCTTAGAAACGACAATCATCTTTCTTTTCCTTTCCTTTCAGATTTAATAAGAAGTCCCAAATTAAATGTATCTTCTTTGGAAAGCTGCCATTTTATATTCACTTTACAGCTTTAGAGTGTGAAGCAGGCGAAAAAAAACAAAAAACTTTTGGCTGCTAATCTCTCCCAACATGCCCCCCAAGGCAGTTCTCTGGTGGCTACCTTATTTGTTTCATCATCAAGACCCTCTTACGAGAGATTTGCTCCATTTAGCTTGGCTCACATGGAAGAGCAATGTTAGAATAAAGAGCGGGGGAGTGTGGTGGTCAAGCCAGTCAGGGTGAAAGAAGAAGAGTTGATTTGGAAGGAGTTGAGAGAAGATTTGCAGGGTCCCCCTTCGAAGGCCTTTGAAGAAAAGTTGGCTGTGTGTTAATAGAAGAATTAAAGAGAGGATGAAGTTGAGAAAGGAATAGATGGGGAATAGCATGGTTTAATATAGAGAGGAGATCTTGGCAACTGACACGACAGGTCTTGGAAGTCATAACAAGATTTACAGTAATACACTGCTACATAAAGGAGATTTAAAGTCAAAAACATGCTTTTATATTAATTTGAACACCATTCTACAAAATGACACATTTTCACATTCTTTAACACATTTCTTCTAGATGCCATTATCTGAGCCAGCTGTATCATGAGTCTAAACTTTCCAGGGACATCCAGCCTTCAACAGCAGCTGAAATGTTAATACTCACAGTATTAACAAAGATAAAAAATAATAACTTTTGGAGTAATGAAACCAGAAATAGGGTCTCATGGTTGTAAGCCTCCACATCTCCACGTACCAGTTAAGTTTTAGTTTAGTTTCATGTTTGTCAAGACACAATACTTACTGTGAACAGAAACTGTATATAAAGATGGGCCAAAAATTAGGCAAAATTTTCTGATTTCCCCCTGATGGCGGGCTGCAGTATAATTAGTAGAGCCCTCCACCATTATTACTAAACTAAGTACTCCTAAAATATATATTTCTCAAAGATGGTTTCCATTAATTTAGTTAATCTTGTCATGGTGATGTCTGCTCATTTTTTGATCAGTTTTAATTAGCTATTTGATGGCATAAAAACATGGTGCAACATCACAATTGACAGCTGAGCTATGCTCTCATTTTAACAGGTGGGTTGTATGAGCGGGAACTCAATACCCCTCCCTGAAAGGCGATCTTGTAACTTGGATCTTTGTCTAGATGGCCCAGCACAAATCTGGATCCATGGATAACAATGACCTCTTGACTAATAGACAACACCTGCTTCTGGATCTTCATATACCTCTGGATTTATAGATGCAACATACTCTTGGATTCATAGACTTCATCTGCAGCACTCAAATCTGGCTCCATCGACCACATTGACTCCTGGACCAACAGACTTCTGGATTAATAGACTACACATACCTCTGGATGTAAAGATTTTGCATACTCTGGGACTCTCAAAGTGTCTTCTTACACACTTTGAATAATTTTTTACTTTCATGTTGTTGTGTTTTGTGTATGTGACACCTTTTAATGGTCTGTCGGAGGAAGAAGGATCCCTCATCTGTGGTTCTTCTTGAGGTATCTTATTTTTCACTGCTCAGGGATTTCTAAGTTTTTCCTCACCCGGTTCGGGGATCTAAGGGCAGAGCGGTCACATCTGTACAGTTTGTAATAGCCCACTGAGACAAATTGTAATTGTGATTTTGCGCTATAGAAATAAAATATGATTTGGTTGATTTGGTCACTTCACACACTCAGACTTCAAATTATGTCATTGTGCAAGATGGGTTAAGTTTGGTTTCATTTTAGTAGAGGGTCAAGAAGTGGCAGCTGATAGTGAGCTTGGTCACATGAGGCACCAATAATCACTTTAAGCTCATTAACAGTAGACCCAGTGAGACTGTGGTTGGACTACAATGCTCAGTGATTACAGTGAAATGTGGGTGTTGGTGCTAAGACGCTTTAAATTTCTGAATGATGGACAAACTTGTTCAACAGAAGATCTCTGCAATCAGCAAAGTTAGGGTTCATTTTTTTGATAAGTAACAGGTGAGTTTTCATTGAGTTATGACTAAAATTTGATTTAATAGGTCACAGAAAACCTTTCACCACTGATCACCAAAATCTAACCACATCATCCTATTGTGCATGATAATCACAGATATTGTGTAGGTATTATAGTACCATAAGTCGTATACTGACAGAAGGAATGTTTTCAGTGCTGGATGTGAATCACCTCCATTATCTGTCTCCAGCTATGTGACTGACGACTCTACATTACAAAACCTTTTAGCTTATCTTGTTACATAACGATTTAGAACTTACAGCACTTTTATAGAAAAAGCTCTCTTTTTTGCAAATCATTAGCCTACAATATTTGATGTTTTTTATTTGTTTGTTTGTTTGTTTTTGATGTTTTCTGAAGCCTAAAAGACACAAAAATAAAATAAAATTTCACCGCCACAGCAGTCCTGGCTTTGGATGATTTATTACCATATAAGTGGACTAAATTATCCATTATACAGGTCTGGTTTATTTTTAAATTTATTGTCGTAGGACATTTCTGGAGAGAGAGAAGGAGAGAGCAACCATGTAATGACTTTTTCATAAAAATCATAAAACCCTTGAGATTTTATTCAGAAGATGACAAAGACAAAGATACAAGGAGAAACACAGCAATATTTTCCAAGCTGCACCTCTAGTTGAGAGTGCAGTCTGTACTCAACACTCAAAGGAAGTCTTGGAGTCTTTAATAGGAAGCAACTGGACTTCTTATCTTGCTTCGTTTCGCCTCTCATCCGAAAGGCTTCTTCAGTTCTGAACTTTCCCATTCACGTTGTGTCTTTTTGTGACCAAATCTAGTTTAAAAGCCAAACAAGTCAGGGGTTTCTCAGGGTGAAGGATTGTGTCTGACCTCCTGTCATCAATCAGTCATGTAAATTTAACTGAAAATGACTGTGAAACACTTTCGTGTTTTGGTTGAAAGCATCTGGGCTTCTTTTTGGTTTTGAAGATGTTTCACCTCTCATACGAAACTTTGGCAAAACTGCATTTGTTGTGAGGAGGTCAGGAGACTTATATTACATTTATTATTATATTTTTTCTGGTTGAACTGCACAAAAACAGGTGGACAGGTCCGTAAAGAAGTGCATGAGAGGAAGCAGAGAAGAAATGATGAGGGAAGTGGCAGAAAGAAGAAGAAAAGGACGAAGAGTTACCATTCCTCTAATGGAGCAGGTTACTACAATGCTTTCCCCCCCGATTACACAAATGACCAATTTGAGGCAGCTTAAGAGCCACTTTGGAGGCCCCTTGTTCTTCTTCTTCTCCCTCCTCTTCTCTTACATCCACTATCTTGTTCTCCCATATTTCTCCCACCGTCTTTTCTAGCTCTCTCGTTTTTCTATAATCTGCTTCATTCCTTCTCTTCTCTGTTGAAAGAAGACATATCCAAATCCATGTCCGCGCGTGTCCTCTGGCAAGCTGCCCATTTGTTTATATTAGATACATAAAATGAAGCTTTGACAGAGAAGCAGAGGAAGAGAAAGAGAAAGAGAGAGGAAAGGGCCAAAAACAGGAAGATAAGACAATGGAAATGATTGTACACAGCCTTACAATATGTAACAAGAGGCAAACTGGAGTTCTCTAAAGCAATTATTTCTTTCTTACGGAAAGAAATTATGACATTATCTAATTGACTGTACAAGACCTCGAGTGGCAGAACAACATCTGTGTATAGCTCTAATTAGGCAGGAAGAAATTAAATGTTAATTAAACAATCTTTGATGAAAACAGCAAGAAAAAAAAGATGTAAATGACAACAATGTCTTTGAAACCACAATAATCTAGCAATCTAAAGTTAGGTTTTAGTATTTGGACATGTTGTTAAAAAAGGGTCTAAATATTGTCAATGCCAGTGAAGGAGGCCAACATTCAACTTAAAAAACAAATTAAACCTATAGGCGAGATAGCAAAAACATTAGGAGTAACCAAATAAATTTTTTTTTTATTTTTTTATTTTTTTTTTACATTCTGAAGAGAGAATCCTCTGCCAACCTCAGCAAAACCAAAGGGTCAGTACAGTGGATGATTAGAATTATTTTGTTGGTTTCTTGGAAGAAAAATAGATGAATAATTAACTAAAAATCAGCAGCAAGGTGGTAGTGATCAGAAGATGCTCTTTTGGTTTCCACACAAATTGTGAACATGTACATATCACTTTATGAACTACTCATACAGGAAGAAAACTCCATTTATATGGGAATCTTTTGGCCACAATTAATGCACTTTTGCAGTACTAGATTTAGCAATGTATGATTAATTGTAAATAGTACTGTGCCCATCATTGTAATGAAGGTCACCAGGGTTTTGGACAATGATAGAGCACCATGGCACAAGTATCATGTAAAAAAAATGATTTTACTCAAATCAAATTGTATTTCTATTGCCCAAAATCACAAATTACAAATGTTTCATTGATCTTTTACAAACTGTACAGATGTGACTCCTCTGCCCTTAGACCCTCAAACCAGGTGAGGGAAAACATAAAAAACCCTAAACAGGGGAAAAATAAGAAACCTCAGGATGAAACATCCTTCTTCCTAGGACAGACGGATGTATAATAAATGCCACTTGTAATATACACAACAATATGACAATAGCAGATTAGTAAGAATATATGAGTTCATGAGTCTATAAATCAAGTTGTATGAGAAATCTCTTGACCCAAGAACAGATGTATTCTGTTGGTTCAGGAGTCTTAGTGGCCCATGTATCCAGATTTGTGTGTTGCTTATGAACTCTATGAGTCCACGGGTATGTGGTATCTGTAAAACCAGGGATATATGAAGTTTAGTGATCCAGAAGCAGGTGTAGTCTATTGGTCCAGAAGTCATTGTAATCTATGGATCGAGATTTGCGCTGGGCAATCCCACCTAAAATCCAAATCATAAGATCTCCTGTCCTAATTTGGGCAGGAGGCATCAAGCAGGACCACAGCAGTAGCTCCCACTGCGACCTAGAAAACCTGCAGAATGATAAAGCACAAAGGAAAAAGATAGTATAATGTTTTGTTAGAATATGGACAATTAGAGGAGCAGAGATAGAGTCAGAGGTGGAGGAGAAGAGAGGAGGTCATTGTATCATGGAATATCATCCTAGCAACGTAAGCCTATAGCAGCATAACTAGGGACTAGATAGGCCAGCCTTAACTATAAGCTTTATCAAAAAGGAAAGTTTTGAGCCTACTCTTAAAATCAGAGAGTGTATCTGCCTCCAGTTCCGACACTGGAAGATGGTTCTACAGGAGGGGAGCTTGATAGCTGAAGCATCTGCCTCTCATTAAACTTTTGAAGATTTTGGGGACCAACAGTAACCCTGCATCCTGGGAGCGTAAGGTTCTGGATGGGTGATAGGGTACTATGAGCTCTTTAAGATAAGATGGTGCCTGACCATGAATAGCTTTGTAGGTGAGGACAAGGATTTTAAATTCTATTCTGGATTTAACTGGGAGCCAGTGCAGAAAAGCCAGTACGGGGGAAATATGGTCTCTGATGCTGATTCTTGTAAATACACGTGGTGCTGCATTCTAGGTTAGTTGAAGATTCTTTAAGATCTTATTAGGGCAGCCTTAAAATAAAGAATTACCGTAATCCAGCCTTGAAGTAGAAAATGAGTAAACTATTTTTTCTGCGTCATGTTGAGACAGGATGTGCCAGATTTTAGAAATGTTACGGAGGTGAAAGAAGGCCGTCCTTGAGATCTGTTTTGTGTGCGAGTTGAAAGACAGCTCCTCGTCAAAAATAACACCCAGGTTTCTGACAGTGGTGCTAGAGGCCAGATTAACTATGTTCTTGGATAATGAGTCTCTAATGTGTTTAGGGCCCAGCATTTACTTCAGTTTTGTCAGAGTTGAACAGTTTTGAAGTTTTTAATTTTTTTTATGTTTTTAATTTTTAGTTTTTAATGTCCTTAAGACATGCCTGGAATTTAGCTAACTGATGGGTTTCATCTGGCTTCATTGATAAGATAAGATACAATTAATGGATTGCTTTCTAATAATATTACCTAAAGGAAGCATGTATAGAGTGAATAGCATTGGTCCAAGCATGGAACTGTGTGGGACTCCGAGAATAATTTGATCATATCTGGATGATTCATCATTAACATGAACAAATTATATCTATCAGATAAATAGCACTTAAACCATTTTAAAGCAGATCCTTTAATGACAATTTGGTGTGCCAGATTATGTAGTAGGATGTCATATGAGGTGGGATCAATAGTGTCAAATGCTTCACTAAGATCTAATGACACTAGCTCAGAGATAAGTCCCCTCATCATGGGAAAAGTGGATTTATCAAAACTTACATATTCATCTTGACACAACCAGGTTTCTGTAAAGTAGAATAAATCTACATTGTAATCTGATTTAAGATCATTTATTAATAGACCTTTACATGATAGGGATCTGATATTCAAGATTTCACATTTAATACTCTTTATTTTGTAAACTGTCTCATAAGTGGTATTGATTTTTGTTAAGTCCCAGTGTGAACTATATATTTTTTTAATTAATTCACTGAATTTATGTGGATACAGGACAGAAACAGTCTCTATTGGGTTGTAGGTAGATGACTCTAAAGGAAGCTCAGAGATGCGTGTTAATACTGCAAATCTGCTTCCTGGCCTCAACTCTAACTTGTCAATTTGGCTGTGTAATACATTTGGCTATATTGCTAGAAATGAGAGCAGCTTAACAACCTTGACAGCCAGCGGTTGATTGACGACATGCGGCTAAAGATGTCATCATTGGTTAGATTAGGCAGGGGACCAGAGAAAACTACGGAGTCCGACAGTGTTTTGGCAAAAGCACACTCCGACTCAATATTAATTTTCGTGACTTTTGACTGGCATAGCTGAATGTCATCCCCACCATTATGAATTATAATATATAATTACAAGTTGGGATATTATTGCCTAAAACAGTTGTACTTCTTGATGTATTAATAAGGTGCCTATTAAGAAATCCAGCTCACGGAAGCATGTCTAGAGACTTTGTAAAACAAGTTAATTATTTACTCTTACTTGAGCTCTGTTTGGCCTTTCCCAAGTGTAGGGTGGAAATCCAGCAGGTTGACGCTAATAACAGCAGTGAGATTGAACAGAATGGTAAAGGGGTTGGGCATTGGACATGTCAGGGCATTGGCTTGCTGGTGGTAGTGCCGCATGTTTCTGCACAATCCTTGGGGATCAATGTGTGCATACTTATATGTAAGGGAGGGACTGTGGGTTGTGTCTGGACTAGAGATGGGGGGGCCCAGGGAGGAACTCTGCTCAGCCCCCTATTGTCCATCTCTGCTCAAGTATAAG
Source organism: Mola mola (assembly GCA_001698575.1). NCBI lineage: Eukaryota > Metazoa > Chordata > Actinopteri > Tetraodontiformes > Molidae > Mola > Mola mola. The sequence continues at coordinate 309,223 of KV751386.1, read as the reverse complement.
GCAGTTTTGCATCCGGCTGGGTCTGGGGCATGAGCCAGCACCCATTGCTTTGGGTGCTATGGGCATGAGGCGGGCTCCCTGCTGGGCATTTGGGTGGGTTTTGGGCTTTTGACACCTTGGGGTCTACTGCAGATTTTGTGGGGTTTTTTTGTTGTTGTTTTCAGGTAATTTGTCTGTTTGCACCTTTCACCCCACTTCTTTTTGCCGTCTTTCTTTTCTCCCCCTCTCTCCGATCCCAAGTCAGCTCCAGTTACCCCATCTAACAATAAATAAATTAAATTTGATGTATAAAACAAGAGGAGTTTCTAAACTCTTTTTCTAAACTCTTTTTTCTTTTAGTTTTATTTTTTTAAAGGATACGTTAACATTCGGCGACAAGGCAATAAACCACTTCTGCTATAAATTCACCACTAATTATTGGTCAACTCCTCAGTGCACCCTGACTGCAGTCTGATAACATCATAAACTCCGGAGGACATTTGTTCTCAGTGTTGTCTCAGGGTTATATATATATGTTGTGTATATATGTTGGAAATGCTTTGATGAAGAACCTCTGTTGACACCAATTTTGTTGTTGTGGCTACATATTGAAGGTGTCACAGGAGTGATGATGAAAGACAATAAGTGTTACAACACCAGGGCCATGGCTTGGTGATGTCTGGTTTCCCTCTTTTCACTGCTTTGATAACTTTAAGGAGCTTGGTAATTTTTTGTTATTAGCTTGACTGACACAAACACATACATACACACACACCTGAAATAGAGCAAATATAAATCATGCTTGCTGGCATGTATTTTCACATCACTGTCTTTGAGCAGCCAGCAGTGCAGCTCCCTGCTGACACTGACTGTCACTGTTTGAATCCTACTGGATTTAGTAGCCAATTAGTCCACTGAGGTGTGAAGCGGGTGGCACAAGGTCAGCATTGCAGGCAAGACACGTAACAGTTGGCTAATCACCCAAAACTCTTTACTCCTTATCAGAAAAGTGATCATCACATGAGGGACGGGCATGAGATCAGTCCTAATATAATGAAGTCTTCAGTGGAGAGACCAGCTTACACCAGATCCATCTAGGTATCTGTCAGAGCTACACACTAATGTTATGCAAAGCAGATTCAGTGTATGACCTAGGCGTGGGTGTATGCATCATGTGTGGCCTGTGCGGAGAATATGATCGACTGCAAAAAAACAAAGCAGTTAGATTAGTTATGTGTTGTTCTTTTTACGCTAATGTGTGAGCTTCATTCAAAGAGGCTAACTGAGTTAGCTAAAATAAAAATTAATGATACAAATTCTGGTAAAGAATAATAAACTACACTGAAAAAAAAACCATCCCAAAAATAAATACATCTAATTACATAAAAAAATGACAGAAAATAATGTAGTTCATGGTTAAGAAAGGGGCTTGTTTCCATTTTGCTGTTCCTTAACAACACCAGCTGAGCCTTTAATTTTAATTATCCTGCTCAATTCTGTATGAAACACAATTCTGAGCAAAGCTATTTGTGACTAAAACAAACCACTGCACAGTGTATGTCACCACACAAACAACATCAAGATCTCCGGTGATTAGACCCTCATCAAAGGATCCAATTAGCTAATACTGATCTAATCACATGTCTATCAGAGCTAGGTGTTACCATTGAGTTTGCTGATCCACACTGTTCAGTGAATGAATTTTCTGCTTTGAACCAGATAAAAATCTCTGTAACTACTGTGGGGATTACCACTCCTTTATTTAGAATCACCAACAGATTGCTATATTTGGTTCTAATTGAAATATTCTAAATTAGATTTTAATGAAAGTACACTAAAAGTTTCCTATTGGAAAGCTTTACTTGTTATTTTTTTTTATTGTAAGTGGGGGGGTTGGAGATTGTTGGTGTTTACATTGCAGCACAGGAGCGGAAGGAGGATGTTGTAAGGCTAAGCTGGGAGTGCTGGCAGGTAGTGGCACCCAATTCGACACCAGACCTGGAGATGGATGGGGAAAGGAAATAAACACAGGTGTCCACTTAGGTGCCAGGCCTAGTTTGATGTAAGAAATCAAATGTCCACAGAACCTGAAAAAAAAAAAAGGTTACAATTAAAAGTAATTGTCAACGGGGACAATTTATCCTACATTTATTAATTTGGCCATTCATAATAATCACTCACTATCAGCTGATGCAGGCATGTAAAAGCAGCTGTTTGCAATATGTGCTCTCTCTCACTCTCTACTGCAGAATTAAAACTAAAACTTATTTACATGGAAAGCAGATAAAACGCTGAAATGACATGTGTTTGTTTGCATATCAATCAGCGTTGTCCATCTCAGTACTGTGGACAGTACTACACCTAATTTCACCAGGTCTCAAACGCTTCCTTTTTCAGGTGTGTTACACAAATCATTTGCCGAGATATTATTACACCAAAAATGATTAGACAATGTGTCAATAGAGCTAATGGAACGTGCATGAAAATCTAACTTCAGGCTTCAGTTACTGCATGACCTGCTCACTCTCTCTGTCTTTCTATTGATACGTTTTTCAAAATGATATGTCAAATGCATCCAAAGGAAGCAATACATAACTCACTAGTCGTCAAGGGAAAGACAGTATCAGACACAGATCAAGTGTTTTCTTTATTTACGGAGGATGCTTCCAATAATTGTTTACATTTCCATTACCAACTCTGTAATGTCAGTAATGAAAGAAGAGATTTTTTACCTATAAGCGTAATTAAGTTCAAATTTGTTGCCATTCCTTGATTTATGAAACAGTCCAAAAGGGTCAATTAAACAGGTTTTAATAATAATTAATCCAAGTTGTGATATTGTTTTGGACGTTATCCTTGCAATTTCGAGTAACCTATGCATTGTCTATTCTTCTCCTACGGATGCTCTCTCTTTCTGCTTGTAATTAATGCTATGTGATAGCCTATTTTTATGTTCATGTAGGTTTGATAGAAGACTGATAGAAGTTTGATAGACCTGCCATTTCCCAGAATTAAGCTACTGGTCTCACATACATGCAGGGTGAATTTAGTGATTGAAGGATTGAAGCAAATAAAAGCCGGGACTTTTAATTGAGGATTTATGATATTAAAAGAGAAAAAGAGTGAGCGGGCAAAAGACAAATGTCAATCTGAAATTTAATCACTGGTGAGAGCCTGACTTACATACCTCTGAATATCAAGCATAAACCAGCATTTCACTGGAGCAGCCATTTTTTAATTAGCCAAAAGCCAGGCAGACTGCTGCAACTTTTGTTATGTTTTCCAGTGGTTCTGTGAATGAGTTGTCAGAACACTTAAAGGTTTCCAGAGCAGGGACTTATTGATTACTTTCAACTCAATGATATTTCCTTAATTTCCTTTCATTAATCCTTAATGCACTGAGTGACTAATGCAGACAGAAAGATGATTGTTAGCAGTGTTGCCTTACAGCTAGTATGTCCTGGGTTCCATTCCCCGGGTCAGGGCCTGCGCGGAGTTTGCATGTTCTTCCTGTGTCTGCGTGGGTTCTGTCCGGGTACTCTGGCTCCTCCCACAGTCCAAAAACATGCAAAACTGGGGGTTAATTGGTCATGGTTGCCATGGTTGCCCCTATGGGCAATTTAGAGTGGCGGGGACTGGAGCCTATCCCAGCATCATCGGGCGACGGCGTGGTCACCCTGGGTGAATGCGATGAACTGGCGACTTGTCCAGGGTGACCACGCCTTCGCAAGATGATGCTATTTCTAGAAATAAAAAATGAATGAATGAAAGGATCTGTCCTGTTGCCCAGCATCATCCTCTCCTGAAGAAACCGTATCAGCTGAGCAGGAGATTTGATCTATTGTGCCTCATACGTACAGAGTTTATATCAAGATGCACCCCATCCAAGAGTTAAAGAGGTTGTTCATGAAGGATGCTAATGTATCAATTTATGCTAATTTACCATCATCATGGCTCATTAACCTGAGATCTATCATCAGCCTCATTAGGATCATGATGCAATAAATGATGCTATGGAGGCAGAAAGCCTGGTATAGTAAATAAAGCCATCTTTTTCAAGCAAGTACACATTTAGACATTTTTTTCTACATCCATTAACTAAACTGCAGCGTTTTTGTAGCATATTATGTTAATGAGTATTTATTCTGGGGTTTACAGTAGGTCCATGTTGATTTATCCTTTTGCAGAAGAAACTGGATGCTTGTATTATAGTTAATTTGATTTGGAATTTGGCACTTTGGAACTTTGATGGTACTTCCAAAGATTGCAGGGCAGCATATCACCGGGTTACTTGGTGTAAGTGAATTATCTTGGAGCTACCACATGCCGTATTTTCCTGGTCCCCAGTCGTTCAGATGGTTGACGACAGAAGATACAGCGTAAACGTGATTTACAGTGGCTCAGGTGAGGACAGTGATTTCAGGAACAACAGGATAGACAGGGATGGGAGAGTTGTGAAGCAGCACCAACAGTGTGTCAGCCTTCAATATTTTCACATCTTACTCAGGGTATTGAGGATTTACTTGAGGACTGAGCTGGATGTGATGTGACAATCTGCGTTTCCACATATCATTCTAATGGAATTCTAATTGTAATGGAGACACATGGCCTTAAATACCTCAATTAACTGATTGCAATGTCGACATCTACCTCACCTGTTCTCGCCCTCATCCATGTATATTTGTATAATCAATATATCCATGTATAATTCAATTTAAAAAACAAAAAACAAAAACAGGAGCCTATCACAGTGTCATTAGGTGTAGGCGGGGTACACCTTGGACGAGTTGTCAGTTCCTCGCAGGGCTAACATATAAAGACAAACTACCATTCACACTCACATTCAAACCTACGAGCAATTTAGAGTAACCAAATAAACTACCCCCCCTTGCAATTTTTTGGACTGTGGGAGAAGGAGGAGAAGAATAGGACCCATTGAGGACCCATCCAGACAGAAAAAAAACATGCAAACTCCACTCAGTATTGCCCTGACCTGGCAATTAAACCTTCTTGTTGTGAGGTGACAGTACTAACCACTGCACCACTCATGTTGTTTTGTTTTTTTTTCAACTAAAAAAGAGAACTAACTGCTCATAGAAATCTCTTAGTGGAAACTAAAGAAGGCCCTCTACAGTTTAAAAATATATTAATTATTACAGACGAACACAATATACAGATGACTTTAACAAAACCTCAACAATGATATTTTTTTTTTCCTTTTATCAAACTGAGAGCATGCAGTGACATTGGTCACTTTAGAGAAATGAAAACATGGTTGCACCAGTTTTAGCAAAGAAGCTTACTTCCATCTGAAGTTCTAAACTTAACATGCTGACACAATACATACAAGTACAATACAGAACATAAGGAATGCAGATGTCACACACAATAGAGGACACACAATAGGCAGCACAAATTATGGCTACAAATTTCGAATTCCAATGGTTAATTTGCTGAATTTCTAGTAAAATGAGACCAAATGTTTCTTTCTTTCTACCACCTGAAGACTGAATGACCTTTGGACTCCATTTCGCTTTAATAACCTTGATCTAGCAAAATATTTTCTGATTTGATGGTCATGAATACACTGAGTTTAGAATAAAACCTCTTGTACAAACTGACAGGAAGACAAATGATGCATCGTGCTGACGAAGAATGTCCTGGCTTGCAGGCCTCTGTATGTATGTATGCATATGAAATTGACATGAGAGAAAGAGTTTATGTTCGCAAGAGAGAAGGAGAGAATTGGTGACATATATGAAAGAGTGAGAGACAGATGGAGTGCAGCAGGTGCTGGAAAGACACTGTGTGTGGTGTGTACTGTGCATATGGCAGGGTGTCTGCTCTCTGCTGTACTTCTGCTTGCGTCCACTCAGCAGACAGCCAGTTACTCTAAATCCTTGTGAGCTGCAGTGACTGAATGCTGCTAAATGTCTCCACCAGTGGCAGCAATAGTCATTTGTTTGGGAACAAAGACGCAGATACTTGAGGTGCTCCAAGGGCGAGCATTACATCAGTGGCACACAGACGTAGTAATTGAGAGAAAATGTTGTCACTCAAATGTTTCATCTTTATCCAAAGACACTCTTTAAATGGACACTTAACCAGTCTCCTGGTCAAATCATCAGGGTTTCTTAGCTTCGATTTCGAGACTAAGAATCATAAACTGTGAGCATGGGTCTTGAAACATACAGGGTTTACCAGGTCCTGGAGGGTCTAATTAAAAACCTATTAAGCCGCATTGTGAGAAAAGCTGGGCCCAGTGGCTTATTAGATTGAAGTTGTGATATTTTATCTTCTGCTGCTGTTTTTAATCATCCCATTTTCATTTCCCACAAATGATCTAACTTCATGGAAGCAGCATTTACACTGGCAAGTTTAGAATTCGAATAATGATTTGCGCTAAATTCAAATAAATTTTATGACATTTTGTTATGTAAAGCAACATCAAAAAATGTTTCACCTAAATTTCCCCAAGAAGTCGATTGAGATCAAGATCTCTTTTACAAGGGAGACCTGAGCAGTCAAACGGAACCACAACACACAAAAAATGCAGTATCCATAACATGATATACAAACATCCACATTAAAATAAAAAGAGTAGCCTTTGAAGAAAAAAAAAAACAACCTAATGAATTCATGACACATTAGAAGATTTTTGTGGGGGCAGCATGAGTTGAAGCACGCCTCTTCCAACCATGCTAGGGCCAAGGAATTGTGTTGGGCTTGAGCACAGCATGAAGCACACATACCAGTCAATCAATCTGGGCTTTGTGAGTCAGCTTGGGCATGGCACCTACATATCCTTCTTTCATTTGGCTTCTTTATGTTTTTCTTATTTTAAAATGTGATGCATTTTACAGTATTAATAAAAGCAACATATAAGCAGGTATAATAGCGCCTTCATTTTAGAAAATGGCTGTAAGAGACTGTTTTTAAACTCATGGTTTTAATTTGGAAAAGAAATGGATGTAGTCATCTATCAGGGATAAGATGGTGCTTTTATCTAATATATGAAACAAACATAGATTTGTTGTTTGGTATGCTCTGGTTTGATTTTCTCTGATAGATTTGTTATTTTTCTGTTTCTATGTGCAGTTGTATATCCAGTCATATGCTAGTGACCTGAGCTGGTGATGGATGGAATGCCATCAAATTCCATGGAGATGTACAGGGTGCCCAGAGGATGAATTCCCTTTTTCAGCAGCAGTTTTTGGTTTGGACTAAAGTGTCTTTTGATTTGGTTCATGCATTAATGAGGAATGAGTTTTAATAACGTTGATGATTCTCTGACTTCAGCTAGTGTTATCATTAGGTCACCATTGTGTGATATTAGCATTTAGCTAAAAGTACTGTACGGTCTCAGGGTGCAGCTGGCTGGGCTGTACACTCATGGTCTGGGCGGTTTTTCTTGCTTAAAAAGATGATCTATGGCAGTATTGCCGATTCTTTATTCAACATCACTAAATCAGATAACAACAGTGAAACCTTAACCTAACTAAATAAAAACCTGATGAGCCCAGGGGAGACAGGAGGAGGATCTTTCTTTTCTTTCCTGTACAATAAAGATAATGAGGATATATACTCTTACAGTGTCACTATATTGCAATTAAGTGCTGATTGTGGCCTTCAATGGCTTGTTGAATATGATCAACAAAGTTGAGAAAAGTAGTAAGAAATATTCCTTATAATCCTTCGTCTCAATTTCCATTTTGAACTGTAATTGATTGCATTTCATACCCCAAATACTGCACTCCAGTATCTTTCATTCATTCTTCTCTTTGTCTCCTGACTTCTGTGCAACTTCAACTTTGCTTTGCTTTCCATTTTCCCCCACAAGGGAAACCTTACATTAATAAAACGTTTCCATTTGGGAGATACTGTTCTGACATCACATAAAGTGTGAGGGGGCAACACATGGCAGCTGTCAATGATGTGGGAATTCAGGAATTAAGCGGTATTCCCTTTTAACCAAAGCTCTTGAAAATGGCCCTCCCAGGTGTACTGGTTTTTGTGTCAAATATTGAAATCTAATGAATCCAGCGTAATAAAATCCCCACACTAATTTCTTTAATGTTTAATTTGACGTCTGACTTTTGTGGCGACCGCAGTTGTACAATCACACTCTAATTTCCCCCCAAAGCAAAATTTGCCCATTCTCATGACGCTCAAGCTCCAATGATTAACTGTGAGCAATTACTATTTGAACAGGGCCTTCCTTGTCTTCCCTCTTTGCCCTATTCACTAGCAGACTAGCTATTAATATCGCAACACATCGTCTTTGTGTACCTGTCACTTTAACAGGCTCTCTCTCTTCATTTTAACAACATTCACATGTGGCAGCTCTGACTGATAGTATTTGACCTCATTGTGGTTCTTATTTTTTTTTTTTTTTTTTTTGAATAGGAAGAAAACAGGATTTGAAGTAGAATTCTGTTCCCCATCACTCTTATAATCATCATCCTCCGTTTCAAATTTACTGTGTTAGCCAATCGTATCAAAAATTTGATAACAAGTCTTTGCTATTAACCACAGAGGAGATTAGTGAGATTAAAAAGATTAAAATCTGTACAAAATTAGATCTTGATTGAAGCAATGTGGCAAAAGGAATCAAAACACTCACATGGCTGAAGCCTGTTAGGGAGTTTAGAGAGACTTAAATTAATATTTTGGTCATAACAGTGTGTAGTTTGGTTGTGCTTTTTTATTCTATATTATGTTGTGAGGGATTTATTGATATGGTATTGATTGATGGTGGTTCTTCCAGGGAAAACGAGACAGAAAAGCTGATGAGTGAGTGAGCGAAAAGAGTGACTGTATATAGTCATGATTCCCAGCACCAGTGAATGCAGCACAGTCAGATTTACTGAAATAGATTACAGCAGAGCACAGTAAAACCTTAATATTCTCACTGGATTATGCTGGATGTCCAAAATTGTCACCAGAAAATTGTTTTCTCAATCCTTGACTACAAAAGTGGATAGCTGTATACTTCCTGAAAATCTGATATTCAAACTTATACTAGGCAAGTTAGATTTGTGCATCAGAGATAAGAAAGCCAATCACTGTCTAATTTGCAAATTTTATTGAGTCAGTTCTCAGGCTTAATGCTGTCTATCAAGACATGAACAGATGGTGATGTCACAGCAGATATCATTGTGCTTTTGTGTCAGGAACTGCCAGCTACAAACAAACAACATAAACACCAACTAGACTTAGCATTCTGAAATGTTTGTGAGTCAACCACAGACTCCTGATATGACTCTGACTGTGACTCCAATGTGACGTTCTGGCCGAATCTCTCCATGATTTGTCTAACACAAGCCATCCTGAACCTAACTGATCCTCAATATACAGCTTACAGCAATGATGGGTGGGGCATAAACACTGTCATTCATAGATCCAGAAATTCTCTATGAGCGGCTAAGAGAAGATGTGCTCTCAGTCCCTTTTCAGATCATTTTAAACTTTCTATGCACCAGCAACTTGTGACATATTCATACAGGGGTTGGCTGGATACATCAAAGATGAGCCCGTGGCTTATGAACTGCCGTCTTTGACGGAGGGGCTTTTCGCCCTCGTCACTCGCATTGATCAGTGCATCCAGGTGTGAAGACGGGAGCGCCGTGCTGAATCACTCTGCCTCCCTCGTCCCCGCAGCCCTCTACGCCCCCGGCAAAAAGGGACATCAGCGCCCGTACCTTCAGCTTCAGTCGCTCATTGCAGTGAGGGGGATCCTGAGCCAATGCAGCTTGGTCATGCCTGCCTCTCAACGGGGGAGAGGAAAAGAAGACAGCAGTTGAATCTCTGCATGAACTGTGGCCAGCCCGGTCATTTTGTCAGCCGTTGCCCGGTAAAAGCCAGAGCTCATCAGTAGTTGGAGGCATACTGGTGAGCTCAACCACTAACTCCGCCTCCATGCAAAGACCCATAGTCAATGGTGAGTTTCTGCTGCCTTCTGGTTCTCACCCTGTCTCCATCCTCATTGATTCCGGGGCAGATGGGAGCATCATGGATGAGAACCTCGCCCTCCAGCTGAGACTTAATCGGGAGCCACTGCCGTCATCCTTCTGCTCCAGAGCCTTGGATGGGCATGTCATGGGGCAGGTGAAACATCAAACCCGCACTGTGCGCATGCTCCTTCCAGGAGGCCATGGTGAAACCATCTGTTTTCAGCTCATTTGGGTAGAATATGCTCACAACACCCTCATCTGCTCCTCTACAGGTCTTTCCCCCTTCAAGTGCGCTTTGGGTATCAGCCTCCATTCACAGCGGAGGCCGATACCCATAGGCAATCATTAAGCTCATCAGAGTCACCTGTTGCTCCCAGCTGCAACCAATAACCAGCCTCCTTTGAACCAGCTCCTCTACACTCACTCCCTGCCAGATTGTCTTTCGCAGCATGCAAAGCTCTCCAGCCTTTTTCTCCGGACTGATCTCTCGGCTTAAATCCTGCCTGTCAGGGACCTGTTCTCCATGTCTCTGCCCCGGTAGCAAAGCCTAGCTGAAACATAAAAAATGAAATCGGAATAAGGTTGTTTTTTTTCCTGACATGAGTACTGATCTATGTAAAACTGAGCCAGCGAGCGCTATACACATTCAGATGAACTAATGATGAATTTAGACTGTTGCCCCCAGATTCACTTTGATTCTTGTCGGACCTCATATCTAAACCAATAATGTTGGTTACAACATTGGTGACCAGAAATTAGAGAAGCATCCCCTTTTGCTGTTGAAAACAGCTCCTGGCATCAAGGTGATGTGTGTTTTGGCAGCCAGCCAAGGCTGAGAACTTCATCTGCATTACACCAGCAGGCGTCATACACAACTCTGAAAGTATATGAATGTAGAAGCTTCTTTAAGGGATTTCATAGTGCAGGTCAGCGTCTATAACTGCATTACAATTTATGTGCGTTACAGTGTACATTATGTTGCACACAGGTGACACGTCTATACATTCAGTTTGGAGGGCAGCAGTGTTTTTCATGTTTTGGCTGCATAACCATTAATATGAAATGACATGATCCTGATAAGTTTGAAGTGCATAAGGCTGACAACATTGTGAACTCTGCTGAAGAAACCAGTTACATTCTTCTATCAACCTTCCACTATTTTGTTTTAATAGCCACTCTCTAATAGCATTAATATTTTATTGACACTCTCATTAGTCATCATGTAGGTGAACTGACGGGACCATGTTTTGCTGAATTTGTTTTAAAAATAACAGTGCACAGTTGTGCTCTAAATCTGAGTCAATACTGGTTTGTAATGGAGACACTCAACTTTTTCAGTCGTTCATTCAAAATGCAGAGGGAAAACTTATTAATAGATTTCCTTATTTAGGAAGTTCTCAAATCCTTTATCCTGCCATTTAAATAATTAATTTATCCCAATCATCATTGACATCCCATTTCAAAGCTTCACAGCATCAGGCAGCAAGAAGACATTCAATTTTTATATTTTCCTAAAGCATGAATGAGCACCATCTAATTATTTATTGAATAATTAAAAATATATTCATATGAATGTGCACTGTATTGCTCTGTGGGTTTAAGCTCAGCATGTAACATACAGAGACTGTCAGATGGGTCAGAGGGTCGCCAAATAAATTTGCATTATTTCCTCTATGGTCTTTTATGCATGATTTATAACTGCAGTGTCTTTTTGAGCCACATGAGGGAGGTTGTTTGTATTTGTACCACACTATTTCCACCTTAGTAATAAAAATATGTTTGCTGCAGCAATAAAAAAAATATGGATGTTCTTTAAAAAAGACATGGTCATCTTGAGTGCAGGTAACAATATCCAAACCTGAGAAAAGCCAGCATGAGGACGAACGTGAGCTTACTTCTGCTTGGCTAATAAAAAGCAAAGACCAGCTAAAGACCAGACTGTAGTGATGTCAGCCAAACTACTGCCTGTGAGGGAAACCAGCAAGATGATTAACATAAATAACAACAACAAATACCTTATTCAGTGTCATTTTTGTCAAAACAACGTGCAGGAACCGCTGTTTGGTGTTTCTAGTCTTCATTCATGTTCTCAGTGCTCACGCTTGATGGCGCTGTAAAACAGTCAGCTGACATGGCCTCCTCCTCTTCCAGCCTATCAAAGAGCAGTTAGTCTATAAAGTCCTCTTTCTGCTTCCTATAGATTCACTGCAATGTCACCTGTTTGTGTTAGGGTTTCAGTTGGTGTTTGGTATCATGTTGCCAATTTAATGTCAGCACCTTATTGGTGGAGTTGACTCTACCTTAATTGGCAGTAAATGTTCCAAATATCATCACCTGGTCTCTCCGTACAGACAAGCCTAAGGTGACGTTATAGATTGCTTTTCTTCATTGGATCTTGGGTTTCCCCTCTCCAGTTTGCTTCCTTTAAATCGGGTCAGAGATGTGTTTTGTGGATACGGAATAGCTTTTTTCTTTGAAATGCAGCTCCACAGGCAGCAACCTGTTTATATAAGTGCTTCAAAGAAGAGCAATATTAGATTTTAGGTTCATAAATATGTCATTAGGTGATGAATATTTAATCATAAGTTTGAACATATTCTGTGGTGGTGAGGCCTGGCTGCAGAAATGGACTTCATAAGGTCGACCTATCGACAGCATCCTACAGTGTGGGAAATGAGCTAAAAAGAGGAACTTGACAGCCTGATGAGAAGGACAAACTCTCCCAGGATGTCTTTCTTTCCCTCTCTTTTTAGTTTTAAACTCTTCTGTTTCTATCCATCCATCTCTCTCTGGTGTTCTTTATCTCCCTTGGCTCTTAATAAATATCCTCTCTACAAACTTAACCTCTCCAACTTCCCCTCCTTTTGTTTCTCCCTCTCCAATCTTCTTCTCCTGTCCTCATGCCTTTCTTTCCTCCCTGGCTTTTTAAAGTACCGCTCCTCCCTGGAGGCCTCTCTGTGTCATAACTCCAGTCCTGGATTCAAAATGTCATTAACGTCATTACTTTAGTCAGAATTCATTTCAATTAGACCCAGTCACCCTGGGACCAACAATTCCTTCTTCTTCTCCACCTGCCTCCACTTCTTCTCCACCCTCTTATCTTCCTCTCTTTCTCTAGCCAATGACCCAATATTATGTCTACATGTCTGTTTACTCAATGCAGTAAATGTTTGCTACTGTAAAACAAAGGGTTGATGTGGTTCATTAGGATTGGGACAACCATGGATCACTGATCTCCGATCAGACACTGTACCACTGTTTTATGATTGTAATGAGTGTGAACAGGTCAACAAGAGGTAAGTTGTAAATTTATTTGGAATTAAAGTTCTATACAAAAGCAGACAGTTACTATATTACTGATGCCAAAAAAAATAGTAGGATATTTAGGATGACCAATTCTAACTCCCTTTAGCAATACTTTGTCTTTAGGAGTGTGACAAAATATCAATATGGCAATAAAGTCTGGACTCACAGTGGCCTTTAAAGCATTGATGGGACGAATAAACTCTCTAACAGCTATGCAAAACGAGCTGTCTGGTGAAAAGACGGTACACAGGCAACACCATGAACATCCAAAGCCACAACCCTGATTTCGTCATTGAGACAGCTATGAGCTAATGCTAACTTTGTCAGTCAGCAGCAGTGATTGGACAGACATCATTGAGGCAGACATATTGTGACATATCATTAGGATGGTTATGCAGTATATCAGTTATTACAGAATGGCTTTGTTGCATTATTATGTATCATATCACGTCACAAGTTACTCTGCGATTTCCACTGCTACTGGTCTCCGAAATACATTTTTTCACATTTCCCCGAGATACTATTTATCAAGAGAAGAGAAGGGAGTTTTTATCTTTGAAGCCTTTCCTCTCAAAGCTGAGCAAATTCATGGATTCACCAAGAGCATTTTTTCTTTTGTGTATTTGAGCACCTCAGCGACTTGTAATTAGTCGCTTTTAGGACTAATTAAGACTAAAGAAAAACTTGAAGGCGTTTGCATAAAACATAAATGCTACAAATAACCCATAACTCAGCATTTTTTGGAGGAGGTGTTATGCAGATATTGTCACACTGCAATCCAAAGACTACAGGTTTTCACCCAAGCATTCACCCATTCACAAACTAGTGGCGCTTACTGACTGCAAGGGTGCCACCTGCTGATCAGGAGCATTAACCATTCACACACAATCATACACTGATCATTGTTTCTGGCTTTCTTTTAACCAAAAAATTGAATGTTCTGACAAAAAAGTATAGACATTTTTTACCATTTTGTTTTAAAAGTGACATTAGCTGAAACAAAGGATTTTAATGGTGTGGGTGAAATTCCAGGGAACAATTAACCTCTTAACGCCAATCGTTGCAAATTCGCATCATACCGCTTGCATCCAGACTGCAGCCGAGGTAGCATCAGCTTGAACGCAAAAACACAAATGATTAATTTTTTTATATAATTGTAAGTAAATTCAGGCGTCAAGGGGTTAAAGTTCGTCCAAATATTTTTCACCTGGATTAATGTTCGCCAGTTGTGTACCTACGATACATATACATTTTCTGGCCGAAAATCTGTGTTTGCTGTGAAAACCCCTTTAAACACCAGGTTGGGTTACATGCTGATATAGCAGAAGGAAAGCCAGCGTTGGTTTTGATATAAAGGGAAACACATACTGAGAGGGTAACGTTCTCCAAGACAACACTAGAGCTCTCACCACCGAGTGAAAGCTGTCTGGTCACTTGTGGTTTCTATCCCGCCACATCCATCAGCAGGGTTCTTTATCTTCTGCAGGGTAGTTTCAACATATACCCGGATTGTTCTGCTGTTACCTGGGGATAAATACCAGGGAAACCAAATTTGTTGGCAGACATGTTTCCTTTGCGCTGAAAATTGGGTCTTCATTTCTCCTCAAAAATTCAGCCAGTTGCCAGTCAGTATAGCATAGTTGAAGCAAGGCTTATAGAGAACCTTGCTTTCATACAATATATTTTAAGATTGCTCCATTTTTCTTGGCCCAATACGCTGCTCAACCACTTGGGTCAACATAAGATTATGCTACTAAGCATGACTACTAAGCTTGGGGAACGATTCAAAAGATACACAGTTCAACATACTATACATGTGACAATGGGATCGACATAATTCTGTCATTATTAAGGAAAGAGCATGTTGTTACCAACACAGAGACGAGGCAGCCAGGAAAGACACGTGCAAGATGAAAAGGAACAACGCATCCAATTTTAGAACACGTGATTACTTGGAAGGACTATTCACTTAAATTGGACTGTATATTGAATCTCCTTTAAGCTGCTGATTTTCTCTTCCATCAGGGCTCATGTGGGCCCACAGGTTGACTGTGGGCTGAGTCATCTGTCAAGTCACACGACAGAGTGAGGCGCACATTGATAAATGGGTGTAGTGAAACCACAGTGCACGCTTTTCTAATCATTCTTAGA
>KV751386.1:271202-293775 GCA_001698575.1 Mola mola | reverse complement strand
CAAGTGCCCATGAGATGATCTAACCACAGAGCACTATTATGAAACTAAAATATCTTGCAGTTATTAATTTTGCACTTATCTGTTCATGTTTTGTTTTATTTAAATTTTGGAATGTGGTTGTGCTGCTGAAGGGTATGTGATTGTTTTATCTTCTTGTACATGTCAGTTTCTAAAGTACACTTTTTTTAAAAAACCTAAATAAACCTAGCTGGCTCAGATAGTGTTGTGCAGTGACACAGCTCCAGTTTGGTGTACAAACTGGAGTCGGTTTGATTATATATGACTCAACACCCAGTGTGTCGATGGTGAGAGCTAGCAGGAGATAAGGTCAGTGCTACGGGGTTGCTCATGCTGAAATGCTGCAAGAATCAAGTACTAGTGTACCATTCATAACTGTTGAATTCAAGGGGAAACTCATCAGTAATGGGTTTGTGCAGGCTATGCTGGCTAACAAGCTTTATTTTAGTAAAAAAAAAAAAAAAAAACTGCATTAAACTGAATATATAAATACTTCCTGTATTAATTTCAAATTAGAACTCCTTACGTGTAAATGTGCATACAACTTTAAAGACTGAACAGTCAAGTTTTTTACTGTTAAAAATGTGGGGGAATATGTTGTGGAAAACCTGTCCACTTCAAATCAGTGCTGTCATCTTGTTCTCAAGTTGTATTCATCTGAAGTTTTAATTTTAATAAATAAATCAAAACTTGAAAATACAGTACATACGGTCAGTTTGTTCTCATGGTTGGACTGTAATGTAGAGAAGTCAGTGGCTCAAACTCATAAGAACATTTTTATAGCAGTCCAACTCAACAGAGAAGACCATTCAGTTCTTTTAAGAATTTCAAGCCTCACTGTTTTTTTGGTGTCAGTATGGACATTTCTCATCAGAAAGAAGCTGGTGAACATGTGTTAACGGTCTTCCAAACAGCAGAGGGAACTCACATCTGATCTTGTTAACGAAGAATCGGACAATAGTAAAACATGAAAATGATGGCTTAATCCAATCTTCTGACACTAATGTAAACAAGGTGATACAGATCATTTTGTTTCCAAAATGTATAAATCTTTTTTTTTTTTGTTTTTTTTTTCCAAAGTTGTTGGACGATATTTACAATATTTACTTTTGAGGAGCTGGATTTTTGACAATTTAAGCTCTCCATGACCGATATTAGCAAAATTGTTGTAGCTAGCCCATAGACTACCTGTATTGTCAGTTAAGGTCTCGATAATTTCAGCCATAGGTACACAGCAGGTAGCTGGAATTGTACATGTAGTCATTTTCTGTCACTTCTTTTTAGATTCTCCATCACACTGAGCGAGAAACCATCCAAACACCGACTGCAAGGGGACAAATATTCCGCTGTTAAAAATATTAGTTGTGCAAATGAAAGGTGTTGGAATTCTGATGTGATGTGTGATTTTTTTGTCTGATCTACTTTTTTTTCATTAGGAAAGTCATTTTGAATGTGGTTTATTTCTGTGGAACTGTGGGGGTGTGAGGCTTTAATTGTTCTCCTCTATGGAGAACTGGTAATAGTGAGGACGCTCGGCTGTGTTCTGCTTTGTGTTCATATCAGCAATAATAATCCCTGATGCCCCGTTACTCATTTGTATCACCAGGCTCCACTGGTGAAGTAATGACAGCAGCAGAGAGAGAGAGGGTGAGACCGAGATGGAGGAATGAAAAGAAAGGGACAACAGGGGCTGAAGACAATACAGAGAATGAGAGTGGTAGGGACAGAGATGGAACGGCCTAATAGAAAGGAGAGCACACAAGATGAAAGACAGGAGAGATAAGAGGAAGAAGGGTGAGGAGCAGAGATGGCAGGTGGAGAGAAAGAAGAGATGGGAGAGATAGTGTGGGCAGAATGAAAGAGAGAGGCAGGAATAGGTTGGGAGGGAGGTGGGGCAAAGGAGTGACAGAAAGCATTTGAGATGGAATAAGATATGAAACAGTCAAAGACGGCTGATAAAGACGCATCACTCCTCTTCTTTTCTTCTCTGTGAGTAATCCTCCCTTCTCTCCTCCTTTTTAATCACTCATCCTCTCTCCATCCTGTGTTTCCTTTGATCTCTCATATTATCTCCCTCTGTTTTCCCTGTCAGTCTTCCCCCAGCAGTCCTTGGGGCTGCACATTACATTGGGATGCTGAAATGCTAAAATACACAGCTCATGCAAACAGGAAATTAGAGTCAGAGTGTGTGTCTCCTGTCAAACTTTAAGGCCACATCAGAGTTTGTGAACAGAGTTGACTCAGAAATGTCCAGATAAAGATGAGAGCATGAAGGAAAAGGAAGAGCAAGAATAAAATTAAGTCTTATTATAGATTTAGTTAGGATATAAGCACTGTCAGGCACCTCAAACACACTACCGGATGGTAAAAATCATCCTTCCTTACACTTCCTGGCAAGATCAGGTGATCCATTTCCTAATACTCAGACTGAGCCACAGTGTGACATCACTTCAGTCATTCAGCCTGTCTGTGGATAGAACTTTAAAAAAGCACTTCAATGAACTTATCCTTAATATTTTTTTTTTTTTTTTTACTATCACTTTAATTCTTCTTTTTCTTTTGTAGTCTCCTGATATGTCTTAGCTGTTGGATGACACCTTTTGTTTTAAATGTTTTCTGGTTATTGTTTGTTTTCATGTTATTACTATTATTGGCCTTATGCTTCATGTAGGTATCTTCAATTACATTATATGAATATTTAATGTATATATGGATTAAAAGGTGGAATATAATAGTGTATTGAATTATTAATAATAATATTAGCAGACATACACAATAAACAATGTAATGTCCTCAAAAATGCTTTTCAAACCTCAAATTAATCATTACGTAACACTAACGATAACTGTGAATAAATGAAGTACTGACAGTAATGCAGGACTATGGAAGGTTCAACCACAATGCTGCAACTGCTGCAACAACACAAGAACAACAACGCTGTATTAGTTAATGTGTATCATCTGTCTGTAGTTTGTTATTGCTAGCTTAGCTCACTTTTAGCAAGAAAAGCAACTAACTGTGTTAAAGCTGCAGTACCTTTATAAGAATAACTAGTTGTCATAATTGCTAAAATGATCATTATTTCATGAAACAGACAGTACCAGCCCCTCTGGTCCCGCCTAGACCCTGCAACTGACGTGTCGAAGTATCCTTGAGCAAGACACTGAACCCCCAAATTGATCCTGATGCTGCACCATCATTGTATGAGTGTGTAAATGGGTGAATGCAAAACCTGTAGTGTAAGAGCACTTTGAGTATACAAAATAAATTAAATATAAGGTGCTTGAAAAATGAAATGTAATAAATGTAAAATAATAAAACAACCCGTGCCTAATATAATATCAAAACCAGTGTTTAGTATTAAATAGAAAGATTGTACTTGACAGTAGTGCACATGATATTCAGAATGTTTATTGCATGAGGTAATGGAGGACATTACAGTATAGTACATATTGTAAAAATAAGGACAGTGCAGATAATGTTGACAGGGAAGGTTTCTTCTTTCACCTCCTTACTGTGTCCTCCTTATTTTTACCCATAAACGTGGATTCTCAATCTTTCCTGGAACGGATGTTCAGGATGGTGATAAAGGTCATTTAGTTTCAGTTTCTGTAAGTCCTACATGATTGAAAAACCTTCTGGGCAGCTCTTCTGACTGACTCACTATTGCCTCTTGATTCAACATGGTATCACAAGAAAAGACAGGCAGCAGCTAGCTATGCTAATTCTAGGGGTGATCTCTATAGCACAAAAACATTTGGAGCATAGAGGTACAGCACTTACTTCTTTCTATAAACCAGATACGGTTGGTTTAATTTTTTTTAAATGTTTGTTATCGGCTGAATCTTGCCTGTTTAATTTGCTGGATGAAATCACATTTTTTTAAAAACAAGAATTAGATTTTGGACTGTTTATACAAGGCTTTGTATGCATGTTCATTGTTAAGAGTATTTTGTAGAATCTGTTGATTTCACACAGGCTATAGCCTGATGCACAATTTTCACTTTTTACTTTTTCACTGATTTAGTATCATTATTTGAAATAATCAGTTTTGAATGGACCTTTAATTTTAGTAAAGTTCACTTCTGGTTTTACCACAGTCAGAGGCACTTTCTGGATTATATTTCATCATGTTTTAAAAATCATCACTAGTTTTAATCACACCCAGCAGCTCTGTAGCTTCACATGCTAATGTTCTTCTCCTATATCAGCCTGAAATTTGTACCATTACTTTTTACAGCAAAGGTAGCACTTAATATTTTCACATCATCTCATTATGACTGCATGAGCATTAAAGAGGATTTCTGAACCACCCTGTCATTTACTGCAATTCGTTCTCAAAGCAGAACTTTAAAGGTTTTGCTTGTGTGATTTATTGTTAAGAATGCCATAGCTTTCCTTTACAAGAAGACTGGAGTTTAATATAAGGGATTTGGTAAGGTATTGTGCAAAGTTCAGCACAAAACATTAATCTGGCCCCCTGAGATAATATGGAAATGGAGATAAGGGATGTAGTGTGCTCAGGTTAACAGATGCAGCCATGTTTGGGGAGAGATTAGTCATTGAGGTATTTGTCAGTTTCAATATGGTAATTAGGAACATTTTCACCTACAGTTTGAAACTAGTACGGATGATCCTTTTATTAAAGTATTACTGATTTACAGTATATATAAGGAAACAATGCTAGTTTTTGGAGGGATGAGGGCAAATCCCAACTGTTCATGTGTATACGAGAGGCGATGCCTTAATTTGAATTTCAAATCCTGATGTAATATAAATCTTTGGCAGTTTTGTAAAAGATCATGTCTTATTAGTCTTTTTTGACATTTAACTTTACATAACTGAACTCAACATAGGCCAATAAATTTGGCTTACCTAAATAGCTGTGTGAAAAAAATCTACTCCAAACGAAAAGCTAGCTGCCATTCAGTTTTGCTGTAGCAAAACTAGTTAAAAATATACCTCAGTTGAGAGAAGAAGAATTCAGACCCGGCAATGGGGAATGTTTTTAAATGAAATGAAATTCTCCCAATGCTTACAAATGAAAATTTCAGGAATTTTTCACCTTCAACTTAACTTTTCACCTATAAGACTTAAAATATGTGTGTGATAAATGCTGAAATGACAGTTCTGGGCAATTTCAATGTTGAATGATACTCTGACCTGTCTTGCTTTTTTCCTTTGCAGTTTGTCCCACTTGTCATTCACACATGAGTAGTTTGAGTTTCAGTGCCTTGCTCAGTGACTCAATGCCTATGATTTTGCGACTGTACAACAAAATTATAGCAGCAACCGAGTATGAGAAACAACATTCACCAAGAATATAAAGTACAAGCAACAATACTTAAATATACAAATATAAAGTAAATACTGTCAGTAAAATATAAAAAATACGGTCAGTGTCTGTCAATATTGCACGTTGTCCTTGTCCCCTGTGTGCAGGGGACAATGTCCCCGCTTTGTGACCCTGTTCAATCAAATGTAACAGGTTGCCGGTTGTCTTCTTTGTTTGCCAAGCTGACCCTGACAGACAGTAGGCCTGTAATTGTGTAATGAGGGGTGTAATAAGGGTGAGGCTGGATGTGGAGGAAGCCTGTTGTTAATAACAAAGCTTGCCATCAGTGAAATATCTGTTCTGATCTTATGTCAGATTCTGCAATGGCTTCCAGGTGACACTGTGTCACAGTGTGTGTTTATTTGGTCAGATATGTCAGTCTGAATTTTGATTCAGAGCAAGTCTAGACTGAATCCAAAGAAGCAATGAAATCAGTTATTAATTAAGACATTTCCAGAATTACAACACAGGTAAACACTTAGTGACAATGATGAGGAAAAACTTCTTTTTAGAAGGACAGAAACTACAGACCCTGGCTGTAGGTGGGCAGCCATCTGCCTTGACCAGAGAGACAGCCAGACAGAGAAAGGAAGAGAAAATAAAGACTATTGAATGTATTCTTTATATTAAAATTCCATAAACATGATACTAATACTACTACTACTACATGAATTGAACAGTTTCGAGGCATTTCAGCCATCTCCGCTCAAATCTAACAACAGAGACATTTCTTACAAACACACCAGAATATAGTATATGCAATCTTATGTTACATGTCTTGAAGTTAATTGCATCTGCATTTTCTGTACTACATTAACTACAGAGAAGTAGCCTGGTGATCTTGACTATTGGATCAACAACAGACATCATTTGTATGAATGCTTTATTTAGATACATAAAACCAGCAGTTTAGGTTTCAGATAACAGAATACTTGTCTCAGAACACCTGGATGTGTTCAGGATAGCTGGGGATTGAATTGCTGCTTCGAGGGAGGAGAGAAGAGATCCATAATATCTGTAGTCTTTTCCCAATAAACACTACAAAAAATAGATACAGTGAAGTGTGATGCTTATGGTTCTTAACTGATCTTTTTCTCTGTTCTCTCTATCTTCTTCTCTGGTGTTTGTTTGCATTTTTGTTGCTGGTGGGACCAATGTAATTGAAGCGTTTGGTGTACTGTATGTGGTACAGAATTTTGAAATCTACTTAATTTAGATAAAGCACTGTATATTTCAAAATAGATAAAAATCTAAATAAGGATTTTCGGATTTGTGCCTCCTGTTTGCTGTTATCTAATAATCTAATATGGGGTCCTTCCTTGAATGTACATGAAAAGAAGAGAACAGTCGTTGCTTGAAACCACATTAGCATTTTTATTGAATATTTAATGCATAAACAATGCTTTTTTTTAATGAACTTTTTGCGACTATCCTTTCAATACATGGTGTGCATATGTGCTGCATTTTCAGATGAAACCAAAGCAGTTTCTAAATGCACTACATTGACCCGATCACACATGCAAGTTCCTGGCTGAGCAATTTGAAGCAGTTTGAGGTTCAAGACGTTTACACAGGGAAATGATTTGTTGATGTGAGGAACAAAATCAATCCCCCATTTAGTAGTCAATTTGCTCCACCTACCACAACTTTCTAGGAACTGTTAAGGTGTTTGACAACCTTGGTAGCTAGCAAGCTAGGAATATGAGGACTCCTTATCGCAACAAGGCTGCCAGATGGCCACATCTGGCCTGAACATCAGCGAGTGCGCAAGGAGGTGGAAGAACCTCTTGCATTGTTTTAACCGTTCAACATTTATTAACGCTAAAGAAATTTAATTCCAACTGCATTACAGTCACCATTATTTACATGTACACTAAGAAAAAACTAGCACATCATAGTTGCATAGAAGTGCCAACACCAACTAGTGTTTCAGCAGAGCAATGCAGACACACCAGTGTGCAAATATAAAATGCTCAGATAGCATCAGTCACATGTGTAGGCTATGTTGTAAGCTGTGTATAGAGGTGTTGTGCAACTATAAATCAGCCTCTAATGAGTGCAACACTAGAACTTCTGAACAAATCTGAGACATGGGCACAGATTAGAAATTCTGGAATGAGCCTAGCTGAGTCATTGACATAGTCTATGTCTATTATTCATCAGAAAAAAATGTAAATGTCAAGAGACAAAATTATATTATATTACTGAAGAGGCTTGGGTTTATTAATGAATCTATAGATTTGTATCTACAGATTTAGATGCCAAACCTTAACAACTGAGGTGGCAGATGAGAAAACATACTTTGAAAGGACAGACTTGTTGGTAGTATATCTCATCATTTGGCTCTATTTCTAAGATCTAAAGGGACAGGGACATGAAAGGTGAGCAAGTGTTAGTGAGTGGGTGGGTTTTTAAATTATAAATGATTATAAATGATTATAAATGATGGTTTTCAAAGGCACTTCCGGATTATGGATGACCTCTTTCTTCAGTTTGGCTATTTTCTTAATTTTTTTAGACCGACAAACTTAAAGAGCTTAATATGTTTCTCTTTTCCTTTCTGTCTCTCATTTCCTTGAGTTCTACATTACCCTAGCCAACTTTTTTATTCTGGGGGGGCTTTGTTGGCCAGACACAGTTGATTTGAGTCTCATTAATCAACGGAAAAAGACCAAACAATGAAAGAAGATTAAGAACTGCCACTCTCACTCTCTCACACACACACTCTCACAAGGAGGCCACATCCCAAACAGCAGAACCCAACCACTTGGTGAAAATCACCACAGAGATAATTAGAGCTACATCCACATGAATGCGTCTCACTGCAATCCCAAACAGCACTGATTAGTACAATCTCAGCAGCAGAAACGCACTCAGAAAGAAACCAAGCATATGCCAACACATAAACACATTGTCAAAGTATTGCACACACAGTATTTGCAGCAATGTGCCACAGGGATCACAACACCCTCTGAACCAGTAATTGACTTTTCATCTCATCTAGTGGCTGTGTTCTGGTTGTGCGTGGGTTCTGCACAGAGCCTACCATGTTGCCTATGCATGGGACCTACATGTATATCCTCATGACTTTTTTTTTAATTCTTGCACGCTGGTGTGTCTGCTTTTCTCTGCTAAAATGGTAGCTGGTGGTAGAACATCTATGCCGCTGCGATGAGCTACTTAGTTCGGCCCTAAACTGATTGAGATAAGATAGTGACTGTTGAAGATATGAATGATTGAAGAGGAAAGAAGAAGAATGTAGAAAGGCAGGTAGAAGACAAAAAATTATAAAAGCAGGAAACCACCAGAAGAGCCACTAGAGGTTACAAACCAGTGTATTTCTAGTGCCAGTCCCAAGAACGGATAAATGGTGAGGGTAGCGTTAGGAAGGACATACAGCGTAAAAACTGATCCAAATCAAAAATCTCAATCACGAAAACAAATTTCATACCGGATATGTCAGGGCCCTGGTTAACAATGACCGCCACAGGTGATTTTGACAAACAGGGTACCGGCGGAAATTGGGCTAGTGTTAGTCGAAAAACAAGAGGAGGGAAATGTGAACTTAAAGAGCTGGCTGACATGATGCAGACAAGAAAGGTGGGTGTTTTGTGTGTGCAAAGACCAAGTGGAAAGGTAACATGGCTAGAAACATTGGAGAGGGGTTCAAGCTGTACTATCATGGTGTGGATAGGAAGAGAAAGGGAGTATGCAAAGAATGTTGTAGAGGCGAAAAAAGTGCCGGACAGGGTCATGAGTTTGAAGCTGGATTTTGAAGGGGTGATGATGAATGTTGCTGGGGGTTATACCCCACAAGTTGGCTGTGAGATGGAAGAGAAAGAAACGTTTTGGAGCGAGTGAGATGAAGTGGTAGAGATTACTCCCAGGGATGAGATACTGATGATTGGAGCAGACTTCAATGGGCGTGTCGATGAAGGGAAGAGAGGTGATGAGGAGGTGATGGGCAGGTTTGGTGTCAAGGAAAGGAACTTGGAAGGACACATAGTAGTGGATTTTGCAAAAAGAAAAGAAATGGCTGAGCTGAATACCTACTCCCAAAAGAGGAAAGAACACAGGGTGACACATAAGAGTGGAGGCAGGAGACTTTTTTTGAATCTGCAATGTGGTGCCAGGCGAAAGTTTAGCCAGACAACATTGGAAGGTAGTGTGACTCTGGTGGTGAGGAAAAGGGAGAGAGCAGAGCAGAGGAGCAGAGGATCAAATGATGGAAGCTGAAAAACGAGGACTGCTGTGGGGACTTCAGGGAGAAGTTGAGACAGGCTCTGGGTGGTTGTGAAGAACTGCGAGATGACTGGGTTACTACAGCAACAGTGATCAACATGAGATCAAAAAGGAGATTTATGGATGTGGTGAGAGAGGATTAAAGCAGGTTGTAGTTAGATAACAGAGCATTACTGTGTTCATACAGTGATAAAGTGATCAAACAAGCTTCTGTTATGTTTTTCAGAGATTTTAAAGGTGTAGAGCATTTGACAACAAAAGATGAACAAGGAGACTGGGAGCTCCTGCCTCTAAACATGTTAATTTTATTTGTAGGCTCTATGTTACACGTTGTATTATAGCGTGTGTAGTGGTTGCACTTTGCTATAGTTTTATTACCTGAATTGCACCTTCATAATAACTTACAAATGGCATTATTTCTTAGCTGTAAAAATTTGATTCTTATCTTTGATAATTAATCTAAGTCTACTTGTAGTATGTTTCCCAGATTCAGTCATTGGCAAATCAATACAAAGACTAATTAACCATTTGTATGTTAATACTGAATTAAATGATGTGTGAAATTAGCTTATACTGCATTAGATGGAATATTAGTTGCATTTTTTTTTTTTTTTTTTTATTATTTTTTTTTTCTAGGATAGCAAATACAAGTTAAGCAAAAAAATGTAATAAGCACAAAACATTGCTTTTCAAATCACAACAAAGAATTGTCTTTGACATTAGATCCTTATTGATCATGCAAGGAAGTTCTAAACAACATGCTTTTACTTTGAATAAAGTTGATACATGTTTTATATCCTATATTAGAATGTGATGTACAGTTTTATAGTAAGAGTTATAGTACGCTGGATTTAGGAAGTTAGATCAAAGAGCATAAAATTGGCCAAATCCATGGATTATGGATTTTTCACCTAAGATACTTCAAAATTTAGTTAAATTAAAATTTCAAACTTTTTTTTTTTATTTTGAGTTGTTCCTTTTACATAGCCGCACACCTATTTAGACCTTCCGACTCATTGTATGTTGGTAGGGAAATGGGCTCACTGAAACGGTACAATAGCATCAAATATTTGGTTTACAAGGAACTTATCAGGCTTCAGTCATGAAACAAATATCAGTTTAGGGCCAAATCTAATTGCGAAGCGTATTCATTAAAACAAATGCACTGAGGCAGTGTGGTATCATGTTCACTTATGATGTACCTCATGCTCAAACATGGTGTTAGCTATGGCCAGTCCGTAATCAGCACACATGTCCAGTAAGAAGTTAGAATAACCAGTACCTGGTCTAGCCCCACACATCATGGCAAGCTCCCTTCAGAGGTTCGGTTCCAGAAAGGATTTATCTATTTCAGGTTAGGTGCCACAAATCCATTGTAGTATATTCATATGGCGTGTTTGAAATGCTTTTAGTTTTACCACTCCCTTGGACCAGTTTGCTTTTTGGGAGCCTCATAGGGCTAATGGCTCTGACAACACAGCTGCCAGGATCAAAGTAATACTCTATGTTCCTTGACAACTTGATGACTGCTGCCAATAAAAATCATGTTTTGACCTGATTAACATTTTTTCTTTTTTTTTATGCACTATGACACATCAGGACAGAAATAATTAGTCAACAGCATTTCTGCTTTTGTTTTACAGTCCACCAATGACAGTCTCCAAAAAATAAATTCTGAAAATCTGGATCATTTACGTAAAACACCTCAAAACCAATCCTGAGGACTTTTGCTGGAGGGACTTAACACTGTAGAAACTAAAATTACCATTCTGATGCATCAACTCTCATCGGCAACCTTGAACAAGTAGGTCTTCATCTTGTTCCTGGGAATCTGTGCCTGGTTCAAACCTGTATGGCTGAATTACTCCAATGTTAGGAACTATTTCTCTGCAGCATACAGTAAACTAGTGAAAAGGTCTGAAGATTACAGAGCAGGTAAGCACTGGTAAGATAACAAGCACATTTATAGATTTACTAAAAAGCGATAAAAGAAAAAAATCCCACAGCCTAGATGAGATGAGATGAGAAGCATAGAGATTTTAACGCTGCAAAGGCAATTTTTGATTAACAAAAAAAAATATGATTATGTTTTTTTTTTTAACTAAATAGAAATGAGGAAAAAGGAGCGTGACTTCAAATGTGTAAAGCATGTGTTAGTCTCTTTTGAATCCTCTGGCATGATACTATAAGCAATAATTCAGTGCAGAATATATACGGAATTGAATAAAATACTCTGAGGAGATATGCGCACTGGTATAGACTGAATATAGGCTGATTGTTTTCCTTGTTTTATTTAAGGCGACATTAACGGTTTGACTTATTACAGATATCAATATTCTGCTGAGAAGATATTACCCAGAAGCCTTTAACACACATTGACAGTCATCTCCAACACATAGACATACACACTCGACTTGGGAGCTCAAGGTCCACAATTAGAAAGTCGGGAATTCCCACGTTTTCAATTAAAACATGAAAGGCAAAAGCCATTTGACATTAATAACTGAGACACATGTGGTCTAAGCTATGTCAAATCTGTCTTAATTAATTGTAGCTACACGAGTTTAAAGGGTCAAAAATTTACTCCAGTTAGGAGAGTATAATACTCAATTCTTAATTCAAATGAAGAGATGCTTATCATGTATTTGCATGTTAATTGAATCCTTTGCATTGATAATCCAGTGACATTAGTGTTTATGCTAAATTCAAATGACAGCATAGATCTCACGCTTTCGCAGCTTAATGACTTTCTTGTCCTTTCTGTCATCTGTTGACTACATCCATGAAGTTGAGGATAGTCTGGATTGTGAAACAGTGGAGAATAAATTAAAACACAGGCTCCTAATCCATTTATAGTAAGGGTTCAGCACTCCTCTAGATGGAACACTTTGACTAAGACTTAAATAATCCAATCAGCCCTCAGCTGTGTTGAATATTTAGCATTAATGAGATCATTTTGTGTGAATAGATGATCTCATCCAGCAACTCCAAGCTATTTTTAAGAACGGCATGTCTTCCATATGGAAAAACAGTGATGTGAAATCCGTTTAGCAAGGAAATATGTGAACATAACACGAGTAATTAAAATTTGTAGGTTCGGCTACAACAGCGTGAGCCTTAGTGGAATATTTAGGCAAAAACATAGATCTATGATGAAGTGCTTCAAAATAGAACTTTTGCTTTCACATGTACTGTCAAATATGATAAATTGATTTATTATTTCATATAGCGCCTTGTGACATCACAAAGCACCTTATAACATTTATCACATTTACTAATTCATACATGGGTGGAAGTGTGGTACATAAGACAATATTAATGCACATTCACATACTGTACTGATTGTACATGATCAAAAGCAGCTTGGAGTTCAGTGCCTTGCCCAAGGACACTTCAATAAGTTCTCAATCTGGCCTCTCTAACTTTTTCTTCAGATTGTTCGACCTTTGCTGTCTCTCTTGTGTGCTTGTTTCTTATTCTGTCCATTCTTGTCACTCCCAAAGAGAATCTCAACATCTTTAACTCTGCCACTTTCAGTTCTGTCTCCTGTCTTTTGGTCAGTGACACCATCTCCAATCTTTCTCACCATTTCCTTTCACTTTTGCTGCTACTCTTTTGCCACATATCATGCCTGACACTTTTCTCCACCCACTCCACCCTCCCTGAACTAGCTTCTTCACCTCTTTACCACACTCCCTGTTGCTCTGAAAAGTTGAACCTAAGTACGTAAACTCATGGACCTTTTCCTCCCTCCCATCTACTCCCTGTAAGCTCACCGTTACACTTCTCTCCCTTTCATTCACACACATATTATTCTGTCTTGCTACAACTGACTTTCATTACTCGCCTTTCCAGTGCATACCTCTACCTCTCCACGTTTTCTTTCACCTGCTCCCTGCTCTCATTACAGATCCAAACCTCATATGAAAACATTATCATCCACGGAGATTCTTGCCTGACCTCATCGGTCAGTCTGTCCATCACCATAAAAACACAAAGGGGCTTAGGGCTGATCCTTAATGCAGTCGCACCTCCACCTTGAAGCCATCTTTCACTCCTACAGCGTATCTCGCCACTGTCATACTGCTCTCATACATATCCTGCACCAGTCTAAAATACTTCTCTGCCACTGAAGACTCCCTCATACAGAACCACTGTTCCTCTCTCGGCACACTGTTACAGTTTTGCTATGTAGCCCTAAGGAAATTTAGACCTAGATATTAAAAGTTCCTTGATTCATAAATAGGAATTACAAGTTCATTGATTCATAAATTGGAATTAATAAATAGTATAAATAGAATAAATAGGATTTAAAAGGTTAAAAACTATGCAGAGGTTTGATGTTGCATATTGTGCAATAGCCATTGGATTTCATGGTTAAGTTTATGTATTGAAATATTTACATTATCTAAATATGTATTTTGTTTTCCAAAATACTATGGTCATTATGCTGGAAATATTGTAAAGATGTTTTATTTTGAATACTGTGAGAAGAAATCCTAATGTATATTGTTGCATTTTGTTTATTTTCATGAGCCAGTGAAAAGTGAATTGAATGTCAGGTGTGAAGAGAGAGTGACGGAGGAGAAATAGAGAGAACGCAAGGAATGGTTGCTTGTTTGGGTACCCTAATGATCCTAAGAGCTATGTTGTCGGGGGCTGTTTGCCCCTGGTAGGGTCACCCAAGGCAAATTGGTCTTAGGTGAGGGGCCAGACAAAGCATGGTTCGAAGACTTTTATGATGGTGAAGAACAGTGACTTGTGTACCCTGCCCGGAGGGATACGGGGACCCCGCCCTGGAGCCAGGCCTGGGGAAGGGGTCCGTAGGCGAGCGCCTGGTGGCCGGGCCTTTGTCCATGGGGTCCGGTCGGACTCTGCCCGAAAAGGAGACATGGATCCGTCCTCATGTGGGCCCACCACCCACAGGAGGAGCCATAGAGGTCCGGTCCTATGTGGATCGGGTGGCAGTCAAAGGGAAGTGGCCAGGGAGAGGAGCGTCTGGATCTCCCTGCTCAGGCTGTTGCCCCCGCGACCCGGACCCGGATAAGCGGCAGAAAACGAAAGGAAAACAAAACGAAACCAGTGGAAATGTAGTCCACATATTTCCCAAGTGTTTGAAGTGCAATAACATGAGTACACAACCCGTGAATTCTGAGAGTTGTTATATTCGACGGACGGACTGTTTTGAACGATTTATTCCGAAGAGGAGTTCAATGTTCAGGCGGTCTGCCATACTGCCTAGCTTAGCTCTACAGTGGTATAGCTAGCTGTTCTGGATTACTTTTGGACTGTGTGTTCGCCAACCCAGAGAGCTCATCAAGTCTGCGTAAACCAGAGGAGACAGTAACACGAGATTCCTGCGATTCCAACCAACTAAACACTCTCCGGAGAGGAGCTTCGCATGCGCTGCCTGTTCCAGGAACTGTGAGTGTTTTTTGTCTTCTAGCTCATTTAGAGTGAAGGAGCCGCCAAACCACAAACAAGCTACACGCCAGGCCTGCAACAACCACTTGACTTGGGGTATTATTTTTAGTTATACTACCGGCTATAGGGTATTTCATTTCATTGAGGCTTAGAGCCCTGTGTTTGTATTTTATGATAGGCTACGTGAATGTGCACTTGCAAGCTATGTTAAGATGGAAAGAAAACTGAATTGCACTTATAATTTACAAAAGGAACTTTCTGATTGTGTACATAAGTAAATAGTTCATGTAATTTACAAAGATGTCATTGCCTGTGAATGGTTATTTCCATTTAGCTTGAGAACATAGAGCTATAATTTTTCCTTAAACAGTAAGCCTTGTAGTGTATAAGTTAAAATACTTAAAGTTAAGTTCAAAGCTAATCCTTCAAAAGTGAGTACTTGCATATTAGTCATAACAGCCTTGCTACATAGTAATTATTACACACACTCAAAAGACAAAGTAAACACACACTAATAGTTACAGGTAACACTTTATTTAAAGAACTCACATTAGCTACCCCATTAATTGCCCGGACAGCAAAGGGGTGCTACATCTAGATCCACAGAAACACAATGCGACTCTCTCTGACCTTGTCTATATTTTTCCATCAGCATTGTCAAAGTAAACATGGCGTCTATAGTACTCTTTCTTGGCATGAAACCATACTGCTGATCACAAATTCTCACATCTTCTCTTAGCCTTGCTTCCACTAATCCTTCCCAAATCTTTATTGTGTCTCAGCAGCTTTATCTCTCTGTAGTTGCTGCAACTCTCCACATCACACTTGTTCTTTAAGATCGGCACCAGTACACCTTTCTTTCATCTCAAAGGCATCATGTCACTGTCCAAGATCATGTTGAACAGTTTTGTCAAAAACTCCACTGCCATCTCTCCTAGATGCTTCCATACCTCTACCGGTGTGTCATCAGGACCAACTGCCTTCCCATTCTTCATCTTCTTCAAAGCTTTTCTCACTTCATCTGTCCTCAACTTCATGTTTCACATTTTCCATCTCCTCCACTCTTCTTTCCCTCTCATTTTCATCATTCATCAGCTCCTCAAAGTACTCCTTCCATCTTCTCATCACACGCTCCTGACTTGTTAGTACATTTGCATCCCTGTCCTTAATCACCCTAACCTGCTGCATATCCTTCCCAGCTCGATCCCTTTGCTTCGCCAGATGATACAGATCCTTTTCTCCTTCCTTAGTATCCAACCTCTCATACAGCTCATCATAAGCTTTCTTTGCCGCTTGCCTCTTTGCCTTACGTCACATCTCCTTGTATTTCTTTCGACTCTCCTCCTCTCCCTATCCCATTTCTTCCTCCCCAAACTCTTTATGTGAATACTCTCCTGTACTTCCTCGTTCCACCATCAAGTCTCCTTATCATCCCTCCTCTGTCCAGATGACACACCAAACACCTCCCTACCTGTCTCCTTGATCGATGTTGCTGTGGTTACGCAGTCATCCGTGGCCAACATGAGCATGATGCAAAGATACCTACAGAACCATTTCTGCTCTCTGCTAAAACCAGCTGACAGTGCTGACAGAAGCCTTTGCATCTTAAGTGCTAAAATCAGCAATAATGAGAGAAATCAGTTTTTATTTCAGCTGATATGAGGCCATTTTCAGTGGTAGAAAATCAGGGAAAATCAGATAAATTATCCAAACATAATTCATGCATGCAAAAACTGTCATTTCAACATGTATTTACTGGTAAATCAATGTCAATGATGAAGGTTGACTCATTGACGAATTTGGTTTTATTTTGCAAAGCAAATCAAGCAAATCTAACATAACATTTTTTTTTTCTAATTTTTGAAGTAGCTTTATCTGCAAATATGATAAAATGCTGATGCTGATGATGGATAATAATTTCAAAAGCTGAGGACATTATATGATGATTACAGATTGATTAAAGTTTCAATGTTGATTTATGGGAATATTGTTGTCATTTTTACATTATTTTGTTGTGTGTTTCATTGTGGAAACACTAACTGAACTGATTATTTCAACCACAAAGACTTTGTAAAAAAAAAAGTTCTATATAAATAAAGTTCAGTATTATTGTGAGCTTTATAATTTCAATGTTGGAGGTTGGTCACATGCTGTCGGGGACAGTTGTAAAACACTTCAAAATCCACCTGCATTGTTTTGTGACTTATGTCATATAAAAGGCTATTTTTCCAATCATATTTTGTCAATGTAGTTTTTTAAATAATGTTAAAATCTCATCTCATCGTGACCAAAATAATCATTACAATTTTTGATACAACAGCCCTTTGTATGCTAACTATTGACCCAACACTTTGCTGTATAGCATATGCTAAACTGTTATTATATTGTAGAATGAATGTATGTTTTACATGATTAGGTATTGTACATTACATTAAGACACTATGTGCACTATAATCCATATCAATTCAGACAAAAACTCAGAATTTAGACGGACAGAAAGAAATGTAAAAAAAATACTAGAGAAATGGTATTTGATTTGCTCGTCATGTTTGCTTTTATTCCAGATATGGGCATCCCATCTCTCTGCCAGCCTTTTACTGGGTGCTGCTGGCTTATATAACAGGTTAGCAAGTTTTCCCTTTTTGAGGCTGTGGCTATCTCAGACGGTTTACCCCAGGGTACTGTCGGATTGTCACATTTTCTAAAGCTCCACTTTCACAAGTCAAACCATCACCATAGTGGGATTAGCAGCATCACAGCTGCTTCCCACTGTTAATTTTTCAGTCTTTTTATCTAAAACTGTCTCTCCTATTCCTCTTTTATAACAATTGTTGTCCACTGTCTTTCAAAACACATTTTTTGTGATGTCTTTTCTTCCACTTCTTCATTGAAGTTTTTCTCCTCAAAAAGCAGTTGTTCTTCATCAATGTCATGACAGTTTCTGTCTTCCCCCTCCACTCTGTGTTGTCAAACTATTCTCTACTTCCTTATTTGCATTATATGGAGTTTGTGCAGTTACATGTCTTGAGGGAGGTGTTGGCTCATAGTGAGTGAACATTTAAGCAGCATGAGCCTGACTCTAAGGCTAATCTAAGGCCTCCCACCTTCATCCTGGCCTCATTTTTATTCCTGCTTGTAACCTTTGACCTTGTTGCCTCTTAAGTCCCTGGACGTAATGGCAACTTGGCACTTAACCACTTTGAAAAATTATTGATAAATAAGCACACATTGTGGTGATTCAAGATGGTTCATCTCAGACTGAACACAAGTCAGGTGAGGTTCTTCTTCTGGATTTGCATTATTTTGAAACAGGGTTTTTGAACTCAGAGCTTCTGGTTTAATGGAAAAAACAAAAACCAAACTAAATCTGTGCAACAATGTATCACTGCATATGTAACATAAAAACCGTTCTATGATTCTCCGGACCAATTTCTACTGAATAAATTTTCACACAAATACAACAAGACTTGTCCTTACTGTACCTCAGCAGGATGCATGTTTGTTGTTAACTGCCTCTAATCCCTTTCCAGTTGTTCTGTCTCAGTTCGCACATTAAAGTCTTTGAAACACAAATGACACAGTGGAATACTGGGAAACCTACAAGCCTCAACCCAAACAAACTAATTATGTGTACAAAGTTGCATAGGTTTCCTTTTGAAATAAATGCATCCTCGATTAATAGGATATGTTTGCAAGTGATGCAAGCCCTCATTATAGAAATGAGGTTGAGAGGTCTATGAGGTCTATGCTGTAGGTTTTTAGATATTTTTATGATTGATGTAAAATTTCACGCCGATTAATCTCCCATCTTGACCACCCTAATAGGGCCAAGGATAGCGCGGAAAGAGAGATGAGGTAGCAAACTGGAGAGGACGAGGCACTGGTAGATGTGATGGGAGGCCGAAGGGCATAAATAGACACAGGGAATGATAGAAGACAGAGAGAGAGTTAGAGAATCATCTACCCAGCTAGAGACAACACGGAACAGTAAGAGAGTGGCCAATAGGCCACAGCTACTGTACCTTGAGCAGTGTAAAAGTAGATCTGGACAGTGAAAGCGTTTTGCAGACTGAGCAGTATTACCCAGTTTTAATAGGTTAAGCCTGGCCTCTGCTCATTAATCAGAGCAGGATCAGACACCAGGAGCAGAGGAAGAGTTGAAAAAAGAAGGATTGGAGAGTGATGGATGGAGGCGGACATCAGAGGATGAAAATGAAGGTTTCTTTGAGCAGGGGTGAGTTCCCTTGCTCTGATTCACTGTACTTGCTCATTCTCACCTCATCTTCACCACAATCAACTCTCAATACCTCTACTTCACTGTCTTTAAAACCTTTCTCTAATCCTTTAGAAATTGGGAGGTATTAATGTTGATTTTTTTAAAGGAAGAGTTCCTTTTTGCTTTCTTGCAGAAGCTTAGATGAGAAGTTTGATACGGGAGAGTGGTATCAACCTTCTCAACCAACTCCTGTATTAGTTCATCTTTGCAACAAAGAACAGAAACAAAAGTTATGGATATTGCCCAGTCCTGTTCATCAGAATTGGTTGCTTTCAACCCTTTTAATATGAGATGAAAAGGTTTTCGGTAATAATCGGCAGTAGCATCAAACTGTACACTCTAAATCATTTTACTAAAAGTTTGAAACTGAAGATTTAACCTAATGATTGAACTCAAGTATCCCTGCAATGCAATACTGCTAATTTAAAAGATGTGTACATTATGGCAGAAATGTAGCTCTCAGTGATTAGGCAAAGTGCTCATTCGGACATGTCTGAAAACTCCAACACTGCTTTCTGTAGAGTGATAAATATTTAAAGTGCTACGAATATTGAATGAGAGAATGAGAAGGAGTGATTTCACACCCAGCTGTGGATTGTTTACAGGCTTTAGACAACCTGAGACAATTCCTTTCAGTTTGGCCCTAGTGGCCAGTCCAAAATGAAATAAGCAGTTTTGAACACAAGCACCCAAGTGCTGCCTCAACAAAAATAGATATCGGGTAATACATTATTTCAAGTAGGCAGCATAAGTCAAGCTCAGCTAACAATTCCAGCAAAATCACTGATGGCTCAGCTGATTCACTTATTGCACCTTATTGTTAAATCTCTTAAAGGGGCTGCTAGTAAAGCTGCTTCATGTTTCCCCTGCAAGGTGCTTCTGAACACACCTCCAACCCAGCTTCTCCTTTTGTACTGTGTTTTATGTAACTAGTCTAATTTATGTCTTTCCCATGTCTTCACATAGAAGGCCATAGAAGTGTCCTCTACTTGCTTTCAAGGCCAGGACACACCATGACAACGACAAGCTTTCTGGAATGTCTGCAAGCCTCTCTCGTGCGGGTCTTGTTAGTGTGTCTCACACCATTGGCATTTTCCTTTCCTTGTCAGCAACTTTTTTTTTAGCTCATTCAGCATGCTCAATCAGTGTCAGGCAAGGCAGTGAGATAGGTAAATATATGTGTAAATGTATGTGGGGGCAGTGTGGCTGTCACTATCTGATATGTACTTCTTGTGAGACGTGAAGAAGAACCTAGAAATGGTGGAACTTTTTGAGGAAAGATGTGAGTTGGTTTTGAACTTAGAAATATCTTTATGATGTTGGTGGATAGCGAAGGAATAGTGGAAGTCTGCGCTTTTGACTCCGAAACTGTATTCATTTACATATGTAAAGGGGGCATAAATGAGACCTTATCCTTTTCCGCTCGCACAACATGTCGTTACCATCTACAGCATTACGCAAATCTCAGACCCAATGACAGGCAAAGAAACGTGTTGATGATCACGACACCATGCTGGTAGCTTCTGGAGATTCTGCTCAGGAGATATTAAAAATCCTTGAAAGTTAATTTCTGTTATGTAAAATCTGAATTTGAAAAAAAAAAAAAAAATCTACACCTTTGCCTGATATATGTTTTATGGATCTATGAATTTGCTACTTTAGCACCACACTGTCTCTACTCACTGCTTTGCCCTTCACCTGCAACTGGAGGATGCAGAGCTTACTTGTCCTGTCATCTTCTGACTTTTAAACTAGTCTACTATACTAGTGCAATATTCTATACGTTAGACAGTGGCAAGATCTAACGTGGAGTCATTTAGCCATAAATGTTTAAACCAGACACAGATTTAGAGAAAGAAGAGAAAGAAGAAAAGCTACTTGTACAAGGTTGCCTACAAACTGATGCATCAAAACTGATAAATCTCTGAAGTTTAAGCTCTACAAGGATAAGACCCACCCCAACACGTCATCAGGATGGGCGCCTTACCTTTTCTACGCAGAAGACCCGAGTTGTCTGAATTTGTTTATTGGAGTTTTGTCATTGATGGATTGCAGAACAAAAGTAGAAACCCTTACCCATGACATTGACAAACTGACTGCAAATTTGTCTTTATTTATGTTATAATGCATCAAAAACTCCTCATAGACATGTTCACAAGGTCAAAAAAGTTATTTTCATTGGTTGCAGTCTTAAGTACCCTTGTTTGAGTCTTGAAGATTCACTCTGAAAGTGTACTGAGAGCAAAGGAACAGTGTTACTAAGGAAATAATTTCTATATAAATCAAAGATAAACGTCCACACATACTATTATTTATGAATTGATGTATTGAAATTAAGTTTTGACCACAAGGACATTTTGAACTAACGACCCACCGCAATGTGACTGCAGTAGAATACAGTCCATAGTTTGTCCATAGTAGTCTATTTGATAGTGATATCATTTCCATCTGGCAGTGAAGAAGGATTTAATGTTTGAAATCCATGAGTCTTGAGATTTCAACTACTTAGGAATTACACACTTTGACCGTTTCCATATTCGAACCTGCAGTGATTCATACTGCCTCACACAGAAAAATATCAGCAAAAGGACTGTTGGTTCCAATCTCCCTGATGTGTGGCAGTCATCATTGCGACGGGGCAGACCAGCCGGAGGAGGATGAGGAACACCTTGTGAGCAAGATGATCCATCTCAGGTCCTCCTTGCTGTGATTTAAGGAGCTTATTTCCCAAGACATTTTCGACCTTGCAGAGCACTCCATCGAAAAGCACAGTGGCATTGCAAACCATGCATTCACTCTAATGAAGGTGCTTATAAAGAAATTTACAGTAAAATGACACAGAGACCGACAGACAAAGACAGGTTTTTTTAACTTTTATTTATTCAAGATGTTAATGAATATTTGCTAGTGAGTTATAATGATTGTGTGTGTTTGTTAAAGACAAAGAAATAAATACATGTTCTTTTATGACATCATTAAAAATATGAATTTTCACTGTAACTGTGTGTGTCACTGTCACTGCCTGCTACCATATGGCATGATAGTAATTCTGAATCAATGTAGGATTTCTAAATGCAACAAATTGCCAACAGTAAACTGTACTACATGTCAATTTCAAAGCATATAACAGGTTTTATATGTCCCGTTCAGGCAACAATTTTAAGTTTTATGTTATATAAATGCACAGTCATGAAGTTATTAAGTATCGTCAGAGTTGAAAGCATGATGTCGTCTCTTGTAGCGATAATATTAGAAAATATATCAAAAAATGTTTAATT
>KV751386.1:236558-265148 GCA_001698575.1 Mola mola | reverse complement strand
CGTCCAGTAAGATCTTACTGAAAGTAGATCATTACTTAGACTACAATTTCTATATTTATTTCATCACTGAATTCACATTTTTCAGATGAGGAATCAACACTTCAGATTTTAAACTAGTCAACTGGATTGACGCGATTGACACCACAAGGGTATATCTCCAAAAATCCCCTGATGAACACACAATTAAATGGCAGCTGTGGCAAAGATGGCAACAAAGCAGGGTTCACGTCAAAGTGTCACCCATGTTTGGTATAGATGTGACTCATTTTAATGAGGATATGGCTAAAAATGGAATTTTAAAAAAGCCCAATTATTATGGTGGAAAATGCTAAAATCTAATGAGCTCCAAAACTCATTGATATCTACTCAAAACATCTTGAGGGATCTTGGATCCAGCATCCAAAAGTTTTTTTTTTCACTTTTGTGCTGACCTGAAGGATCTGCAGTGGCAGCACTAATGATTCCAAAATATCCATGATTTTTCAGGGACATAATGACTGTTTAACAAAAATTAATGGCAAACCAAAAGTTTACTTGAGTATGGTCTCTGAGAAGGTTTATTATTATTGTTGTAGCCCCCTCCCGGCTCCCCCTCACAGACACTGCAGCACACAATGCAGAAACTGTAGACATTATTTCACTGCATGTGAACAAAGACAAAATACATTTAGACAATAGTCTCCAGAATTTAGGAATGGATGATTTGTATTTATTTTTTCCATGTGTCATTTCAGACCTGTTTGTTTGATTTCATTTGTATGTTTTCAATCTTTGCCACGCAGGTGATCACAAGCATGAGCTCAGCTCATGTTGTGTTGAATATGTTGTGATTAGCGATGGGGGACCCAAACACAGACACAGACCAATGTGGAGATGAATGAAGCAGGTTTTATTGCTAGGAAAGGAGAATGGAAGTGGATGAAGCAGACCGAGGTAGAGGACTGGAGGGCTGGCAGGAGGAAGCAGTTGGTAGTGGGTTGGAGAGCTGGCAAGCAGGCAGGCAGGCAAGTAGTGGTCCAGGAGCACTAGACAGAGAAACAACAGTTAAGAACATAACCGACTTGGAAAGATCTCGAGACAAGTGAGAGGCCTGAAGCGTAAACTACCGCTGAAGTCGATTCAACGATCTGGCGATGAGCAGGTGAAGAGCCGGGGTAGATATACTGCAGGCTGATGAATTGATGAGAGGCAGGTGAACAGACTGGGAGAAGTGATGAGCTGATTGCAGACAGGAGTGTAGAGCCGGGAGCCAGGAGAGCCAATCCCAGGCCAACACACACACACCCACACAAACAAAACAAACACAGAGAGAGACAACACTGGAAAAACAGGGAAGGGGAGAACACAGGGAAACACGAAGGAATTGTCCGGTACCATAACAGAATATTCCTAAAAGTGGAATTTGATATTCTGAAGTAACTCACTTTAACAACTGCCATCAGTCAGAGGGAACACGTTTAAACCTTGATGATGGCTTTTGTAAACACAAAGTACAATTGTGGGTGTATGTATGTTTAAAGCAATTCAAATGAGTGTGTGTTAATAGCTTCTGTGCCTGTAGATTTATGAGTTTCTGATTGCCTCAACAATTTCATTTGGCGGATTTGCTAATTCCAACAAGTGGCGAACCACTTGTCTTTCTCCCAATCATTTATTCAGTTGTATTAGTGTGAAAGGTGGATTAAATAGTAAGAGAAAATGAGAAAATGTGTCATGTAAAACAGCTTTTGATGTGATGTGCAATTATGCAGTCTGCATGGTCGTCAATGAGGGAAAGTTTTTGTTCGGTCATCTCTTCGCATTCGTGACC
Source organism: Mola mola (assembly GCA_001698575.1). Classification (NCBI taxonomy): domain Eukaryota; kingdom Metazoa; phylum Chordata; class Actinopteri; order Tetraodontiformes; family Molidae; genus Mola; species Mola mola. The sequence goes on along the minus strand of KV751386.1, from coordinate 263,338 downwards.
CTTTGTGTGTGTGTTTCCAGCTCTGAATTTTAAAGTTTTAAATTTGCAAAACTCCATCTGCTACTTATTTTTTACTTAATCTGCTACTGAACTTATTTTTTTTCATGTGAAACAAGCCAGCGTAGGAATATTACAAGGTCAGATAATGGACTAACTACTGTGTCTGTTATCTGAAGAGGAAACTTAATGTTACAGAGGAAAAAGTCAATCTAGTATAATGTCTTGTTGGGATATGGACATTTAGAAGAGCAGCGGGAGCGGAGGAGAGAGGAGCTCAGTGTATCATGTATACGTCTGTCAGTAAAAAGAAACGGTAAGATGTATATGCATAAATAAAAACTGTAAACAATGCAGTGTTTGCTCATTATTTTTAACCATTCTCTCAGTCAATATGGCTAATAAGAGGATGAAGATGGCGCTGGTGTTGTCAGCTTTTAGCCTGTTGCTTGTGGTAAAAGAGAGCAAGAGGACAAGTGAAAAATAAATAAAAAAAATAAAACATTGTCATTTTGTTCTCTATTTTTAATGTTTTCCAGAACTGAACAGCCAATTAGAGTGATCTGTCTCAACGCTGCACCCAAAGTCAAATCTGTGAAAAAAAAGAAAAAAGAAATATGGCGTTCACACACATTCCTGGTGACCAGTGTTGTGTTTCAGCCCTTAACTCTAGGAGTTTGGCCTTTGTGATTTTTCAGGAAGCTTTCACACATGATGTGACCTGACAGTTCGATTTTATTTAGTGTGTATTTGACCCGTAAACTTTTTTCCAGCTTAGGGCAGAAACTATCCAAAATTGGCTATGTGATGATTTCTAAGGAAATACTTCAAGCTACTTTTACATCCAACACTTAATCAATGACATTAAAAACTACAATTTTAAATTTAAGAAGGTGGGACAAGTGAATTATACCTGACAGAGATCCACATGTTCTCATGCTGGTCTTTAAAACTGTGTTCTTGTTGTTTTTCTTAACTGCATAATTGCATCTGGGACATACCTAAAGTTTTAATGTCTGTATCTTATCACAATTTACCAGAGGCAACACATAACTTTTTTGTCAACTGGCCAATCAAATGTTTCAAATTGATAGTTCCATAATAGTCAGAGGTGTGATAACTTCAGTTTAGTTCTTCGTTTGCTTTTTTTTTTACTTTTTGTCACTTATTGATAACAGAAAGGTACCACACTTACAAATCTCCTGACTATGCCTGTACTGCTGTAAAGTTACTGGTTTATTATTTTAACAAGGAGAATGATGACAACCTCCTTCTGTGGGAGGAAAAGTTGGCATGTGTGTGTGTTGTGAGTATTCTTGCATGTGTGTGTGGGAGTGCTGGCATGATACTATGCACAGTGGCTAGCAGCGCTTTATAAGGGCAAACCGCCTCAGCATAGTTGAGATCTTTTTCAAAAAATATGCTTAATGTTGTGCATTTTCCAAATCTTTATTATCTCCTGGAAAACGCTGAATTTCCATTCTTGGGAAGCCAGATAGTCCAGCTGAGGTGAAAATGACACCAAGATAATAACTGAATGTACCAGTTAAAAAATCATTTTATGCTGGAAATGCCTCATGATAGGAGAAAGAGGAAACTTTAAACACCAAATACATACGTCTATCCATTAGTCACAATATATTTGTCTGCATGGCTGACAGAGTAAGCTCAAATGTACCGGTATGTGTAAGCATAATGAAAATGTCTGACAATACCCCTGAAAAGATCTTGTCATTTTGTCTGTGTTGGCAGCTCAATTAAAATGGAACCATCACCTTCCTTTAGGGGTCTTCAGGGAGAGCATTGAGATCATATAATTAACAATGTTGAGGCTATATACTTAAATAACTACTACCTGTGGCTAGTACTTAGTATTCAGTACTTTAATTTCCATTAAACCCATAGATAGACATTTCTCCCCAAGTCAAATTTGTTCTAATTCTTACAAACATGGGACTCTAATGCAAACTGTCCTGTTCACTATCAACAGACAGATAGAATCCTTTTTTTGAAATCCATCTCACAGCCCTATATTGCAAGGTATTGGATCTTAGACATGCCCTGTTGCAAAGGTCAGAACACCATTGGAGGGCAACTTGAACTTATTTAACTTATCCTCCATATGTACTCATTACACTTTAATTCAATACACAGTGGAAGTAATATGTACCTGGGTTAATTTATTTTTAAATGATAGTTAACATTATATGAGAAAAGTAGTTGATAAAAGGTTATGATACTAGTAATGCTTTAAAATGAAGATATTTGCTTCTATGCTGAAAGAATGCTGTCTGTACTTTCCTAGTGTAATAATTTGTGTTCAGTTAACTATCAACTTAATGTCACGGCGATCACCTTTAAACCTGCTAGAGTGAATTTAAAGTTCAGAATGATCTTACAATATATAACAATTTAATTTCATAATTTCATATCTAGAGTCATTCATCAACTTAGCAGGCACCCATTCATAAAGTTCAGTGTGTCATAAACAACTCTTAACTGCGAAGCAGAGTGAAAACACACAAAGAGGGGGAAATATTATTGGTCCATCTCTGCTACTTCAAATGTCATTCTTAGTTGTTATCCTGATGATTAAATATCCAACAGAATCAGCTGTACTCCACCAGTACATCATCCAAGCTACTAGCGTAAGCTCATAGCAGGAACCATCCACAGTGAGAGAGAGGAAGAAAAGCATTGTCATCTCATAGATGGTTAGCTTGTATTCTCCAGAGAGACTTAAAACTGCAAATGGAAGTTCACAAACCCAGTGTATCACCTCATTATTTTACATCAAATCACTCTGTATAGTCTGTCAACTTCTGAAGTGAAGTGAAGTGAAGTTGTATCACACAAGGCAGTGGCAAACTGAGGGCACTATCGCATTTTGTCCACCGGAAGGGTATCCTATGAGGCACTTTATCACATTTTACTCAGTGGAAGCGCACTCAAGAGGGCACTTCATTGTGTTTTATCCACTGGAAAGGTACCCTAGAGGGAACTTTATCTTGTTTTGTCCGCTCAAAGGGGCATCCAAGAGGATAATTTTTCAAACATCAGTGAACTAGGGTGGGTAATGACCTCACCAGTGCACAAATCATTGAGGCCAAGAACCAACATGTGTACTTATCATGTCTATACATACCAAACTACAAAACAAGCATAACAACAAGCATGTTTTGCCCTCAATTTAAGTTAATGCTTTAATTTCATGAAAAAAGTGCAATATCCATTGCTTGTGCTTTATTTTGCAGCAGACCCATGATGTGCTTTTATTTTGAAAAGCAGTATGTAGCGATGCATCGTGGGATGTAGAAGCTTCATTTCTGACTAGACTCCACTAGAGTAACAAGCAAAAAAACACCTGGTGCAAACTTTTCTGTCGTCACCCTTTTTCTACAACTATGAAAGCAATGGCTGTAAGTTTTAATATAATATATTGACTGTTAATGTACAGTTTTGGTGGGTTTATGTGAAATTTGATGTTACAATTATTTCATTTTGGTGAACTTTTATGACGCTAATGTTAACTTTGTATCTTGATATATGACCAGCATATATCGTGTAGATAATTCATAGTAGCATTTATTAGCCAACTGTTTTCAATTCGTACAGTAATTTTGCTAAGATAGCTAAAAGATATGTATGTCTTGTTTATTCTCTGTTTATTACAGTTTCACTCGTCAGTGATTTTCACCTGTCATGCTGAAGATTATTGTGAATAAAAGAAGCAAGGCGCTTGCTATCCTGGCTCATGAAAACCGAGTTTAGCTGTCTGTTTAACTTCGTTAACACGATTGTCAGAACAGAACAAAGCATGTGCAACATTATGTTGAATATTCAAGGCTTATTTGTTTTTTTTTCCTACAATACATGCTCAGCATTTATCTAAAACTTAATTATTTTTTGTTTAGACTAAAATAAAATAAATAAACATCAAGAGTTTTCTCTTCAATTTTAATTTTTAATAACAGATATGCTTCACAAACCACAACAAATGCCCCACCAAATGAAGGCTCTTTCATAAATAAGTGTGCCCAAATCTCTAGAGTTATGAAAGACACAGCAGATGTAATTGATGTAAGACAGTAAACATGCCAGATATGGACTCCTACACCCGCTCATTGGCATGAGTAAGTGTTGATAATATCATTGTGCCATTTTATTTTCAACAAATGTAATTCAGAATTTTGTTATGTGCTAGACTGCTGTACTGTCCAGAATGCATCCTGAATTTCACCTAAAATAAGCTGGATACATTCCAGCCCACCCCCAACCTGAGCAACATGAGATGGGCTAGATGATGCAGAAGTTCAGGTCAGATATTTTGTTTTGGTCTTTCATTTTTCTTTATTCATGTGTTATATAATATTATATGTAGCAATACATGTTCAGTGAAATTCTGTGCAAATTCAACAGTCTCCATGTTTTGCTCTCTGCATTTATAGTGTAAATTACAGAATGAAGACAAGGAAATGAAATATTGGGGGCCTTTCAAATTGTCAAATCATGAAGAGAATACTTTCTATGTAGAGGAGAAACAGATAAAGGTCCTGAATATACACAAATTCATACAGCTGTGACACTACAGAATTCTGTTCTTACTACTTTCTAGAGTCTACTTGGAGGATTTGTTCCACACATGCATGGGCACACACACCCTTTATATACAGCCTTTGAAGAATATACATCATGTGGATACTAGTTTAGGGACTCATTGATGTTTATATATCCTAAGTAAACTGTTATCATCATGTTGTTGGGTTCTGTACATGTGACATCTATTGCACGTCTGTCTGTCCTAGGAAGAAGGGTCCTTCCTCTGGTGCTTCCTGAGGTTTCTTATTTTCCCTGTTTAGGGTTTTTTTTAAGTTTTTCCTCACCCGGTTCGAGGGTCTAAGGGCAGAGGATGTCACATCTGTACAGTTTGTCAAAGCCCAGTGAGATAATATGCAAATTGTGATTTTGGGTTATACAAATACAATTGGATTTGATTTGATTTGATTTAGTTTAGCCTCATGCACCTACAGATGCAGAAAGCATCTAGTAAAGATCAGGACTAATATTGTCAAAGAAATGTAGATTACCACTGCATTAAGCTACAGTATATTTGGTGGCATGGCTCTCTTCCAGGAGCTCCCTTCAGTGTGGCTCGCTTGAAGGGCAAAGGACAGGGACACACCAACATGACATCAACAACCAGTTATGATCGAGAGATCCCCTGCTGTGTTGCCTCATGTCACTTACATGTAAGTTGCCTTTGTATCACACTGAAGAGATGTTGACAGGCTGCCAACTAGTACGTACTTTCTGCACCATGGGGTCTTAACTCTCCAGAACATAGGGGTACATTATTGAAAACTGGGAGGCCAAACTGTAAATAGAACAGTGCTTGCTTTTTATTTTCAAAGGATTGTTACTTAGTCAATATGACTGTTAAGCAGATGAAAATGGCACTGGTGCTGTCAGCCCGTTAGCATGTTGCTTGTGGAAAAAGGTATAAAAATATTTTTTTGTTAAAAACACATATATAACATTGAGCATAACTGATCCCTAATGTAGTACAATAACTTTATGGGTCAGGTCAGTACAGTCCTTGTCAGGATGGTCTTCTTGCACAGTGTTCAGATTGTTTTCTGACATAAAGAAAAAGTAGGAAAAAGAAAAGCTTCCAGTTCTGTCCTTTTATATTTATGATTGTTTATCCATCTGCACTCATTTCATCACTCCATGCTCTTCTCTTATTGTCAGTCACATGGCAACCTAACTACGAACCTATTAAGTGATTGGATGTTGGCAAGTTTCTCATAGTGTCTACTGAAACGACAGGCTGTTTAATTCGTCTAAGAGGGAACAAGCGTGGGATTTGTCTGTGAACAAATTGTGTGCAACTCATAGCCACTCCACTAACAGGAGGTATGACTGACTGCTAATGAACATTCTTTAATAGCTTTCATGTTTGTTGCATATAATCTGTAAAATGTATTACATTTTTTTAATTGCTAAGGCATTTCTTTGCTTATATATTTTCATTTTATCACCCAGGACTATGTGCAATTACATCATTCTGAACAGCAACAATTAAAGGAGTGAGTTGTAAAATGTTCAGTCTTAATCCAAAGCCATGTCAAATACTAAAGCTTTGGGCTGGTACTTCTGGCTGCCTAAAATAAAAATATGGCAAACAGAGAAGACAGTGTCAGGATGTGATACAACTGGACTTGACTCGACTATATTACATTTCAGCTATTGCGGTTAACTGACAGTAAGCAAAAGACATTTTGACAGGAAGAGACAAACAGATGGTGGCAGACACTCTTAATACTTTTTATCATCAGACTTGCTTTAGTTAGCAAGCAAAACTTATATTGTTCAGGAAAAAAAATGAACGGAGCCAAACTGAGTGAAATGATCTAGAAGCCCCGATAAGAACTGTTTGAATTGTCTAAATGCTCAGGAGAGGTGCTTCACCACATCTTTTGATATTGCCATTAGCATTGGACACACTGCATCATTCTTTGTGAAAGAACAGGAGATAACACTGTTTTATGATCCCTTTTAAAACAACGCTCGCCTGCAGTACCACCTGTCAGACTGTAAAATAGAAAAGCGGTTTTTCTTTGATCCATCCACAAAACATGGCTACACAGTGTGGTCAAAAAACTCCATAGGGAACACATAATGTAGTAATATCATTTTATTCTGGTAGATTACAAATCTGATGACACAATAAACCTGAAAATGTGCGGGGCTGACTGTACACTTAAGAACAAAATTATTCATACCCCTTGTAAATTTGAAGTTTTTTGTGTTTTTCCCAATGATGAAAGTCCCAAATTTCACTACTCCACCTTTGTTGAATACATTTAGTTGTCAGCTGTAAATGAACAACAATTGTGGTTTCATCTAATTTGCATAACAATGGAAATGCTACTATATTATACTATATTATACTATATTCATTTCCTGGCATCTTCAGAAATAGTCATACCCTGCTCTTGTCTTGGCTTTTTTATTCTTTGCTTTTGAGAATACAGGTTTCAGACATTCCCAAGATTCTATACATGTTTGCATCCACTGTGAATACATAAAATAATATCATATATTGAAATTGATGAGGGAAATGCCATGGCTCAGGACTCTGCTTATGGAGTATAAATTAAGTCGAATCAATGCAGCCTTTCTCAGTTCGTGTCAGTATGGTGAAGACTAAAAAACTCGGTGAAGATCTCCACATGTGTATTGTAAATTCCCACAATGATGGGAAGGGCTATAAGGCCATTTCAAAGCTTTCCAGAGTGCCTATTGCCACGATACAGAGCATAATAAAGAAGTACAAAAAAATTCCACACTGTGGAAAATGTTGGAAAGCGTGGTCGGAAGCCCAAGATATCCCCTCGTCTAGCTCGAAAAGTGTGCTGTGAAGCCCTCAACAACCCTCAAATAATTTTAAAGGCTCTCCAGGACAACCTTGGCAAGATGGGCACAGAGGTTCCTGGTCAGACAACCCGGCACACACTGCACAAAGAAGGTCTTCATGGAAGTCGACCCAGAATAACCCCTTACTTACAAAAAGGCATTGAGAAGTTGACTGGCATTTGCTAGAAGGCATCGGGACAAGGAACCAAGCTTCTGGTCATCAGTCCCATGGTCGGATGAGACGAAAATGGAGCCGTTTGGCCACAGGGATGTTTCATTTGTTTGGCGCAAAAAAGGTGAAGCCTTCAACCCAAAGAATACTGTTCCAACTTAGTCAAAGTGGACGGCATTATGAGAAAAGAGCAGTACATTGAGATTCTTGAGGAAAACATAAAGCAGTCTGCAGAGAATCTTCAGCTAAGCCGGCAGTGGACATACCAACAAGACAATGACCCCAAACATACAGCTAAGGCAGTCAAGAAATGGTTTGAGGACTACAAGGTGGATGTCCTAGAGTGGCCTAGCCAAAGCCTAGATCTCAACCTCATTGAGAATCTGTGGAAAGTGCTCAAGACCGAAGTTCATGCCCGGGAAGCCCTCCAACCTCAAAAACCTGCAGACTTATGCCAAAGAGGAATGGGCCAATATCCCTGTAGAGGTGTGCCAAGGCCTTGTGAGCAAGTACAAGAACCGATTGGAGGCTGTGATCACCAACAAAGGCTTTTCCATTAATTACTACCTGTGGGTATGAATAATTTTGGAAAAGCCTTTTTTTGTAAAAAGGTGAATAAAATACCCCTGGACCATAAAATTCCATGAATTGTCTTTTGCAATTATTTTTACAAATGTTTGTCACTTGAGTAACCTACTGTAGGATAAAAAATTTTTCACATAACAAAATTGAAAAATGTCCAACATTGTGTAGCGCCCCCATGCCATGGCTATAGGCATGACAATGTAATTAACTAAATTGTTAACTGGGATGCTCCCTAAGTTCTTTTAACTGACCACATAATATATGTGGTAATCTATACAATTGTATGTTAAGTTTTGTAATGTAGTGTTTTAGCCCTTATTTTAAGCTAATTTAAGTAATCCTCAAAGAACATTACTCTTATAGTAACTGCAATGAAATCACAAATATTCCCTTTTTTATAAAAAGTAGAAAATGTTTACTGTGTAAAGTACGAAATTAAATTACAATCAAATAAAATATTTAAAATAAATGTTTCTTGGTATTACCCTTTAAAGATAAATGAATTCCTTGTGTCACTCAATACCAGTGATATCTGATGAAATCAAGTATCTAATGAATCTTTTGCATTAAATGACACACTCTTCCTTTAAATTAGCAACCTCTGCTATGCCACCTTTACAGTTAGCAAGCTAGGCTGCTTCACCTATAAAGAGCTCAAACGGCTACCTCAGGCTAACTCACCCTCAACATGAGCCTAGCGCTCCGGTGCATAAACCGAATAGGCTACCTCACATAGCTTACGATAAGGGTAAATCAGGTAAATCACTTGGCACATTCAGTGCAGTTCAAACACAAATAACCATTAAATAAGCATTCAATTCAAACATTTCAGATATCAAAATGCAATGTACAGTAAATGTCCTATGTCGGCATTAAACTCAATTACCCCCACGTTGCAGGCCTGTTTTGGTGCTTGGGTTCGTTGAGACCATAAACTGAATGGCCGCTTCACTCGCATGAGCAAACAAAAAATGGAAAACCTTTTACCTTGTGGAAGAGAGAGTTCTGTGTGTGTGTGGAAGTGAGCGGGAAGACACAGTCCTCGTGTCGACGGGTTCGCACTGGCGTTGGTCTTTTTTAGTGCATCCGCCTTGTCTAGACGAAAGATCCTCATCTGTCTCGGAACTTAAGTCCGTAAAGTCTGTGTGCACCAAGGACGATGGTCAACTAACTAGCACGAGAAACTATGAGCTAAGATGGCGCAGGCGAAAGGTCTTCACGTGGCAAGCCACTCACGTAGTAGAAAACTTCACAAAAAGTCTAAATACACGGTAACTGATGTCGCAGTTATCTATCCGACAACTTAAACAGTGTAACTCCAGTCCTATATCCTAGACATAGAGAATTAACGTGTAATTACAACATAATGCGCAGCGAGCTTGGACTAGCCTTCCGCACTCTTCCATCACCTCTCTTCTTCTCTCCTTTTCTGACGCTAACTTCCCAGCTTCTGTTACCCACCGTCTCTGGTTCAAAGGTCACCTTGGTATATCAACCAATAAACTTACGAAAAGTACATATTCAAAACAAAAATAAATACAGGCCATAGGAAAATAAAATACATTTTGGCATGGTACATTCAAAACATTTGTAAAATTTATCAACATATTTTAACATGTAGAAAATTAAAGGAAATATAGCACAGGGCTACAATTGCCTTTGGTATGAATGATTTTGTTAAGTGGTATGTCATGTCTGTGTATGTTCACAGTTAATATTATTACAACTTCTTGATTAAATATCACATAAATACTGATCGTTTTCACATTTAATTTATAATTAATAATGCTTCTGCATATATAGAATATAATACAGTTTGTAGGTGGCCATGAGGAACAAGTCTGTTAAAACCAGATGAGTGTTAATTATTACATTCAATTCTGATATTGTAAACAATTTACAGCAACACCCAAGCATTAATTAAGAGTGCATGTGAGCATGTGAGAGCAAGAGACCTTTAGTGCTCACGTTAACTGGCCAACTGGAAACATAGTACTACTGTTACTAAGAACTGAGCACTTATTTAAATGGCATACCTTTTCAGCACTACCATAAATCATTCTATGCATTCAACTGAAAGCCTGTTCACTGTACAGCTGATGTAGAAAATATATTGTACACCTGCAGGATTGATCGCCGGATATTTCATCAATGTTTGCTGATTAATGGCTTTGTGTATACAAGCTGAAGTTAAGGGATTGGATATTGTCTCACTCAAACATACACATATTTCTGTGTAATCAGGTCTATCAATGCTTTTCTGCTCCATCGCTGTGGATGAAGGTTAAATGCCAACCACTGCTCTAATATTATGAAAACTGGACAAGTACATTAGCTTTTGTTGTATCATGATGCGAACTGAACGTCAGTGAATATTTACTTCATTAGAAATAATGAATATACATTATAATGTTGGTTGTGTCAGTTTCATTCAATAGTTTAGTTTTGACAGTTAAAAAAATAGCACTGGGGTTGTATAAACTGGTTTCAACAGGTTTTATGCCTTTATGTGCAGTGGACACTGAGACTGAAATGTAAATAAGAGCATATTTATTGTTTCAACTGCTCTTTCACAACTGCACTCAGAGCAGCTGTTGTGTGGATAGACTGCGCATTGTAACAATCAAAGCAATTATATTTATTTTCTTGCACATTTCTTTGGCAGGCAGAAATGCCTTTCCTCACAACTTCAGCCCAGTTGTGCTTATTGTAGGCAGGTTTTGCCAAGAAATTGCATTTAAAGGAGACATGATGCACCACGGATTACCACAATTTCGAAGAGGGAATTATTAGAGATTATCCAAAGTATGGTTTGTATAAACCATGCAGTTAAATGACATGTAAACACAATGAACGTGAGACATTACGTGACCAGGATGCGTGTGATTTTAATGACAGAATTTCAATTTGTCTGTTTCAAGGGTTGTCATGACCCAGCTCAAAGCCAAGCAAAATGTGGGAATGGACATGTACATGTAATGGACTGAATTAAATAATATCTATTAACATAAGTCAAAATTATTAAGAAATATTACATGTGTCAGTCAGTCTGATCAGCGGCGGAAATGTGGTTGCATGTTCATAGTGTACTGCATGATGTTTGTAAATTGAAAAATTAAACAAACATCAAACCCAGGCTCTGTAGAGCAAAATCTTGGCAGAGAGAGAGAGATTGCAAAGAAGAGTTGGGTTTTAAGGTGCGCTGCATTTGGCCGAGATTCTCCAAATCTGGCTGGTTGCTCCAACCTCCTCTGATGATACCTTCAGGGAACACAGGAGAAACTAGTATCTTGCATACACACCTGACCTATCTGTTGACCAGGTCTAGATGTCGTAACAAGGCTACAATAAAAGATTCCAGCTTTCTTTGTTCATTTAATGTTTTGTCATTTCAATAGATTAGATAGATTTTACTGGAATTTTATAGATTAAAAAAATCAATTTTTTTAATGACAGCATTTTCAATATTGAATATTTAATCAATCTGTGTGTTTTCACTATTACAATCACCATGCAACGAAAGGGTGTCATTCCAGAAGCACAAATTATGCATCTGTGCAAAGTTCGACACGATAACATAGGTTAAATGAAGCTCTAAACCACCCTTTTTTTATGCAAACCAAAGAGAATTTTACAATTATGTCATGCAATTTAGTCAAACATGAATGATTGATTTTAAAATGGCAGGTATGATATCGGAACCTGCCCTGGAGAAATACACAATTTAAAATGATGTGTTCAGAACAAATCAACTTTATAATCATAATTCCAAATATATTTTTCTGGCTACACTTGGAAGATGTCTTTACCTTCAGTTGAATGTACAACATAATTACAACTGAAATCTAGCAGTGCCCACAAGGTCCCCTGCTCAAGAAGGCACATGTACAGGCCCGCCTTAAGTTTGCCAGTAAACATCTAAATGACTCAGAGAAGGCTTGGGAGAAAGTGCTATGGTCAGATGAAACCAAAGTTGAGCTATTTGGCATCAGCTTAACCCTGTCATGTTTGGAAGATGAGAAAATGCAAGTATGACCCACAGAACAGCATTCCCTCGGTCAAGCATGAAGGTGGAAACATGATGTTTAGGGGCTTTTTTAGTGCAAAGAGTACAGGGCGACTTCACCGCATTGAGGGGCCAATGAACGGAGCCATGTACAAGCCATTAAAATCTTGAATGAAAACCTCCTTTCCTCAGCAAAAACACTGAAGATGGGTGGTGGGTGGGTCTTCCAGCATGACAATAACTCAAAACATGCTGCCAGGGCAACAAAAGAGAGGCTCAACAAGAAGCATATTAAGGGCATGGAGTGGCCTAGTCAGTCTCCAGACCTCAACCCAATAGACCCACCTGTGAAGGGAGCTCAAGCTTCAATTTTCCAAGTGGAAACCAATAAACTTGAAGGATTTAGAGACTTTGTGTAAAGAGGAATGGGCGAGCTGTGTGCAAACCTGGTGACCAATTACAAAAAACGTCTCATCGCTGTCCTTGCCAACTAGGGTTTCTTCAAGGGTTTCTTGCCAAAAAGGGGTACTTGGGGGTATTTGCTTGGGGATCAAATACTTATTTCACTCATTAAAATGCACAACATTTTATAACTTTTATATTGTGTGACTATCTATTGCCATATCAGAAAACAACCATCAAATTTTGAGTCCGCTAATTTCTTTGTAAGTAGGCAGACTTACAAATTTAGCAGGGGATCAAATAATTATTTCCCCCATATATATATATGTATACAATTTTTAAATTTGTATTTACATAAATAAGATTAGGTTCTAAAATTTACATGGAATTAAGATCCTAAAACACTGGTAAATAGTGCTTACGTTTAAAACTGCAGTTCTCTGTAGTGCTGTACCAACAGCAACACCATCAAAATAAATTGCAATAGTCCAAGTTATATGCATCTCATTGTTTTTGCTACATAGACTATATGATGCTCAAAATGCCCCTTTCTAAGAGCAGGAAATGGCAGCAGTGCCTTAGAAAGCCTGAGTTGACAAAGAAAGTTAATATACACAATAGTGATAATCAAAATCTCAGACTAGGCCTTCAGGGTTCGTTGAACCAGCTCACAAAAGGTAAGGGTTGAACTTGCTTTGTGCTAAAATGCTCAGGAGGTGTAAATAAGGTTTTAATAATATGCTGTATAGTCCAAACAACATCACTCATCATGATTGACATTCTAACTAGCAAATAGTCAAATTGATTTACCAGTGTGTTAAGCACTAACATTTAGCTTGTGTCAGGTCTACTCTGTGTGTGTGCCTCTGCAATGCTGTACGCATTGTCCTTGTACTATAGTGGTAGACTACTTCAGTTCTAAAGCCTATCTCCTCTTTGCCCCATCAATTTCGGTTTATTTCCTCTATTTTACAATCTACACCAACACTTTACGTCACTGTGGGTACAAAGCATTGGTCCGTGCTAAACAAGGCACTGCATATCGTGAAATGGATTAAACAAAGCCTTGATTCCGAATTCGCATGAATGATTTTTGAATGTAGTTTCTCAAGGAATTGTTCTAACCCTATTATGACCTTTTTTTTTTTTTGTTCTTGTTTTCTGGAGGAATGCTCCTAGTAGATCAAAATATTAGTATACAATAAGAAATGCACAGTGGTGCAAAAAAATTGTAGAGAAAGTTTTACCACCGCAGAGATAACTAGATATCCTGTATGCATTTGCTCTCTCTTTGTCTCAAACACACAATCACTTTAACAATCCCAGAGATGACGGAGCATTGAAGAAATTAAAGAAAGACTAACTGTGAAGTTTCAATTCTATCTTTGATAAAGATCATTCCTGGGAGCTGTATGAAGAGACAGAGAGAGTGAGAGAGAAAGAGGAATGATGGGGGGTAAAGGGTAGATGGAGTGTGTCGTGTGGAGTGGGAGAGATAATGGAGGAATTTTACAGTTTTTCATTACAGATGATAACCATTGTTCTAAAATAGACCCTCTGAGAAGAAAGACACTGAAAAGTAGACAAGAAGCAAGAGAAAAGGAGAATCATTTGCAATGTATAAAAACACAGAGAGACATGAAAAAATAATTATGCTGTTTGTGATACTGTTCCCCACTTCTACTGCAATTCTTTAATTTTCAAAAATATCTGCTATAAACAGGTACTTTATTTCCATTTAATCTTACATTCAAATTTACACAGTCCTCAGAGGCCGCAAGACCACAGTAGAATGAAAAATGAGTACAGGAATAGACAGAGATAGAGAAAACACTATATTATAAGCCTTAAACTGACTATCTGATCCACGGCAATTTACAGTCAAGACAACCAATCAGAAAGCTGAACGAACTACCTAAAATGACAGAAACCATCTTTTGGTAAATTATATTTTGAGTGTTTAGTTTGGTCCATGTCCCATCTGCTGACATGGAGAGGGTGTGGATTTAAAACCTAAAGTGCCTCCAGCCACCAGGGGGCATCCAAAATGTTTTTGCAAGATCTCATGTCAACTTTGTTCCATCACTTTCGCAACATGAAAGGCCTATCAGCTGAGGGAACATTATATTACATGTCGGTCATTTTGACGGATTAAAAAACTAAAAGCGATCTCTGCAGCATTTGTAATTTTTCACTTAACACAGTCAAAAACCACATATAAACCACCACCCAGAGGCGCTCACAATGGGTCACAGAGACGAACAGCCATGTGCTGTGTTCCTGGAGCAGTAGCGCATACAGGATTTTCTGCCAGTGGCCATCAATAAATTGAGCACTTAAGCGTTAGTTTTGGCAGGCCATTGAAGTCATGCTCAGCCCACATTCAGCTACGTCAGCTGATCTTAAGCGAGCCGAAATCAGCTGATAGCTTTGTGGGCATTCATTGGAAGTAATTCAGGCAACTCTGTTTAAACTGTTCTAGTCCACTCATGCTGCTTTCTCTGCAAGCTCTTTAACCCACCCCACCCCATTGCCTCTATTATATGTTTCATTTTCATCTCTGTTTTCAGTGACTGTTTTGGGGATTCTTCTTGCTGCTCTCCCTGTTGTAGTCATTTCATGTTGGCTCTTAAAAGGACATGGCAATGGCCCTCCCAGCTTAACATTTTCCATGTATGCTCTTGGAGTACAGGGGAAAATGTAATTACCATCATTTTGCCAAGCAATAAATATATTTTTGACTAAAATGGTTTGTACTGAATGCAAAGTTCAGACTACTGGACTGTGCAGTCAGTGTGTGCAGTCCACACTATATGAAACCACTGATTCACCTGGTCTCCGGACTTTGGTCAAATGCGGTAACGAAACCACGCGGGACATGGGAAATGATGAGCCAAAGAGAAAGTAAAATTTAAGCCTTTGAAAGTCGTGCAGTCTGCATTTGGCAAAACCTGCGTCCTGCTGCAGCTTGCTGGTCGACAAGTCTGACTAAACGTGGTGGTAATTTAATCTCAGTGTGGAAGCGGAGGATCACTCAGCCTCAAATACTATCTGTGATGTTCTGTAACCTTGTGTCCTGCAGTCTGACTGGCTTTAGTTTTTTGAGAAGGTATCAAGAAACGTTTGCCTACACAAAATTCAACTTATGTGTTTAGATTAGTACATTGGGGCAGTTGGATTTCACGAAGATTTTCCTCCATTGTGCTGTCCACTCATGAAGCTCTCTCCATCATAGCTCTCAATAGCATTCAATACAACTGATGTTATAGGGTATACATTTCAGTCCGAGCCGACAAAAAACCAGAGAAAACATTCCACGCGCTATATCTTTTTTCATGAACATATCAGATGATGGCAAGGATTAGCCATTTGTTGGAAATGTCTGACTGACATGTCATCCATTTGTAGAGCAATGAAAGGAGACATACTTATTTTTGGTTAGTCCCATCTTTTATAGGACAAGCTGTGATTTGGATGGTGTTTGACATACCACTGAAAATGAAATTGGCCAAGAGAATGAGTTGAAATACATACATAATACAAAATGTTTAACTGTTATTAACAAGCTACTATGATTTGGTTGGTGTGAGGCCAGAGGGTGTCTGGCTTCCCTTAGCTAGTCATAACTAATCATTGTGACAGTGACCTAATGATATCCTCATCTTATTGGTTAATGTGTCTTTTTAATTTTTTTAACTTTTTTCATCAAGACGTGACAACTTTGGCCTGGCCCCATGGACAAACTGGATTTTGCATTCATTATTTTATTAGTCAAGGATAATTGGGTAAGAGGTGGCAGCAGCACAGGAGAGTTACTAAAAATGTGTCAGTTTTTTTCCTTTACTAAAATGAGAAATTAGACATCAAATTGTCATTTCAAACAAAGGTCCTCTGTACTTCAGACCATTACTTGGAGAAAATGCATGTGAAGCTTCAAATCCCAGATCACCATCATCAAGACAACCTCCAATAGAAAAGCCTATAAAGTTCAGAGATGATGCTACCTTAATGCCAAAACAAGCCAAGACTAAAATAGAGCTCAGTCTTTGGAGAGTTGGTAGCAAACAGTGGCAGAGATGGGAGGAGAGAGAGAAAATGAAGCTAAAAACTGAGAAAAAAACTATTTAAGAGGCTTGGCTTGATGATTCATTTATGTGTGTAAACCTATTTTACACT
Organism: Mola mola; assembly: GCA_001698575.1. Lineage (NCBI taxonomy): Eukaryota > Metazoa > Chordata > Actinopteri > Tetraodontiformes > Molidae > Mola > Mola mola. The sequence continues at coordinate 246,581 of KV751386.1, read as the reverse complement.
GTGACCCCTGTTCATTCCCCAACAACAATAAGTGGTAATTTCCCATGTGTTGATAAATTACACATCTCTCTCAGCAAACACACCAGTGCTCTTATGAGAGAAGGAAAATTCAACTTAAAAAGAGGGAAGGATGGAGGGTTTGCGGTAAAGAGGGCAATTGGCTGGGAATGGAGAGAACCCAAATTAGAAGGATACTGGGAAATAACTAAACAGAGCTGCACATGTGGTAAGACTATTGCAGATGAGCAAAATGGAGGCAAAAAAATGCATGTATGAAGATCAAGCAGAGAGAGGTCTGTTTATCTTGAAAAACAAAACGAAGGCAGGAAAGAGAAACACAAGATGCATGAAAATTTGTGGGTGTGCTAATTGCTAATTACTAACTACTAACTACTCAGTAGCGGAAAAATCATCATTGCATGAGAGACAATATGAGACAACAGGGACTATTTTAAATCCAACTGAATTTCTGAACCACCCCACACACCAGCAACCCTCCAAAACACATAGAGTATTTCAATGGCAGAGAGCATAATTCAAGCGCCTGGAGGCAGAATTAGTCAGGAGAGTGTCAGTCAGGAGCACATAAAAGCTGCAGCAGGTCCCTGACCTGTTTAGATTGCATCTGGAGGTTTACCTTTGCTGCATGGTGTCCACTCCTGCCTACTTCTTCCCTCCATTGTTCCTGCCCCTCAGTCGCTCAGGATATCAACTTGTAAGATTATACCGAGCAAAAAAGCTGTGCAAGTCTTGAAGGGAAAAATAACACATTTACTCCAAGGTCAAAGAAATTTGAAGGCCATACAGCATGAAAGCATAAAACTAGCAAGTCTTCACAGTGACAGAACTATGCAACTTGTTTTCAGGGCATGGACATTTGTACAGTGTTTCTATAAGGGCTTAGAATGTAAGAATGAGTGAATAAACATTATACAATACACATCAAATTCTTCCCATGGTCCCTGAACACGTAGGCCTGTCTTTCTGTATACGTGGACACATAACTCTAAATATACTGCAACTTTCGAGGTAAAATTTGTTCAAAGGGTGGATTTCCACAAACCCTTAGCTGAGTCATTGTGCTTTGAGGTATGTGTCAAAGATATTGCAGGTGTAAAGGTCTGCTAATGGTCTTCTGAATGTCACTGAGAAGAAAGTTGTATGTGCAAATCGGGTTTCTGAATGGTTATGAAGTCAGGTTAGGATGAAATAAAATGATCAGATGCTTGATGGCACCATTAAAGAAATATGATTCCATTCTGCATATCTTTGGAAAAACTGCATATATTAATTCCAAGCATCAGTCATGATCAGATTTTGAATGATGCCATAAAGTAAATTTCATACATTTTTATTGATTAGGAAGTATTATATACAGTACATATCTAACAACTTTATTACATATATTAAAGATAAATGGAATTATACTGCAATTAATGATATTTTTCTTCATCAACTCAAACATCTTTTGCTTTAACATTCTTTTTTAATGGACAGAATTTCTAGGCGCAGCCAAGCGGCTGAGGGAGTTAAGTTTGGTGACCTCTGAGCTGAGCCAGAAGGCAAAGCTTTCAATTAACCAGACAATCTACATCCCAACTCTCACCCATGGTCATGAGCTCTGGGTAGTGACCGAAATAAAGAAAGAAGAATGAGACTGTGAATACAAGTGGCTGAAATGAGTTTCCTTCGCAGGGTGGCTGGGCTCAGCCTTAAAGATAGGGCGAGGAGCTTGGACATCCGGGAGAGGCTCAGAGTACAGCCGCTGCTCCTCTGCGATGAGAGGAGCCAGTCGAGGTGGCTTGGGCATCTGGTTAGTATGCCTCCTGGACGTCTCCCGGGGGAAGTGTTTCGGGTATGCCCATCCAGGAGGAGACCCCGGGGCAGACCAAGGACATGCTGGAGAGATTATATCCCTCAGCTGGCTTGGGAACGTCTTTGTGTCCCCCCGGAGGAGTTGGTAGAAGTGGCTGGGGAGAGGAGCGTCTGGATCTCCCTTCTCAAACTGTTGCCCCCGCGACTCGGACCCGGATAAGCTGCAGAAAACAAAACGAAATGAAACAAAAACATCTTTTACACAATTGCGCTGTTTACTTACACAGTATTTTATCTTTGTTATGTCAAATGAAATTACATCAAATGTGGCGTTGTGTAAGGGTCATTCTTAAACTCTTTGGACATTGCATGTGCAGTACCCGCAGTGTAAATATACACCTGATCAGTCAATCAGTAAAAAATTCAAACAACAAAGACCAGTGAATGTCTCATTTAGCTAACTGTTTAAGGAAATAAAACTCAGTTCAGTAAGAGATATAAAGCTCATTTTAATATCTTAAATTAAAATAGGAAAAATTAGGACGGGGCTGAGACAAGAAGAAGGGTATTTCTCAGGAGCTAATTTTAAGAATGAGTTAATGGACAAACTGTCATATTGATGTGATTACAGCTCAGGTATGTCTTGTAGCCAGTAGACAAGACAAGGTTTTAAGATCACTACAGTTCATAATTTCAGTGTTTAACGTTTTTACATGCATGTGTATGGGTAAGTTGTGACAATTGTGATGACAGCAAAAAAGATTTCAGTGCAGAGCAGATCAACAGTGTGTGATGTGCATCCAAAAAAAAAAAAAAAAGTTGCTGCTGCATCCATTCAATTAGCGTCAACCAGCAATGATGTATGTCTTTCCTGCCCCAGGATTAACATTTCGTCCCTCCACAAAAGCATTAATTGCATTTGAACCTATTGTACCATCATGCATGTTCTACGTGTGACACATGACGAATGCTGCTTGTTGATCCTGTTGCAGGGTGATGAGTAAGCTGGGCTTTCAGACTGAGGAGAACATCGTTGTTTCTAAGGAAAGTAAATGCACGAGTTCTTGTGCACTGTGATGTAACATTCACACGTCCACCTAGTTAAACCGCTCTAATGGGAAAAAAATTAGTAAAGTTATAAAGAAATGAATTAGTGATCCCACCCAGTTTCTTCTTCATTTCTTCAAATGAACCAAACTTCCTGTTTGAAAAGGAGTTATGATCATTGAAACTGTGAAATAAATTTGTGAGCCTTTCCTGAGTTACAAATTGAAACTTTAAACCAATATAAATTAACTATTATCTGTGTAGATGTAGGGATTTGGAAGGATATAAAATGCTAGCTATTTAATTTACTCAGCCTTCATTGAAAGTCTTTCTACCAGTTATACCTCCTCAGCACTTCCACAGTGTCCCGAAGGTCCTGTGCTCGAGAGTTATTATTACACAATAAACTGGGACAAAAATCCAAAACAGACCTGAAATGATGTCGTAAGTGGGTTCTGCAATGCATACAGTGGTTTCCAGACAGTCTTAACATGATCAGAAAGCTAACACTGAGCTGATTTATTTTGGTTCATCAAACCATAATTGGCTTCTGAAATAACCTTATTCCTTTATTACGTATGCACTCAGGAGTCTGTCGTTTATTTGGTACATTACTTGTCTGTGTCTGCTGTTCACGCCCTTGACCTCAGACTTTCTTAGGGTACATCGTCACTGAAATATTAGGGCAGCTTAAGTGCTTGGCACAGTTCTCCCCACATTGTCTCAGTAATTTAATGATTCTGCAGCTGAAATACATAAAAGAGAACAGATTAAGAGGGTCTGTTTGCCCAAACTATCAAATATGTAAACTGTATATATACACATACAGTACATTGAGCATCACTTTATTCACTTTAGTCACTTTGGTCTTCGATGCATTCTTCATTTTATTTTTCTTTAAATACAGTTATCATATCACTTTCCGTGTACATTTAACACGTTGAATACAAGTCAGAAGCCTGTCCGGCTTTTAGTCTTCCTTTTTGGTCATTGCATAGCCCATGCTGTTGGTATAAATGATGTGTTTCTATTACTTAGCAAAAATTTGGTCGATCTCATGTTTTTTGTTTTTTTTCCCATGTATGATAAACTTGGTGTTTTTTATTAAATATTTATTGTTGCCCAAAAAAAGGGGATAATATGTAATCACTAACCTCCACATGCGCAACAACACTGAGCTGATTAGATTTTCTGCATTTTCAAACATCAGGTTTTTGGTGAAAAAATAAATAAAACAATTATTATTTTTCAAATTATGAAAATCAGCCATGTCTTCATTGCTATGATCGACTATACCAATCTACAACAAACAAAATGCAAATCAATCTGGGGATTGTATACATTCATGGTGACACATTGATATGTCTCCTGCTATGCTGCTATTTTTGCCACAGCTGCCGTTTTTGTGCGTACATCAGAAATGTATCCAAAGTATGTAAAAGTTTAAAAGTTGTAGACATCAAATATCAGTCAATAAAAAGTATAATTGAAGAGACTCATAATGTCACCCATATGTATCTCCACTGTCAGAAAACATGTAAGGGTCTCTTATTAGAATTATTCCTGACAGTAAGAAGAAGATTTCATTTTAGTTCTAACCCTTAATGCCTCTGCTCTGTTGTTGGGGGCACTGTGTTTTGGGGTTGTTCGTCCATCTGTTCCATTGTGAGTGTGATATACTGTGTCAGAGTATCTTACTAATTTTGACACAAACGTTTTCTGACAAATTAAACTGAAGACAGGAGGATTTATATCCAATAGCTCACCTGTCTGTGTCTGTGCCTTGTCCATGGTCTCAGAAATATGTTGTGCAGAAATTTGCGAATGTTTGTAAATGTATGTTTTTCACTGGAATGCTACATAATGATTGAATATAGTGATTACATCTATTTGATCAATTCAAACTATATATGGTTATTATGTTTTACAAAAATTAACAACAATGACAGTTGGAGTGAATAACATTGATCACCTCTCTAGAGATCGTATTTTTTCAGGGATGTCCTTTCGATGCTGAGTCAAACCTTTGCATTTCACTTATCTCTCATGGCACCCATTTTTGATTTACATCAGTCTGTGCAGGATAAAAGCTGCAGTAAAGTGCATCTGCTGGTGGTCTCACTGTGGCAGAATGTATTTCACTAGCAATGATAATTCTGTTAAAGGTTTATTGAAAGTCACCTTAGCTACCTTAGTCTTTCCATGTAGGGATGTGGAAGGGGTAGGGAGCTGCAAGAACAAAGCCATACAGCTAAATATAACTTATATTAGAAATGGTGGTGGTCCTTATTGAAATAGGGTTCTCCAAATGAATTGAGTTTATAGTTGATATTTTTGATTTGATCATGCATTATTGCCGGGGCAGACCAAGGACACGCTGGAGAGATTATATCTCTTGGGAACATCTTTGTGTCCCCCCGGAGAAGCTGGTGGAAGTGGCCGGGGAGAGGAGCGTCTGGATATCCCTACTCCAACTGTTGCTCCCACAACCCGGACAAGCTGAAGAAAACGAAACAAAATTAAACTAAATTTTCATTACTACTGTTATTGCTATTATTAAACTAGTATAAATGTGATTTATGCGCTAACGGAATAAAACTGACACATCTTGGTATTGAAACTTAACATGTTTTCATTATGGGATGGACACAAAATCAGTGTCACACGAGCATAATGAATACTGTAATATTTGTGAATGGGTAGGACCATAACACCCTTTGCATTAGGGGGCAGTAATTGTGAAGAGCATATTAAAAAAAGTAGTCAAAGAGTAAAAAACATGTAAAACCACTGTTTGGTGAGTAAATAGCAAGTTGGCTTATGTTAGGAATTAGATTTTTAGCTTAGAATAGATTGGTTACACATACAATGCATTGCATTGTGTTCATATAGAGTTGTAGTGCTCCTGAATCGAAGGTCTAAAGCATTAGTTCCGTTTCACGATGATTTAACCCTTGGTATGGTAAAGTTGAGCACTCTAAAGGTTAAGCTGCATGCATACACATAGACACAGACACACACACACACACACACACACACATACACACACACACTCAGAAGATTGTCCAAAGGGGACAAACCACAGAGAGAGTGCATTCCTTGGATTCCAGGATAGATAAGACAGAACAGAATTGGAGGTTAGGTCAGAGGGCACAGTGACTCAGATAGCCTAGCATCAGGGAGGCAGGGAGGAGTTTTCACATGAAGATAGAAGATGGCTGATGGAGGAGATCATGTAACAAATGATGTTAATAAACAAGAAATGATAAGACTATGTGTAATTTTTTGTTCGGGGTCCACTCCTGGATGAGCTGAGACCAGATAATTGCATGCAGACTGGTGGGAGCTTACTGGGACTAGGATCCTCATATATGAGCTTGTGATTGAATCTTTAATAAATTAGAAGTGAGAACTAGTACTTGCATCCTCTAGTTCTTCCAGCACAAGAATCATCCCTCACACTTACAAGAAGTTGGATCTGGACAGTAAGGCTGAGTGTCCCAACAAATGGCTGCCAGAACAGCTATACTTGCGGTGTAGACTGCATTTTTTCTTTCATATATGAATATTCTCGCCTTTCTTCCAACAATACCGATGTCAAGGTTAGTGTTAGCATGGCTTGTAGTGTAGTGTGAAGATGTATATGTAGAGCGTAGAGTGTAGAGTGCTTCAGTTTGTCCATTAGTTACCATTGCAGTTCCTCAATATTTATGAAGATTCCCATGCGCCCCCCGAGTTGCAAAATTACATAAATAGTTTGATTCGGTGCCTTTTTATCAGCTGTTTATCGAATGTTTTCATCTTGAACTTATGCCTGAAGTGTTTTTAACCTCAACCAGCAGCTAATAAAGGTTGAAAAAAAAATGTTGGGAAGACCAAAACACCAGTCACAGTGATGAGATGGTAGTAAAATATCAGGCAAATGTTGGGTCTCTGATAGAGTGGCAACCTCTCCATGGTTTTGTATGCTAGCAATGGGCTGTGTCATGACTGTCAATGGTGCGGATACCTGTTTTCTTTAAACTGTGCTAAAGATGGGAGAAGGTATTCAGAATGAAAACAGGCCAGTCCCATGACGTAGCAATAAACCCTAACCGTGTATACATTTGTATAACTTTTCTCTACAAGCCAGGATGTGATGACGGACACTCCTCCCTCTCTCTCTGCTACATTGAAACATTTCCTGCATTGGATGCATAGAATTTGAAGCTTTTGTAAGGTAATTTTTCAGTGTGAAATAATGCCATATATTGTTGTAATTTTTCCTTAAACACAGAGCTGTAGAACTCTACTGTCATTGTAAAGAATACAGTGAACTTCAAAATTCTACTCCTTATCAATACAAGGTAACAAAACAACCTATGCAAAACACCTACAGCCAACAGCAAAATCTAAAATAATACATGAATAAATACAACAATAATAACTTACAGACTTAACTACTATTATTATTACTATTACTACCCTAGTATTAGTGTATTTATGCTGAAACATCTCTGCATTGATACTGAACAGGTTTTTGTTATGCGATGGGAGAGGACACAAAATCAATGCTGCACAGGCGTAATGAATACTATTCATATCTCACCGCCACTGTGCATAATCTACAAAACCTCAACCTATACGTATGCTTTTAAGATGAAACCTAATTATCAGGTTTTGTTCGCCCCAGAGAGAAACTATTCGTAAAGATCCCAAACTAACCTGGGCAAAAACTTTATCCCGCCATGCATTTTTTGATACCAAGGTGACAAGAATAATGTCTCGAGCCATTGGATGCTTCTGAAATTGTTGCCCACCTCCGTGCACATCGTTGGATCACAGATAGACAGACTATCATGATCTAAATAAGGCCACAGCAACCACATTACTGTCATCAAATTTGGCCAGTATTCACATCACAATCAGAATGCCTGAGAGCACAGAACAGCTACATTCATAATTTGCATATGTAAAACGGCAAGCTTGAAGTCTGAGCAGACGGCCAGCGGCACATCAGCATCATCCTGCATATGTCAGCGTGCAGTGAAGCACCGTGTGTCTAAATGAGGCTCTCATGATGCATGATGTATAAGCAATAACTGTAAATTGTTAAGCTCCCCCCATGTAACAATGAATCCATCAGGGCAAACATTCCGCCTGGTTGAACAAGCCTGGAGGCTAAAGCAGGACAGAGAAAACCAGCTTTCAATGTTTAAGAAGACTTTCAAGAATATCTTTTAAATGACTGAATGATGGAGGATAACGTTGTAGAAGTTGAAAGAGGGTGACTGCAGTGCACAAATCTTTGAGATGGTCTCTTAAAGTGCACACTTACCGGTATTATGTTTTGTTTTGAGTCTGAGTTTACTTTTTCTAGAAGCACTGTCATCTTGCTGCAATGCGTCAAGAAAAAAATTAAGGAATAAAATGTTAGAGGTTGACACAAGTTTCTCCTGGGCCTTTCAAAACCCACAAGTTGCTGCAGCTACAAAACTCTCCTCTTGATGAAGAAGGCAGAAGCACCAGAGACATGTTATTTTCACAGATGAACAGACAGAATGAAACCAGCGAAACAGTGGATCATAATCAAATCAAATTGTAATTTGCATACAAATATTTAGCAGTTTTGCTTTTCAGTATGCATGGATTCTATCACAAATGTCTTTTACATAGACCTTAATGTGCAGCCGCACTGCCTATACTGACTTCAGCTTTGGTTATTTAGGGCAACTGACTGAGTAAGGACTAGTTCACACAGCCACTTGGGTTGTGTGTGTGTGTGTGTGTGTGTGTGTGTGTGTGTGTGTGGGGTGGGGAAGTCAGCAAGTCAGGTGCAATGAAATATTTCAATAACACATACAGACTACACAGCAACATACATGATTGTTGTTTGAGAGTTGGGACGTAGATTGACCTGTAAATTAAAAGATTTGCCTTCTGGCTCAGCTCTCTCTTCACCACAGCAGACCGCTTTAGCGTCCGCATCACTGCCGACGCTGCTCCAATCCGTCTGTCAATCTCCCGCTCCATTTTCCCCTCACTCGTGAACAAGACCCTGAGATACTTGAACTCTTCCATTTGGGGAAGCGACTCTCCCCCGACCTGGAGTGGGCAATCCACCCTTTTCCGGCTGAGAACCATGGCCTCAGATTTAGAGGTGCTGATCCTCTTCCCCGCCGCTTGACACTCGGCTGCAAACCGTCCCAGTGCGAGCTAGAGGTCACTGTTCAATGAGGCCAACAGGACCACGTCATTTGCAAATACCAGAGACGGAATCCCGAGGCCACCGAACTTGACTCCCTCCGCTGCCTGGCTGCACCTAGAAATTCTGTCCATAAAAATTATGAACAGAACCGGTGACAAAGGGCAGCCTTGGCAGAGACCAACCCTGAATGGGAACGGGTCTGACTTACTGCTGGCAATGCGAACCAAGCTATGGCTCTGACAATACAGAGATTGAATGGCCCGTAACAAAAGGCCATCTACTCCATACTCCCAGAGCACCCCCCACAGGATACCTTGAGGGACGCGTTCATAAGCCTTCTCCAGATCCACAAAACACATGTGGACTGGTTGGGCAAACTCCTATGCCCCCTCCAGTAGCCTCGCGAGGGTATAGAGCTGGTCCAGCGTTCCACGGCCAGAACGAAAACCACATTGCTCCTCTTGAAGCTGGACTCTTCTCTCCAGCACCCTGGAGCAGGGAGGCTGAGGAGTGTGATCCCCCGGTAGTTGGAACCCACCCTCTGGTCCCCCTTCTTGAAAAGGTGGACCACCACACCCGTCTGCCACTCCAAAGGCACTGTCCCCCGATGTCCACGCAATGTTGCAGAGGCGTGTCAACGAGGACAGCCCTACAGCATCCAGAGCCTTGAGGAGCTCGGGACGATTCTCATCCATCCTCGGGGCGCTTCCACTGTGGAGCTGTTTGACAGCCCCAACGACCTCAACCCCAGTGAGCGCCCAGCCCAAAGTCCTCCGGCTCTGCCTCTTCTTCAGAATGCGTGTTGGTGGGATTGAGGAGATCTTCGAAGTATTCCTTCCACCGCCGAACTATAGACTCAGTTGAGGTCAGCAACTCCCCTCCCACACCGAAGACAGTGTGGATGGGGTTCCGCCTTCCCCTCCTGAGCCACCGAACAATTTGCCAGAATTTCTTCGGCGCCGACTGGAAGTCTT
>KV751386.1:204436-235978 GCA_001698575.1 Mola mola | reverse complement strand
ACTGTCGACCTAGGGTGTCCTGTTGCCAAGTGCACTTATGGACACTCTTATGGCTGAACATGGTGTTAGTTATGGACAAACTGTGACTAGCACAGAAATCCAATAACTGAACACCACTCGGGTTCAGAAAGGGCAGTCCGTTCCTCCCAATCACACCCCTCCAGGTCTCGCTGTCATTGCCCACATGAGCGTTGAAGTGTCCTAGTAGGACGATTGAGTCCCCAGTAAGGGCACTCTCCAGCACCTTTTCCAAGGACTTCCAAAAAGGGTGGGTACGCTGAACTGCTATTTGGCGCATAGGCACAAACCACAGCCAGGACCCGTTCACCAACCCAAAGGCGCAGGGAAGCAACCCTTTTGTCCACCGCGGTAAACTCCAACACATTGGCTGACCCGCCTCTCACCTGGGACAACTCCAGCATAGAACAGAGTCCAACCCCTCTCAAGAAGACTGGTTCCAGAACCTGAACTGTGCGTTGAGGTTAGGCCGACTATATCTAGCCGGTATCTCTCAACCTCACGCGCAAGCTCAGGTTCCTTCCCCATCAGAGAGGTAACATTCCATGTTCCGATAGCCAGCTTCAGCAACCGGGGATCGGACCGCCAAGGCCCCTGCCTTTGACTGCCACCCGATCCACATAGCACCGGACCTCTATGGCTCCTCCTGTGGGTGGTGGGTCCACATGAGGACGGACCCATGTCTCCTTTTCGGGCTGAGCCCGACTGGACCCCATGGACAAAGGCCGGGCCACCAGGTGCTCGCTTACGGACCCCTTCCCCAGGCCTGGCTCCAGGGCGGGGTCCCAGTATCCCTACGGGCAGGGTACACAAGTCCTTGTTCTTCACCATCATGGAAGTCTTTTGAACCACACTTTGTTTGGCCCCTCACCTAAGAACAATTTGCCTTGGGTGAGCCTACCAGGGGCAAACAGCCCCCGACAACATAGCTCTTAGGATCATTAGGGCACCCAAACCCCTCCACCACGGTAAGGTGGCGGTTCCTGAAGGGGATCTTTACAGTGGTGTTGCGTTAAAGGAATATTTTATCATTTTAATACATTAAAGTATGTACAGTATGTGGCTCTTGAGCTGGTAAATGTTCACCCACAAGTTTCTGAATTTGTTTCTTAATCATTGGTGCTAACAGTGTCGCTGGAAACAAAGTTAAAAGAAAAAAAAATTAAACCAATTTGTACCAGTTCAATGAGGCTAAAATGAACAATGTTATAACATCACAGTTTGGAACTGGAAGGGGCCACCATTTTCTTTCCTGCATTATAAGAAATGAAGCTGAAGTTGGATGTATTTTAGCTTTTTTAACTGTAACGCTAGTAGCCAGCTTCTAATGGTTACTGTTTCAAAATCAATTAGCTAAAATCGACCACTGACTCAATGTGACAGTGCCCTCTTTTTTTTTTTCAGTTATTTTTACCTTGTCAACAATTGTTCTCAGTTTGCTCTGGTCATGTAGTCCTAAATTCTAGAGTATTACAAGACATTTTTTCCTGCACTGAAATAATTTTTGCTGATATAGAAATATTGGTTAGACTGGCTTTAAATTTATTGTTCACAGTCTGCAGTATGTTTCCGCTTTCATCTATTTTGGTGATAAAACTGCTGTAAAGGAGAAACTAATTCCTATAGACTCCCAATCTCATTCCTTAGCTTTGCTATCATTGTCTCATTTTATTAGGTCTCTTGTCTGTCGCCTCATTTTGTCATTCTTTGTACCCTATGCTATAACTTTCTTACTCATTGCACTTATCGTTGCACCATCTCACTTCTCTTTCTTAGACAAAATAGCCTTTTTTCTTCCCTAGTGTCATTTCATATCTCCATTGAGCCTGCTCTGTCTTTTCCACATCCCACTCTTTCTCTTGGCCTTACTCTCTTCCACTTTAAAGTTTCTGTTTTGACCACAATACCTGAGCCTGGTTCTTCCTCTGAATTTGTTTTTCTCTTTAGTTTCAATGGTGGTGAGAGAGGAACAGAAAAATAGCAGGCATGATCGAGAACATATGCCATTAAAATCTAACAAATCCTGGTTTTTAAATGCCATTCTGAAATAAATGTGCAAATGGCATACTGAGCATTTGTGTGTGAGTGTCTTAGTTACACATTGTCCCCCAGGCTGTGGCATTTATCAGCATATTATGCAGTCAGATATGTTATTTGCCTCAGTGACATATTCATAGTTTACAGTTGCCATGATGCTTTGAGTTTGTCTCTCAGTGTAGGTTGAAATAATTAAGTTCAGCTTAGTTCAGTTGGTGCATCATTGTTATGACACCGCAGTCCCACATTGTACCACCGCAGAGGGTTATAGAGAGAATTACACTGACTACAAAACAATGTCAATCAATTGCGTACAAATTATCCACAAACAGTGTAATCCTTATCTCTGTATTGTTACCCTTTTCCCCTTCATTTGCACCACTAATTAACTAACTCGCAGCTAGAGTCTCTTTTCTGCCACATGAAACTTTGACCATTGAACATCAGACATCTTGGCTAGCAGTCATTTCAGGTTTAAAATTTGCTCTGGCTCCACTCAGGGAACAGTTTGCAGGCAGGCTGCTGATAGCTGATAATTGCAGTGAACTGCAGGATGTAACCATGCTGAAGGAGTGCACCATTTCAACATATTCATGCAAAAACATTAACAATTGATATAATATTCACAAACAAGTTGTTCTTTATTAGGTAGGCCAGAATATCTACAAACCACCCATCCACCCATGTGCAGCTGTGTATGAGAGTCAGGTTAACTTGTTGGCCTTGTAGGCATCCTCTGAGCCAGAGAAAGTTCAGCAAGCTAAACACCATGAAGCACATCCCACCTTTAAGTCGAAGAACGAGTTAATCATGAGCACACCCCCACTGAGCCGAAGTTCAAGTGCAAGCTGCTGCTCAACGACAGACGTTAATCTGACAATTACCCAGTAGCACGAATCACAGACCCAGTGAGAAAAAGAATGAGCGTTCTGTGTGTGTGAGCCCACACTGAGACCCTTAAAGCCAAACTTCTTGTGCCAAATTGCTGAAACTCTCTGACTTGGATGTGCGCAATCAACTGCTGAGCTGAAAGATTCACTAAAGTCTAGTTTGCTCATGAGTTGGTTAACGCATAGTAGGTGCATGAAATGAAACAGCTATTATAATAACCAGTCTTCTTGTTATTTACAAGTCAAGAAAGAGAAAAGCAAATCACTTATTGCTTTGAATATAATTTGTCCCAAGAGTGACAAACTAAAAGCCAAATGCTCCTATATTTGAGCAATAATCCTGTTCAAAATTCCACAACAAGCATGAAACTTGAATTGTTCCTCTACACTAGAAAGCACTCAGGTTGCAGTCCTCCGCCAAGGTTGAAAATCTCCCCCACATCAATACGTCTGCAAAACAGTTGTTGTCTCCTTTTGTACATCCACCAAGGAGGTCATGTTTTTTTGTTTTGTTTTTTACCATTTTTGTTTTTTTCATCTGTGAAAAGGATAATTGAAAAAATTGTGGGTATGAACATTTTGAACATTTTTGTTTAGATAAACCTTGACCATAAGAACAAGTGATTCAGTCCAGTGATTTGTGAGAGATCTGGATCAGGTTGCAGTATTGTGAGACAGGGTACCCTGCCTGGTTTGTGCTCTCCAAGTGTTCTCTAATTTGCTAAGCATGCCATGCATTATTAAATTGCAATGAAAACTGTTTAAATTGGTCCCATCTTGCAATCATGGAGAATCGTTTTTAAATTTAATTCATCTCTAAAATGGTCCTTTATATGCTCAGCATATATTTGTAGATATTTATCACACATAAAAAGTATGTTTAAAAATTGACACTATAGTTGAAAGATCAAGAAGAACACATGGTTTACACATGGTTCATTAATGAACTTAAGTTTGTAAATCTATAGGAATCTATGAGGCTGTGATACTACATACAGTAACTCCAATAGTGGAAATAGCCTTTGAATGATGTTTCTTAGAAATGATATTGCACTGATGCTTTGACTAAAGTGGGGAAATAAATGAGATTGAACAGAACAGCAAAAGAAAGACTAGCCGAGAGTTGAAAGCAGAAGCAGAAGGAAGAGGAGAAGAAAGAAGACAAAAGTGATGAGTGACACAACACATTGGTCTCTTTCACAAATTTCATGCGAGTTTATGAATGAGATCGACAGCAGTGTTTTCGAAGATGCCAGACACATTGATCCAACTGTGCCACTCCGAATCTCACTGAGCAAGATATCGGCATCCCTCCATTTAGCTTTGGCCGAGCTCGAGACCAAGATAGCATCTGCCCTTTCTAGAGGCTGGCACAAATCCATAGAGCGCTGTAACAATTATCGACAATCAATGTCTATTTACCTGCCATTCACAGTGACTGAATGCTGCTGTGTGAATAAAGCTGATGTCTCTCTCTCGTTTTTTTTTTTTTTTTTCTATCAAAAGGCAACAGTTTATATGAGTACACTTTTTTTTTTACCACAACAAGGGCAAATATGAATGTAAGTGTCCTTGGTGAGAACTCCAACACACTGGCGGTTACTGGTCAGCATCCCCACACTCACATGGGGGTCCTCTCACACTTGGCAACCCAAGAAAAAGGAAAGAGTCCAGTCACTCACCAGGAGTTTAGTTCCAAAACCTCAGTTATGACTTAGAGGTGAGCCCAAATATATCTAGCTAGTAGCCCCCTAGCTAGTAGTCCTCCACCTCACATTCCTTCCTCACCAAAGAGCACAAAGAGCAGTCGAGAGCACACCAAAACTCTCGCCATGATCTACCACTGGGCTTACAAAGCCCCACACACAAACACACACACACAAACAACGGTCTGCTCCTCAGTGCCCCTGGCATAAACAAGACCAGCACACAGAGTACAGAGCAAAGTAATGCACAGGCATGAAAACAGGACACTGACTTTGTATGACAGAGCAGATAATGTGAGTGTGTGTGCGTGCAAACCTGCTGTGAGTGCAATTGAGATTCTAAGGTCACAAGCCTTTTAGAAATATTTCACTTCAAACTGAAGATTCTCCTCTGAGAACTCACACACCCAGACACACACACACACACACACACACACACACACACACACACAAAGACAGCAATGCCTCAGCAGTCATTTTAAGCCAGCAGATTTCCACCAATAGGATGCAGAGGAAGAGGGGAGGAAAAGGAGGGGGGATTGAGAACAAACCGATCTGCAGAAGAGCAGAAAGGTGGAATGGGATGCAGAGGAGATACACAGGAAAAGAAAAGAGGATATGAAGAGAAGAAGTGATTAAAGGGACAACTAAGAGAAGACAGAAAGTGATTCTGTGAATAAAAGTTTAATCTCTCTCTGTGATACAGCTACATGTGGCATAAGTGTGCAGATTGATTCATTGCTGACCCACACAAACTGTTTATAGAATGTTGCCGTGCAGTTAGAATATGGAAGGAGGCAGCTTTGGAAACAATTGTCGGAGTGAGAATAAAAGCGATCTTCTGGTTTAATGTCACAGAATGAGGCAGCAAGCCACCATGGATCACTACACAGGTCTCCACTTTGATCGTGGCTGTTTTCTTCTCGTCCCACTAAGAGCAAAAGCATTTTCTAAGAAAGCCTACGCGATAAACAAAAATTAAGTACATAAGAACAGAATGAACCCTCACCATATGGGATGGAAACCATTTCAAATAAGAAAAATACTATTATCTCTCATCTACAGTCTATTGTAAAACAGAGCATTAATGTTTCTATTATTCTGTATAAAAAGATGGATTAGACTCTGACATTTTAGATTGCAGTTCTCACAATAAGGTATGTTCAAGTGTTTAATTTTCTTTTAATTTTTAATACATTATTTGAAACTATGGGCATGTGAGAAATTACTCCTCGTGACTGGGTTGGGTTGGTGTTTGAGGACAGGAGCTCAAAAAACACTACTACAATACTACAATACACAGACTTGCTCCAAGTGATGCCACTAGTAAGAGATGACTGTGCTCATGGATATTTTAGGTTTTTTTCTTGTACGATAGAAGGAAGACAAGATGTGCATATTTATATAAAATGGTTACAACCACAGTGGATTTGATTCTAAACCTCTGTCCTTCCATACAACTTGGAGTAGAGACCAGCAAAACAAGAGCCTGGGAGAACTTACTGATACAGTGAGGAGTGCATTTGTTTTTTTCTCGGATGGTGGTCAGAGCTGCTGCTGTGATCCTGCTTGACACCCACTGTCTATATTAGGACAGGAAACTGTGTGATGTGGATCCAAGTCTTGATGGTCCAGCACCCTCTGGATCCACGGACTATACACTTACTTCTGAAATAGTTGTTTTTCGATACAAATAATAGAAGACAAAGTGTTTTGCTGAAGAAGATTGCTGCATTTCGTAGTTTTTCATAGTAAAAGCCTTGTTAAAAAATAAAGCATTTCTGTCCGTTTCAAACCCGATGTTTTGGGGATTTTTTGTAAATCAGAAAATTTAACACTGAAAATGAAAGCAGAAAATCTAGCATTGTAATGAAGTATTATAGTATGTGACATAACGTCTGCATCGCTGGTTGGAGCTCTTTCCTGTGGACATCGCACATCCACTCTCAATACTGCTGCAAGAGCTCTCCACCTGAATTTGATATATGTTGGGTCCACTTGGGTCGCCCGAAATCAAAGCTGATTTAAGATTGAACGTCAGACTATTTCCAGGAAACCTAATGCAACCATTGTTTTTTAGCTCCAAAAAGATACACTTTCAATAAGGGACCAGAATGATCTATTGTATTTTACATAAACACTCTTTATTGGCCAGAACATATGTGGAACCAAAAGATGTTACTTAAAAACTCTTTTTTTGAATTGCTCTGTTATGTTCTGGTGCAAGCATTGATAATTAGAGAAATTAGATATCTATAAGATTAGCTCCTGTACCACATTGTTTGCTGTGTCTTCTGTAGTTGAATGAGCAAAGCTGCAGAAGTTGAGTAGGATGGTATTCCACCCACTGCCAAAGATTTGAGGCCACTAGCATTCGATCAGCAGTAACCAATCACTATGTAAGAACTAAAGACACAAATTGGGAACAAATAGAACTAATCAGAGAACAGAACAAGACATGACTGAAAACCATTGATGGAAGATGAATGCAACATAAACAAGCGTGACTTTGTTGAATGGACAGTCCATGCTGCCCATAAGCACCAATTTAACCTTTCACTAAATATTCTTTCCTTTTCTCTTCCAGTGTTTCAGAACAAACAACTGTCCTTGTTTTTATTTGTCAATTTTGAAATTTGCCTTTTGCTCTTCATTTCACGTGGCGATTTGTATGTTCTCATGATAAATGTAGTTTGTCGCTCAGACTATTGTGCAGTGTGTGACCCTCTGTTGTTATGTAGTTTCAACTAGAAAATGATTGCCAGACTGTCATGTAGTGTGAAATACACAGAGGACTGACTTTGAAAGCTGGGTTGTCTGAACTTGGCATTATTTCTATCACCGGCCCTACCAGACTTTGTTGAAGCTGTCATGTTCCCAGATTTTGACAATGACTATGATGAAATATGATAATGGCTAGAAATGAAAGCCAAAAATAAGAAAAAAAAAAAAGGAAAAGTAGTAGCCATATGCAACCATAAAAAATGCATAAAAATTAAACAATGTCAAAAAAGTAGCAAGGTAAGGTGTTTGAGCCAAAAAAAGTGGAATTGAAAAAATAAAAATGATAGACTGTAACCATTTCTGAAAGACCACTCTCCTATTCTTAATCTACAACCCCCCATCTTTACTGAAGAATTCAAAGATTTTTGTAGTTTTTACTTTTATTCAATGTCACTGAGTGACTGACATGGGTGAGAAGCTCTTAGTGCTGCTGTTTCCATATATAAGCAAACAAAATTTGGGTTCATTTCCTTGATTACACCACCATAGGGTAGATTGGAGCTGACAGCAGTGTGTCGCAGAACTGATCCGAATGGCATCTTAAGACTGACTGACACATGATGCTGCAAAAATGCAAATTAGTCAACTGGCTCCAAATCTGGTGATTTGTCTGTACTTGAACTGAAGTGTAGAGCACATCAAAAAAATACCTCGGCTACAAGGAAACATTCCTAAACCCTTTGGTAATCAATCAGAATTAAGTGCAGACATTTACAAAAGCTGAATTTCTGCTCAGTTTTTAAAGATTTATCTTTTACAGAATAGTGGTACAGCCATTGTTCTTTGATTTGGAACAGTCTGGGAGGAGGGTCTAGGGTAAGTTTATGTTTGAAGCGTCATTCAACAGTTAATCTCAGTGGCCATTCAGCTGGGTAAATGACACTTCAAAAGCCAAAAGCGGAGAAAAAGTGGAATCTGCTGTTGAAAGTGGCCCATAAAGATCTGCAGCTTGTAACATCACCCATCAGTTTAACATTTCATTTGACAATGATACAGTTGGCACTCGGGCGCATGGCTCTGGACCTGAATGAATCAATCAAAGACTTGAAGCATCCTCACATTAAAAGAAGATGGGTTTTTTTTCTGTCTATGCTGTCTGTCCCAGTATAAGAACAGACCTTGAAGCAGTGGCCCATAGACCCCTGAGATTATTTTCTCTCTACACAGCCCGTCTGCTCTCTCTTCTACACATGATCTATCAGTTGCATTCCAACACTGAGGGCATTCGAGCTGTCATCGCTGCCCATTGACCTTGCTTCACAGGTACCAATATCAGCGTTGGAAGCTACACATTCACGACAAGACAATGTTCAAGACAAACGTTCACACACACAGGGCTGAAACCTTACCAAGTATGGTTAGGGCTCAATGATGACGTCGTTTGAATGTGAGAAGCAAGAATGAGTCACATATTGAGTGCAGAAGCAGTGGAGCCTATCTAAAGAACTATGAAAATGCAGCTGAGTAAGCATTAATTTCCTGCAGGCATTGTGGATGCAACAAAGACTTTAAGAGGCTGCTTTTGTAAGGTTTCTTTATCAAATACATCACTAAAAAAAGAAACTAGCACAGGAATGAGTGATGAAAGATAGCACATTTTGATGCCTTGTAATCTCCATTAGAGAACCCGGTACTAGTGGCAGTTATATTTATTGTTCTGTATTAGACCATACTGAGCCAAAATCACAGTATAAGAGCGATACAATATGCCAGATTATAAAGTTCAACCACTGCGTCCACAGTTCGCGCTGGTGTCTGCTTCACCGGGACAATCTCCCGATGATAACATGCAGGTAAACCACACTGTTTTTAAAGTGGATCCCCTCATCAGGAAAAAACCTGTGTTGAACCTAGTATAAAAACCGTGAGAGTAACATTAATTAATTTATTAACATAGCTCCTTACTCTTTGCTTAACATTGGCAAACTCCCAAGGCAAAACCTCATTATATTACTTGTTGTGTTACATTATTCACCCTTGATTATGAGTTTTAGACACTGACAGATATTCCAGGGTAGCCACTTTAAAAACAACATGTCTTACGTGCATGACATCATCAGGAGTCTGTCCCGGTGAAGCAGACACCAGTGTGAGCCGCCGATGCTATGCTGCATTCATGGTACAGTGTTTTAGGAAGAAACGCCTCTTCAACCTGGCATATTTTGTTGCTGTTTTACTGTGATTGTGGCTCAGTGTGGTGTAAAAAGGCACAATAAATATAACTCACCAGTACCAGGTTGTCACATTGCATACACTCCTTACAATCTGAAAAAGAAAACTAAGGCCAGAAAATCGACACTTAAAGGTGAAAAAAAATAAGGTCTGAATGTGACAATATAAAATCTGAAACTGAAAAATATAGACAACAAAAAAAAAAAAAAAAAAAAAAAAAAAAAAAAAAAGAGAACTAACAACTGATTAAAAAATTTCAAATTTAAAGCAAAATTTCATTTAAATTAAAAATTTAAATTCATTATTTACTTATTTTTTGCTTGAATACATTGTGTCGATTTTTGAACTTCAAATTAAAAATTTTATTGTAATTGTCCAGTTTAAAATTTTAGTTTATCAATCATGATTTATTTTTTCAAATTAATGAAATTTATAATCCAGATTTAGTTTTGTGTTTAACACTTTTTACCAAATGTCAACATGCTAACACACAAATCGTTAGCACTAGTACTGTCTTGCCCATTTTAGAATGATGATATAAGCATTTATCTTAGTCAGAGTGTTGTTAGCATGACTGTGCGCTTTGTAATCTTCATGCATGAGCCTGCACTGACCCTGCATTTTGTCTCAAATTCCCCAAAATCCCTCATAACATTACAACCTGAAAATGCTTTGGACTTTGTAAAAGGTAAAGTATGCAAAAGGACATCCTGAACTAGGTAAATCCCACATCAGGAAAGGAATGAGAAAACATTCTACTTTCAAAATTAGAGCAATTGGTCTCCCCAGATCCCAAATTCTTAGAGAGTGTTGTTAAAAAAAAAAGGTTTTATATTTGTTGTTGGCATCAAATTAAAAATGAGAATATAATTTTGATATCCAAACAATTTCTCACTTTCAACATCTGATATATCGCCTATATGTTACTTTCAATCAAACACTTTATGGAGCTTCAGTGTTTTGCAAATCATCAAATTCTTATGATTATGTTTTACATATATTTTATATTATTGAAACATAGTTGTATCATATGTCTTTATGGAAAGATAAAAATATAAAGAAGTTATTCATGAAATGTAAATTATGTAAACCTTGAGTTATAATTATAGTTACCAAACAAATCTCTAAGGTTGGGTAAAACAAAAAGAATCGTATAATATATTTGATTATAATATTTTAGCTAGTGAATCAATATATTTTGCCAACCTAGACGTGGATCCAAAGGTTTTACCCAACATTTCAAAACAATACAGGAAAATGTATGTTAAAGATAAAATAAGATAAGATGTAACTTTATTGATCCCCCTTGGGAGAAATTCAGGTTGACACAGCAGTACAAGTGAAAGTGAAAGTAGCAGTGCAAAGGGATAAATAAAAACTAAAATACTAGAAATTAAAAACATACTAAATATTATGTACAATCTGGCCTCTGTGTATAATGTTTGCAAAGTGCAATGTTCCTGAGTTTTATAAATAGATAAATGGAGTGTATCATGAAGTTTACATACTGAATAGTGAGGAATTCTATCTATATATAAACAGTTGGACATGTGCAGTATCAGGGTTTATTATCCTAGAGTGGTGTATGCATTGAGTCCTTAATCAGTGGAGTGGGTGGTGTTGGGAGGTGCTGGGTGGTGCTGGGAGGGGTGGGGTGTTGTGCAATCTGATGGCAGATGGAATGAAGGACCTCCCTAATCGCTTTGAGACCTGTGGCTGGATGAGTCTGTGGCTAAAGGTGCTCCTGAGTTTCTGCAGCTTGGCGTATAGAGGATGAGAGGGATTGTCCATGATAGACTTCAGCTTTCCTCTCATCCTCCTCTCAGTCACTACCTCAACACTGTCCAGTTCCTTCTCCGCCACGGTGCTGGCATTCCTCACAAGCTTGTTTGGTTTGTTTGGACTACTGCTCCCGATGCCACCTCTCCAACACGCATTAGCAAAGAAGATGACACTGGCCACTACAGAGTGGTAGAACATCTGTAGCAGCCTGGTGTCCACGTTGAAGGACCTGAGCCGCCTCAGGAAGAACAGTCTGCTCTGTCCTTTCCTGTAGAGGGCCTCAGTGTTGCTTGACCAGTCCAGTTTGTTATTTAGGTGCACACCAAGGAACTTGTAGGTGTCCACAATCTCCACCCCTCCCCGTTTATAAAAATAGGTGGGTGTCTCTTCCTGCGTCTGAGGTCCACTATCAGCTCTTTGGTTTTGTCAATGTTGAGCTGTAGGTGGTTCCTGTTACACCATCCCACGAAGTTCCTGATTAGGTCTCTGTACTCATCCTCCTTGTCGTCTGTAATGCAGCCAACAATGGAGGAGTCATCAGAGAACTTCTGCAGGTGGCATGTCCCAGAGTTGAAGCAGAAGTCGGAGGTGTAGAGGGTGAACAAGAACGGCGACAGTACTGTTCCCTGAGGTGTTCCAGTGCTTCTTGTCACCACGTCTGACAAGCAGCCTTGCAGCCTGATATACTGTGACCTGTCTGTGAGGTGGTCTGTTATCCATGCCACCAGGTCCTGGTCCACCTGCATCACCGAGAGCTTCTCAGCCAGGCGGGCCGGCTGTATGGTGTCAAAGGCACTGGAGAAGTCAAAGAACATGACCCTCACTGTGCTTTGCGGCCTATCCAGGTGCGTATAAGCTCTGTGAAGCAGATGGATGATGGCATCCTCCACGCCGATGCCAGCCTGATAAGCAAACTGAAGCGGGTCCAGGCAGCCGTGAACCAGGGGCCTGAGGTGTTGCAGGACCAGTCTTTCAAAGGTTTTCATGACGTGGGATGTTAAGGCCACAGGCCTGAAGTCATTTAGAGCACTGGGACGTCCCTTCTTGGGCACCGGGACTATACAGGATGTCTTCCAGATCGTGGGCACACTTTTCAGGCTCAGGGAGATGTCAAAAAGATGTGTGAAGACTCCTGCCAGATGCTCCGCACACACCCTGAGCACCCGTGGGTGGATGTCGTCTGGTCCCCTGGCCTTATTGGTCCTGGTCCTGGTGAACTGCTGTCTCACCTAGCTGGTCTTGATGGTGATTGGAGGTGTGGAGGAGGGGTGACTGTCCACCCTGGTGGTAGGGGAAGGGGGGGGGGGGTATTGGTTGGGGGTGGGGGGGGCTGGAGGTGGGCCTGGTCTGTACTGGTGAGTCAAATCTGTTAAAACACAGGTTTAGCTTGTTCGCACATTCCCTTGTCCCCTCCGCCGCTCCCGTGACTCTTTTCATGCCAGTAATGTTCCTAACCCCCGCCCGAATCTCCCTAGCATTGCCCTGCTGTAGCTTTCCCTCAATCCTGTTCTTATAAGAGTCTTTGGCCCTCCGCAGTTCCCTCCTCAGCTCTCTCTGGATTTCTTTTTGGGCAATCCCATTGTCCCCAGCCATGAAAGCCTTCTTCTTCCTGTTCAGGAGCTTGATGTCCCTGTTGATCCATGGTTTGTTGTTGGGGAAGCGGCGAACCTTCATGGTGGGGACAACACTCTCCTCACAAAACCTGATGTAGTCAGTGACGCATCGAGTGAGGCCCTCAGTGTCATCACCAAAGTCCTCCTGAAACATCTCCCAGTCTGTTATCCTGTAGCACTCCATCAGGCTCTCCTCTGCCTCCCCTTACCACTGCTGTACAGTCCTGGTGGAAGAGGGCTGTCTCCTAACAAGAGGCTTGTATGTAGGAGTCAGCTGTATCAGGCAGTGGTCTGATTTGAGGGGAGAGGGCTGTGGCACTGTATGCCTCCTTAACGTTGGCATACAGTAACTCCAAGGTCTTGTCCCCTCTGGTGCTGCAGGTCACATACTGTGTGAAGTTAGTCACTGTCTGAGATATTATGGTTAAAATCTCCGTTTATTAAGAGGAGAGCGTTGGGATGCCACATCAGCAGGTCTGCGACGGTCGAGCGAATGACGTCACAAGTGCGCACCGCCACTGCCAATGGTGGAGTGTAAACAGTGACGATGATGGCCGCTGAAAACTCCCGGGGAAGAGAGAATGGCCTCAAGCCCACAGCCAACAGTTCAACGTCAGGGGTGCATGTTATCACCTTCGTGGTTACATGTCCCGTGTTACACCATTTGTCGTTAACAAAGACAGCAAGCCCACCACCCAGTTTCTTACCACTCTGTCTCCTTCCGCCCGAACTGGCGAGAAGCGGACTAGCTCCACTGCACAGTCTGATGTCTTCCTGTTCAATGTCTCCGTCAGGCATAACACACTGCTCTCCCCGTACACACGTTGTCCGCTGACAAGGGCAGAGAGTTCATTCATTTGTTTGGAAGTGAGCGTACATTCCCCATGATGATAGAAGGAAGAAAGGGCTTGTATCTCCACCTCATCTCCGTCTTCTTGTTCTTCACCAGGACTCCAGCTCGAGTTCCTCGTCTCTTTCTCCTCAGCCCCTTCGGAATCTCCTTCGGACATGGTACGGGTCGTTCCCGGTGCTGGAGGAGCTCCTCGCGCGAGTAAACAGCCGTCCGTTGTTTGGTGATCGCTTTGTCCGTAGTCCTGCACATTGTTACTTTGACTGTTTGTAGAGCGCTAATTAAACTTGAAAACTGAAACTAAATGCCTGTATCGTAGAGTACTTTCCCAAAAAGTGCCAGGGTAAGAAAATAAACTAAAAGAGCAAAAGGAGTAAACAAGAGTAAAAAAGGAGTTGTGAAGCAGGAGCTGCTGCGTTGGGCTGCCACTCGCTGTGGCGCCCAGAGCGCTAATCGCTGTATTTCCTGACCCTTTCTGCCAGCCTTGAACTAAACACACACAGTGACCTAATCATCCAGTGTAGAATATGCCAGACACTCACAATAGGTTATGGTCATGGTTGAACTCATGTACTGCAAAAATTCCTGCATCATTTCATTATTTCTTTTAGTTTCTATGTACTGGATCTTTCTCTCATCATGTGGTCATCTCTTCTTTCATGCCATATTGTGTCCTCTCTGTTTCTCTGACTTGTGCTCTCTCTCCACAGTAGTGGGTAATTAAAGTGGAGTGGTCAGGGCTATTCCATTACCCGAGGGTCTGGGAGACTTATTCAATGGTTGTCGAGATCAAAATTAAAACCAATTAGTGCTGGGGTTCTGTCCTTTTATAATGTGGCGAGAGCTGGCCTTTGTTTGTGGCAGTTCCTCCCTATTCTTAATGCAGAGAGAGCACAATAGCAGGCTCGGGGTGAATTAAGGGTTAAAATACAAGAGGTATAAATGCACATGGGAATGGACACAGAAAAACAAGCAGTGGTGATTTGAAAGAACTTACAGTGTTAAAGCAGAGTGACATCAGTGGGTATATAACCTTGCTTACGATCTTTTCCATAAAGAAAGAGAAGAACAAGAATGGTGAAAAGGGCATAAAGAGAGGTGGTGTTACCCAATGCAAGTCTGTACACACATTTGGCTGAAGTTTAATATAGGTCAAAGTTAATTAGTTCAATATATTTAATACTTTAGATTTTGGATACATTTTTGTATGAATTATTTATTGTGATTACAACAAAATTAATATAAAAATGTGACAATATCATTAGCATTAACATCAACTCTAAAATTGTGATGTTGACGATAAATACTTACCATGCCAGCAGCTCTGATAGCAAGCTGATGTTCAGTAAGTATGTTTACTGTCATCGTTTGGTCTTTTGTCTGTTCTTTCTCAGTGTTCAACATGACTCAAAATAAATAATTTTATTTAATTATCAAATTAATTAAATAACAAGTACAGCTGAGTTGTGGGTTTGAAAATGCCATTAGTATTGATGGTAATGTTTTCTCACTTACGTAATACTAAGTGAGAAAATAATACTAATACCTCTATTCTCAGGTGATCCCTACAAAAATGTGATATATGGCCATATACAGTATGTACATACATTTAATACCAAACCATATAACAGCAGATAAATCGACATATTTAGGAATTTGGTATATGCCACACACAATGGTCTCCATCTCCAACCACTCAAGGCAGTTCAACCAGCTCCATCATTTCCAGTCTCAGTGGCGTCATCAGCTACCACAACCGCCAGCATCTGGGTGCCATTGGGTGATTTGGATATCTTTGTCATTTAGGAAAGACAACTGTCAATCTCAATGATCTCCTTGTTGAGTCCAACTCCCAAAGACTTTACTCCAATATTTATTTATATTCTATTCATATTCTCATTTGTTCTTTATTCTTAAGTTTATCAAATATTTATTTTTGTCTTGTTCGTAATTGTCTCTCCTCTTTGAAATATAGAGTTATATGTGCAAATATGCCTAATAAATAGTTGAAATATATAATTTAAGGTGACATATGTGAGTTGTGTGTTTTTGATATACAGTATCTTTAAGGCATTTATTGACATTTATGCTTTAGACATGTTTTTTCTAAGTATGTTTGTATCTGGAAAAAAGTAGTCATTTTTGCTGTATTTTGAAATATATTTGACATATATGTACATATTCGTTACTTGTATATACCACACATGTTTGTGTATATACGTCTGAAGCATACATGGACATATAAATGTATATATACATTGACATGTATCATATTTCAATATGGGTTCTGTGAGAGATGATTCTTGTGCTGGAAGAACTAGAGGATGCAAGTATTAGTTCTCACTTCTAATTTATTAAAGATTCAAACACAAGCTCATTTATGATGATCCTAGTCCCAGTAAGCTCCCACAAGTCTGCATGCAATTATCTGGTCTCAGCTCAACCAGGAATGGACCCTGAACAAAGGATTACACATAGTATTATAGTTTCTTGGTTATTAACATAATCTTGTCCAATTGGTTAGTAAAAGCTGGAGAGGGGCCTTAGTTTAGACTTGGCTCTCCCTTGTTGGAGCACAGGCTGCTCCCAGCCTCTTGTGACACAATCTCCTCCATTCAGCCATCTTCTATCTTCATGTGAAAACTCCTCCCTGCCTCCCTGATGCTAGGCTATCCGAGTCACTGTGACCTCTGACCTAACCTCCAGTTCTGTTCTATCTTATCTATCCTGGAATCCAAGGAATGCACTCTCTCTGTGTTCTTTATCTCAGAGAGAGTGACAGGATTCACTCCCCTTTGGACAATCTTGTCAGTGTGTGTGTGTGTGTGTGTATGTGTGTATGTGTACGCAGGCAGCTTAACCTTCAGAGTGCTCAACTTTACCATACCAAGTGTTAAATCATCGTGACACGGAACTAATGCTTTAGACATTGGATTCAGGAGCACTACAACTCTATATGATCACAATGCAATGCATTGTATGTGTAACCAATGTATTCTAAGCTTTACAATGATTATAGGCCAAAATCAAATTCCTAACAGTTCACAGAAATGTATTCAATAGCTGTTGATATATTTCCATGAAAGCAAAAAAATATGAACCCCCTGCAGGTGCTCGAGGAAAATGTAGGTGATAAACAAAGTATAAGATCCCCTGGAAGACAAAATTGTGTAGACATTTCATAACAGCCAATGCCAGACTTTATTCTGAACCAAAAATGTCAGGGGATTGCCAAAGTCATTAACATACATCATTTTGGAGCAATGAATTTATGAACAAAACTCGGTGCCAATGACTGTAGAAGTGACAACTAGAAAGCACTAAGCAGTAAAGCTCTAAATGGAAAAGAGGATCACCAAAGTAATTAGGATTTGTCCTTGAGGGAAAATCTATATCAAATTTCATGGCAATTCATCTCATAATTTGAACCACAGCCGTCAACGTTTTCATGGCACTAAAGGAAAAGTGGGAGGAATAGCAGATGTCACTTTTGAAAAAAAATTCATGCCAATCCATTCAGCAGTTGTGTTGAAAGTGACGGTCCTCTCAACATGCACATACTGAATACATCTACAAAGTAAGGTGCACCATGATATATTCTCGGCTTGTTTATTTTGGGAGGACAGTTATGAACAGAAAGGAAAGTGTTGTACAACCCATGGAGACATTAGAATAAGCTGTTTTTAGTGTTGTCTTGCTTCTTGTTTAGAGGATTATTTGAATTTTTATTGAATTACTTTAGAGTAATATGACATGTATTAAGGATAATGTGCAAAATGCTCTGTAGAGTTTATTCTTTGATGAATTTCCATTTCCCTTCTTTCTTTTGTTTCCCATAGGATTCTTCTTGTTGTTGTGACCAAAAGGATTAGATGGTTTATCTCATTCTATAGAATTCACCAGTGTGTCACTGAAAGACAAAATAATCGCTCTATGATTAGGTATACTGGGTGTTGGTGATTCATCTTCCTGTTGATGTTAACTCAAACTGTCTTCTGAACAAAATTAGACGGACACGCATGTCCACACACTTCGGAACTGCTCCCTCACATTGGAAGCTCTTTTTCAGTCTTTCCATGCTATTCTTTTGCCTGCCTGAAAATTAGCTTAGTTGTCAGAGATTTTTGAAATTATGCCAACTGCCCGTGCATTAGAGACCTCGGCTGTGAGCCACTGTGCTTAACGTCTACTTGATTAAAAAAATACCAGACTTTTTGGCAGACAACTTCTCTGACCAATTACCGTGTGATGATATGATTGTGCCATTAGTGTTAAGTACTGTTGTGCCTCTAACATGATGCAATATTACAAATATACCTTACTCCAAAAGAGGTTATCTTGACAGTAGTATTTCTAATGTCAAAATATACTGCTGTAATACTAAATTAAATATAATTCACATGGTTACATAATGTATGTCTCCATTAGCTTGCAACATTAAAGTCTTGTCACATGTCACCTGGAACACAGAATTCTGCTTAATTCCATGTTGTGATATTTCTATTGTTGCAGATGGTTGCAATATTAACCAACATAAACCTACAGTGCCACATGATAAATCCAAAGCAACAAAGTGTTGAAAACAACATGACTGTTGTTTTATTTATACGTAAAAAGTAAAACAATACCCCTCACTCATATAATGTTTTTGTTTTGCTTTTTTTCTCATTCCAATCAATTAAGCTTATTAGATTTTTCATTTAAACTTAACTTTTTGATTTATGTTTATGGTAAAAACTATATATTTTTTAGATTGAACAGAACCAATTCTAGCAGCGGTACAAACTGAAATTATTCATTAGAGCAAAGCATTTATTTTAGATTAAGCATGATTTGCGCATGTGCAGAGGACGAGGAGGCGAACAAGATGAGACTATTATCAGACTGTTACATTAATGTTGACATATGTTAATGAACATTAGCCGTCTTTAGGTCATGGCTCAGTAATGATATCACAATAAGCTACCTTCATTTACTTTCACTAAAAACATTTTTTTTCTCATGAACTCATCAGAATTTTTGTTAAAAGGAGTTGAGTTGGTAATATATGCAAGTACATGGGAAAGATGGCTAATTTGAATGTCCAGACTTAATTGTTTTGTATGATATTAACTTATGATTCATCAGGAAAGCCTGTGGGTTTAGTGCACCTGTCAAAGGGACCAAATATGTTAGTTAACATCATCAATGCTATATTTGTACTGTGCACCTCTCTTCTAATAGCATGCACCACTAATTTATTCCCAAAGTATTAGCAACACCCAACAAAGATGACTCTTATGGAATTGAAATTACTAATGGGGATAAACAAAACTTGCCAAACCTTTGGACAAAGATAATAAAGTATGATGAGGGCATTTGCTATCTTTCATTCACACTATCATGTACTTTGTGTTCATTTTTGATCAGCCTGATCAAGGCCAAGCTAATTATAGTTACCAAATACACTGATAAGGAGTTGCTAGATTATTACTGCCTCTGTCAGTTAGTTTGTGTTATGTGTGTGTTATGCTTTTATTCAAGTAAAGGACATGAACACTTACCGAACAGTATTTTTAACAAAGGCATCTGGTAGCAACATCATGGCTGTTTCATGTATAAACAAAAAAGATCTTACTCTTTACAAAAAACCTCTTTTAAGAATCCTGTCCGTAATATTTTCAGACTCTTATAATAGTGTGACCCTGTCGGTGGTAACACTTTTAGAGGATGAAACTTGACATGGACAAATAATAATCAAAACCTGTTAGAGGAAGAACATTTAGAATTTATCATTTAATGAGGACAGGTGTGCAATTTTAAGATAGCAAACCAGTTCTAGGTCCCAAAAGCACAAACGTTTTCCCAATCCCAATCTTCTATGACACAGAATGTCAACTGCCGAGGGAAAATGCAGTGTACACAAGAAGCCAATCTTGACTGACAATCATTTCCAAATGCTTTCATACATACTGGAGAAAATGGGTGAAAAAATGTATGCATACAAAGCATAGCCTTCAGATGCAGACTTTAGTGATGTAGCTGAAGCGCTGAGGGGGGAAGTACAGAAAAAAACACCCAAAAAACCATCAAATGGTAAAGACGTTTGGATACCGCAGACAAGAAATAGTGCATAAGAGGCCAAGCATTGATGGCATCTTAGAAAGCTAGTCTGCACTTTTTCAGATGGAAGAGGTATGTTTTTAGATGCAAAGCACATCAAACACATTAGTAATAACTCACTCACTCAAGATGTATGCTCTGCTGTTTCATATTTTGTAGATCAGTGCTGAGTTCATCCGAATTACAACAGTTCCTTTGGAGACAAAGTTCTTTATGCAGTTGGACAAGTACTCCACAAAACTGCTAGAGGTGATCAGGAGCAAGGGAGGTGTTTTGAAAGAAAAGACCACAAGGATATTTAGGTTATAGACGAGGTATCTATGAATGAGTTGAATCAGTGGGGTTCATACCTGAAGTCATTTGGGTTAATTAATATTAACTTTTGTTCTTACTCAGATTGCGGATGTCTCTGTTGATCTCCCTGGGTGAACCTGTAGAGCACCTTATCAAAGAATACCAGGTATGGGATTGTCTATACATTCTGCTTTGAATATTCATGGCTCCTAATGCAAAAAGAACCAAGAAATGTTTGACCCCACAGACTAGCATTACCATGAGGCCAAACTGAAAACTCTTTGTTTCTGTCATTTATCAATTAACATTTTGAGTGTTCATGTAAAGGCAAGGCAACAAGAAGACTGTTAGCCTTGATGGATGTCTTCACTATGCCCTATGTCTTAAGGACATTAAAAACTGGATGTCTCATAACTACTTAATGTTAAACTCTGACAAAACTGAATTCATTGTGCTGGGCCCTAAACACATTAGAGACTCATTATCCAACAACATAGTTAATCTGGATGGCATTGCCTTGGCCTCCAGCACCACTGTCAGAAACCTGGGTGTTATCTTTGACCAGGAGCTGTCTTTTAACTCACATGTAAAACAGATTTCAAGGACGGCCTTCTTTCACCTCCATAACATTGCTAAAATCCGGCACATCCTGTCTCAACAAGATGCAGAAAAACTAATTCAAGCATGTGTTACTTCCAGGCTGGACTACTGTAATTCTTTATTTTCAGGTTGCCCTAATAAAATTTTAAAAACTCTTCAGTTAATCCAAAATGCAGCAGCCTTTGTACTGACTAGAACTAATATCAGAGACCATATTTCCCCCATACTGGCTTCTCTGCACAGGCTCCCAGTTAAATTCAGAATAGAATTTAAAATCCTTGTTCTCACCTACAAAGCTATTCATGGTCAGTCACCATCTTATCTTAAAGAGCTCATAGTACCCTATCGCCCATCGCGAACCTTACGCTCCCAGGATGCAGGGTTATTGGTGATCCCAAGAATCTCCAAAAGTAGAATGGGAGGCAGAGCTTTCAGCTATCAAGCTCCTCTCCTGTGGAACTATCTTCCAGTCTTGGTACGGGAGGCAGACACACTCTCTGATTTTAAGAGTAGGCTTAAAACCTTCCTTTTTGATAAAGCTTATAGTTAAGGCTGGCCTATCTAGCCCTTAGTTATGCTGCTATAGGCTTAGGTTGCTGGGGGAACACTCCATGATTCACTGAGCTTTCTTCTCTCCCCCCTCTGACTCCGACTCCTTCTCTGCTCCTGTAAATGTCCATATCCTTACACTAACTTTACTTCTTCCCCGGAGTCGTGCTTTATCATTCTGCAGGTCTTTCTAGGCCACGGTGGGAGCTGCTGC
This sequence comes from Mola mola, assembly GCA_001698575.1. Taxonomy (NCBI): domain Eukaryota; kingdom Metazoa; phylum Chordata; class Actinopteri; order Tetraodontiformes; family Molidae; genus Mola; species Mola mola. The sequence goes on along the minus strand of KV751386.1, from coordinate 214,367 downwards.
TGTGGTCCTGCCTGATGCCTCCTGGCCACATTAGAACAGGAGATCCTGTGACTTGGATCCTATTCTGGATTTCCAAGTGCAAATCGAGATCCACAGATTACAATGGCTTCTGGATCACTACACTTCGCATATCCCTGGATTTACAGATTCTACATACTCTTGGACTCGGGGACTACATCAGCAACACACAGATCTTGCAACATGGAGTACAATGACTCCTGGACCAACAGAGTCCACCTGCGTCTGGATCACTAGACTTTCCATACATCCGGACTCATAGAATCCACAGACTCTGGGACTCATGGATGTTTTATGCATTCTAAATGAACTGTTGTTATCATGTTTTTGTGTTCTGTACAAGGGACATCTATTGCACGTCTGTCCGTCCTAGGAAGAAGGATCCCTCCTCTGTGGTTCTTCCTGAGGTTTCTTATTTTCCCTGTTTAGGATTTTTTCAAGTTTTTCCTCACCCGGTTCGAGGGTCTAAGGGCAGAGGATGTCAAATCTGTACAGTTTGTCAAAGCCCAGTGAGATAATGTGTAAATTATGATTTTGGGCTATACAAATAAAATTTGATTTGATTTGATTTGATATGTTAGTTGTCTTAATGTATTGTTTCTGTTTGTTGTTTGTTCTGCAGGATATAATGAAAAATGATGCAGAGGAATTGCTGCAGGCAACCATGGCAATTTTGTCATTGGGGAAGAGGGTTCACACCATCCAGCCAGAGATATTAACAGTCATTGAAGGAACAGAATTCCTGAACAAATTGCCCTCTGTTGCAACAGCTGTTGCCATGTTATTTGGGCTCATCTACTCACTCAAAATGGCTTGATGGTATTAAAAAAAAAAGACCCCAAAAATGAATAGACTGAAAAGCTGGCTGCACACCCTTGAGTAGGCAAAGTTTTTATCGTCTGTTTGCGTTCAATATAGTGCCTTTACAATCAACACTTTGGACTGTTATTTAACTTGTGTTTGGAAGTTGCTCTCACATGCCTACATTTTCACTGCAATATTCGTAAGTTTGGCCAAATTCAGTGCATTTAATATGTTTAGGTGTGTTGGTGTTTCGAATTTGCACTTAAATGGTTGTATGTTTATGGCAGTATTTGCAAACAGTGTCTAGGTTCAAAGACAAATATTCTCTAGACTTATTAGGATATTTATGACTTATGATTGGACTTCTAACTCTTTACTAGAGGTTTGAGGTTGCACTTCCCATTACTATATTGTCACTGCAGCATTGTCAAAGGTGCCTGCCCAAGTAAGACACTGCAAGCCTCACTGGCTGAGATTTCCAAAACGTGAGGAAAAACTCAAGAGTTATTTTTTTAACTCTGCTTTTTTTGCACTGATTTTGAAGCACATTTACATTTTCCGGTCAGGGGAGAAGGATCTTTAAAAGAAACTGAAGAGACTGATACAATTCATGTTAAACATTGGGGGGAAAAAAGAAATCTAATCCAACATTTGTGTGAAGAAAATATATTTCATCAGAAAATGTGCAAGAAATTTGTGATGTCAGCATTGGTTACAAACTTTCTGTACCCGTATTTAGATATCCACATCCATTTGTAGAGCTGGTGGTTGACATTTTAAGCCTAATACACATGCTACCTTTGAGTGATTGTGAATCTTATTTCTCTATAGATAAACTTTGTTAACATCTCTAATGAGACAGCGCAGATTGGGGTAAGACAGTGTGTCAAGCAGGGTCAAAATGTTTATAGCAAATACACATTGTACTTAGATGAGCTTCACAGCTCTTAGTTGTAAAATGGTCCTATATCCCTATCAAATTGGCATGGGTCTCAGGTGTTATGTCTTATGTGCCACTGTTCTCTGTGGAGCAGGTTCAGGACTTAAAACTAATTAATTTTATTGACATAGAAGGTCATTTATGTTGTCTCTGTTAAGATGGAGAGTGTTCATTATCAAAAATTTGAAACTGTAACAGAGATGTACAATGGTAAAAAATTGAATAAGATAATAAATGTTCTAAAGGAAAGAAAATTTAGTATTATTTTTCATTTGAAACAAATTAAAATAATAAGTTTGTTCCAACTATTAATTATGGTTTGAATAGTTAAAAATTTAAAGTTCAGCTAAATTGATCATCTACAGTACATCAATGAAAACAAATTTCATTTTTTTTAAGTTGGGACAACTTGAACTTGAATTTGAACTTTTTTTTTTGTTTCAACATCAAAAAATACTTTGTATAAACTCAAATAATACCCATTAGACGGAATTATTTATTTTACATTGAATCATTGGCAAATTTTAGGTGTGATCAATAAGTTTAAATTTTGCACATTCATCCAATGTTTGTGTAGTATTGAAGAAAAATAAGTGTTAGAAATTACTAGCATGCACATGTTATTACAGGCACTAGGAGTTTATCTACCCTTGTTTTGACCCACTTTTTCATGTTGCTTTATTTGTGACACAAGGATGGCCCACATATCACCCCTTCCTTGTATTTTACATGAATGAAGCAAAAATATCTGGTCTACAAGCACTAACAATTTATGCTGATGATAATATTTAGGGCTGGAGTCTGCACTATAGCGACCGGGAAGCAATTGCAAACTCAACTGTCATTAATGACATTTCACCCTTTTTCATCAAATAACCAACTAAAAACAAGTTGATCACAAAAAAGAAATCTGATAAGAAATATTTAAAACAACAGAAACCATCTGTAGAAAAATTTGAGAAATGCTTTTTTAAGTTTTGCTTAAGTCCTACTTGAAATAATGGAGGAAGATCGGTGTTGGACATGGAGCCATAGTTTAAAGACTTGAAGAAGTAGTAATCAGCTAGCCTGTTGTACCTAACTTCCTAACAACAACTTCCTAACAAAGTCAAGACAGATTCTGGGTAAATCCATCCAAATGAGCAATGGGAGTAAAAATTATTATCGTATGGGGTCAGAGATTTGACCTTTTAGGTCAGTGTGCTGAGGATGGGTAATTTATCTTATTTGCATTCATTTGTTCTGGACTCCGTCCTTCAGGCAAGGCACAGATCAATCGAGTGCATGCTGGACTCGAGGAGGAGAACGTGTGACTTAACTGCTACAGTTTGACTGACAGTTAGACTGAAAACTTTGGGTCTCTTCTGAATTTTTACCTGTGCCATAAAGTCAATTTTGTAGTTTGGTTTCTAATTACATTCCATCAATGTCATTAAGGAGCAGTTGCAGGAATTTTATTTATTTTTATTGGCCCTTGGGGGAGGTTTTTATTCTCTGAAGTGCTTCTGGTTATCAAATTTGTCCTTAATACCAAAGTTTGTGATAATAACACAATGGAAATAAAAGTCATTTATACAAATGTAATTAGTGTTTGTGCATAACAAACAATAACAACATAAGCTCTAAGCTACCTAACCAGCCACAGAAAAAGGTATTCATTTTAGTCCAATGCCCAATCGAGGGAATTTGACAAAATGGCAAAAATATGTCATTATAATCTTGCTTGGTGCACAAGAATGCTTTTAAATAAACTGAAAATGTGAAAGGAGCAACACTAAAACTGCATAAAAGAACAGTAAGCCCCCATGAATTGACATGTTCAAATGTGATCTATTTGCTCTGATAACATCTGTAAAGAGGCATGTGATTAAATGTATTTATAGTAATGAAAATGGCTGGAAGGTCATAATTATCATTGTTATGGTGAAATGACAATTGATTTATCTAATAAAAAGTAGCAACAGTATGTGCTGCATTTTAATCTATCACAGTTTTATTACTAGTTTCATTTACAAAAATATGAATATGTAATGTACAGCTTGTATTTCGGCCAAAACGCTAATCTTGAAATAATGCACCAACTTTCTAATTTCAGAATGTGTTTTTACTAATTGTTTTTTAACATCGTCTGATGTAAATGAGTACTAGTATCCACCAAACTATGACAAGGTCAGAGAAGGTCACAGTTTTACGTGGATACCTTTCAATTTATAGCTTAATAGGTTTTAAAAGTAAATTACCGAAATCATTTAATTTGCCACAAAAGAAAACTCAATCCACTGAGTATGTGGTGATTTACTGCACCATCCCCTCCTCAGGCATTCTATAAATCAGCAGCTTGAAAGCTGATGATGGACTAGTCTTCTCAACCCCAATTAGCTTCACCAAATTAAATATGGAAAAGAACCCAGCTGGATTGACAAGATTTCTGTCAAATGGATAAAAGATATCCCCATTCAATTCATTCATATTATTTAGGTTGACCTTAAAATCTATTTACTTCTGACACAGCATTTTGTCTAAATTTGCTTCGATGTTACAGCCTGCTCAATCAAAAAAGTGTTCAGAATTTCTTTTGAGAACCCTGCTTGATTTGGAGGCGAAGAAGCTGATTGGATTGAAAGCAAATTAAACTAGGCCTTGGTTATTACGGAGATTGAATCATCAGTCTTCTTGTGTCTCTTCTGTCCCCCTGGTGTCCTGTGAATCAATTTGCCGCTGAAGTGGTCAGTGGTCAGTGGTCAGTATTGCTTTGAGCGGAAAGAGAGGATAGTTAATGAGACCAAACATAATCTGAAATGGATTGAGGCTGAAAACAAGCTAGAGGTCATGATGACCAAGATGGGGGTATTTCTTCATTCGGTGGCTGTCCTGTCAATGACGATGTCCCGTAAGGCCTCCAGCTGACTGATGCAGTGACGCCTAAATTATCCTGATTTGTCTATGAGAGGATTAGACCAAAGTATTATTTCCAGAGGCAACAGTGGGCCCATTAGCCCTCAGTTTGTGCTATTTGACTTAACTAACTTTATATTATTTTATCAGTTATTACCTTAATACTGATTTAAATTTGGCCTAATTAGAGGAAAAATGTCCCCAGCTGCCAGTCAGTACTCTCACTGTCAAGGAGGGACGTCTTCATTTTCTTCCAATGTATGTGATTGAATCCTCCCTTCTGTAATATGCTTTCAACCATTATGTAAATGATAAAAATTGTTAAGTTTTCACAAGGAATATGAAAAGTTATACAAATCAGAATAAAAAACTGACAGATTTTAGCTCAGTAATATTTTTTTTTTACATCGTACTAGAATAATACTCTATTTGTTGGATTAAAGAGAATATGAATTGGTTAATAAATGACATTTGAAAAGGTGGGATCATCATGCATGAGACTAGAGATGAGTGAGCTTGCCATTATATGTAACAATCTGTATTTAAGGGCGCACTCACACATAGCCCGGTTGCTTTATACCGTGCCATAGAAGAATTTTCCCCCTCCTGAGTCCCCCGCTGGCTGCCCAACTGTGCCTGAGCACAGATACCTCTTGTACATTCTATACATCATCATGATCAGAGACAATTACTTCAGTTTTACTGTATTTGTGGCTTACTTAGAATCTTTTTGTTCCTTTTGTTTTGTTTAGTTATCATGCAATGCAGCATTCATTCATTCATTCATTCATTCATTTTTTGCCGCTTATCCCGTTAGGGGTCGCGGGGGGGGGCTGGAGCCTATCTCAGCATCTTGGGGCGAAGGCGGGGTACACCCTGGACAAGTCGTCAGTTCATCGCAGGGCTCACATATAAATGGTCAGTTAATCATGATGCATGAATTTGTAGATTTCATGGAAGCTGCAGGAGACAAGGGAGGCACTCTATTATATGTAATGTCCACGTTTCGTATCCGTGCTTGTGCTAGTGCATAAGAGGCTGTGCCAGGGCCAAGGAAGTACTGAGCGCTCACACTACTCAAACAAACTGGAGGTCAAACGTTCATGGGAATGAAATAAGAGTTTATCTTAAGAACAATTAAATCATTTTGACCACCTCCAGGTGGCTATTCCAAATAAAGATCATTAATCCTGCCCTGTCCAAGTTATCAGAACAAATATTGGCAAATTAAACAAAATATTTTTTTTCCTAAAGATGACTTCTGTCATTTTAGGTAAATATATATATATATATTATAACTGGTTTTGTTTAGCGGTGAAACCTCACGATTGACACCTGAGCCCTGTTTATGATTGCTGTATTGGCAAGAACTCCATCGTCCAATTACTAAAGCAGACTCCTTAATGCCTGGATCTGGGAAATTTTAACTTTATTTTTGTATAATTGCAGAAAGTGACAATGCAGGAGCCATCTTAGAAACAGTATATCTTACTATTTAAAGAATTTGTGCCTGGGTAACACCTCTCCAGCATTATGGTAAGTACTACAGTCAAAGAACGGTTAACAGCGCCTCTGTGGAACTATGGAAGAAGACATAACTGCAAATGTGCCTCCTTAAGAGATGTCAGCTTTTCTGATGAATTACTGTAGTCATTTTGGGAAATAAGGAGGGGCTTTATTAGGATAGTCCTGGCATCTGGAGAGACCGTACCCCCTGTTCAGTTTGCTGAATTTAAAGCAAAAAACTTCCCTGCTGGCTTCTGAAATCTGCCATGATCACAGATGCTGGCTGTTAACCCGTGAAAATGATTGTAAGTGCAGAGTCTGATTGTTTTTTGGCTGGTTTATGATGGGCTAATGATTGCTCATCAACTCATGCACGCACAATTGTCCTGCTTCAATCAAAAGTTACAAAGATGCACAAACACTGTACAGATGTGTAATGTAATATTCTACTGCCCTTAAAAGAAAGTGAAAGGAAAAAACAGATGTAAAGTCTACACATGCAAAACAACAACAACACCACACACACATTAATGCAGGCAGCAAAATGTGCAGTGCTCAGCGGTTAATGCTGCCTTTGGCCCGTAGACAAGGGGGGAAGGTTGAAATTTAATCAGTCACACTCTTGCTGGAACCTTGTATGTGTGTGTGTGTGTGTGTGTGTGTGTTTGTGTGCGTGCACGTGCCCTTGTGTGAGAGAGTATGTGTGCATTTAGGATTGTGTGTGCAAGTATTAGATTGAGTACAGTGCCCTGCTTAAATATCTGCAATATCCAAGTGGCTGCTTTCTCGCATGTATCAGTGTATGTGTGTGTGTTTGTGGGTGCAGTGATGCATGAGCGTGAGAGTGAGCCAGATGGATTGTGTATTTTGAAGAATGCCTTTATGCCTTTTCCCACGTCGGTCTGAATGTTTGTGTGTGTGTTGGGGGGGGGGGGTCCTGATCACACTGTGATTAGATCTCAGCCAGGTGCCTTTTTAATGAAAACTCTGGTGAAACATCAGCTCTGTTTACTGAGTACATACAAGGTTTCACTTTTTTAAAATCATACCATCAAATTTATCTACATAATTTACCTTTACTTACCAACTACTGTACTAAAATACAGTTTTGAGGCACTTACACTTTACTTTAAACCACCACCATCAATAACATTGCAGCTGCAAATATATTATTTTAACCCTTCTGGCTATAGTCATTTAATAACTTAAGCTACTAGTGTTTTGTGCAGATTACATGCTAGAGAAGAACCAAAGTAGCAGTTTTGAGTAAATGTTTTGGGTAGTCAGATTACAACAAAGAAAACTTTGATTCTGATATCACAAAAATGTTCAACATAGTATGCTATCCAGTATAATGCATTTATTTCAAGACTGAACGCCACAGGAAATCATTCCTGCCTGTGGCCATCAAATTGTACAATTCCTCCCTCTGAATGGCTCTTGGACCTTTTCACTCCCTCAGATCATTCATATTTATACTGCAGTTCTCATACACTATTTATTTTCTGTCGCACATTTATTTATTTTACACCGTTCACACCTCACTGTATATACTCTTGAAGTTCACACCTTACTGTATATACTCTTTTTATTAATGTACATACTCCTTTTATATATATTTTGTTTTTTGTATATTTTTTAACCTATCTCTTCTATGCTTACAAGGAGCACCTGTAAAGAAACAATTTCCCCTGGGGATAAATAAAGTATTCTGATTGATTGACAAAATAAGTGTGGAAGAACAGTAAAAGTACATATAACATTTATTGAGTACTTTTTTTTTTTTCAGGAGCCTGACACTGAAACATCAGTGTATTTTTCTAAAAAAAAATAGTATAACATTTCTTGAAAAATACAGCCAAATCACTGTAATTAGACACATTTAGGACCCAAAATGAAAACTTATGTTTACATAGATATCAGTGTCACGTCTAATATTATAAATGGACTTAAGTTAATGTTGTGTTGAGAGTTGAATCAGATATGTAATCTCCCTGGCAATTCCTGGGTCTACCCTGAGTCACCTCCCAGTTGGACATACCTGGAAAATCTCCAAATATGTCTTTCAGGTCATCATCATATTAGGTGTACAGTTATGTATCCTACTCTTTTTTTAATAATTAGCTATCTTTTCATGGCATTGTCATGAGTATGGTTTTTACCATATTACTCTGCGTGCCTCACAAATTGCCACTCTTGGGCAAATAAAGGGTTGTGAATTGAATTGAATTGAATTAAAAAGGGAGGCATCCAGGTGGCATCCACTCCAAGCTCCCTCTGGATGTCCAAGCTCTTCACCGTATCTTCTCCCCAAGGCTGAACCGAGCCATCCTGCGGAAGAAAACCATTTTGGTCAGTTGTATCTGAAATCTCATTCTTTTGATCACAGCCTAGAGCTCATGACCATAAGTGTTGTTGTCATAATGGTCTGATACAATGCCTTCCCTACTGCATCAATCTGCCTGTCCATATCACACTCGCCCTTCCCTCTACTCCTGAACTAGAATCTAACATACTTAAACTCGTTCACTTTGGACAGCAATGGCTCCCCAAGCCAAAGGGTTCATTCTGTGATTTTCCAGCTGACAACGATGGCGTCAGATTTGGGGGTGCTGATTCTCATCATCGTTGCTTCACACCTGAGTGCAAATCACTCAAATGCATGCTGAAGGTCACGAACTGATGAAGGCAAAAGAACCCAAATCAGCACTGAAAGAAATTATTCTAATTAGCTCTTCAGCTTAACAAATCAATGCACAAGAATAGAGAGAGAATTGTCGTGTGACGAACCACAAAGCACATTGAATCTGCTGCTGCATAATTGGAGATTTCACCCTTAAGAGCAGTTTCTCCTTATTTTTTCAACTCTGCCTCTTCCTTTCTTCTTACACAACCAACCTGCCATGGGCTGACAACACGAGTGCCATTTTCATCTTCTTATTGGCCATATCAAGAAAGAGTAATAAGCAAATACATCTTCCAGTTTCCCTTATTGTCCAGGCGCTGAATGTACACAGCAGTTGGCAGACTGCCGACATCTTTGTGGTGTGTTCACTGCAACTTCATTCCATGACATATGCAGGTGACTGACCCATCAGATCTTAGCTGTCATGTCTCACAGCAATGAATTTAAATCAGAAGCTGCACAAAAAGGACTTTAGCCAAAAAATGGCCGACAGGCTAGACACAAAATTAGAATAAATCAGATGCATGTTTCATAATCTGTCATGAAATAATACAGCACATCTTTCTGGTGTGTGTGTGTGTGTGTGTGTGTGTGTGTGTGTGTGTGTGTGTGTGTGTGTGTGTGTGTGTGTTGCCAAGGAGTTGTACCCCAGGCTGTCGGAGTGAGTTTCTGTCTTTTTTCCAAGCAAAGGTTACCACTACTAGGAATGGTCCACCAACAAACTGGCCTTTGCACACAAAAACCCACACACTAATGCAGGTGTGTCCGTGCAGCTTTGTCTGACAGATGAAAGTGGGGAAAAACACTGTCTGATATTTGAAAGTGCTGTCGTTTGAAATGTGGGGGATAGATGTGTAATGTAAGGCTTTGAAAACTAAAACCATCCCACTAAATTTGTTTTTCAGTGTTCACTTATTTTCCAGCTCCTATATCCTTTTTTACTTTGCACCCTCACAGCAACCTTCTCGTCTGCCTAATGCCTCTGTGTTTTTTTCCTCAACATTGTCTTTCCTCTCCATATGGAGATAAAGAGTGTTTCTTTCCTTCCCTCTATCTCCACGAAAACTAAATTAGCATAGTAA
>KV751386.1:188178-204402 GCA_001698575.1 Mola mola | reverse complement strand
AATATGGCTAATGGATTTAGGTCCATTTGTGTGTGTATTTACTTCTTAGCTAGCTTGCTGGCCTCAGTAAGACTAATAGCTCCCCTGCCCTTTGCTTCAATGCTTGGTGCTGTTCAGGGCATGTTGGCTAATTGGCTAACACCATTAATGCTGCTAATTATCATCAGCCTTTTCAGGTATATACATACACACACACACACACACACACACACACACACACACACATATTGTAAGGACAGACATATTTACATGCTAAGCTGCAGTTGAATTCTTGCACACATGCGAAAACACTAGTAGATCCCTTTAGCCACCCCTAGACCACACACAGACATACACACGCACACAGCTGAATCTACATGCAATTCCCACTTGCCAATAGTAAGCTGAAGGATAATTGCTCGACAGAACTGAAACATGTCACTTATGTTATTACACCTTGGTCGTCAATATGGACTGAGGCGAAGGACTGTGTATGTGCGTGAGGAAGTGAGAGTGGCGTACAGAAGAAGGGCAAGGCAATATGAACTGAGAGAGGTGATGCAAGTGATTTGCAAAATGACTGAACAGCCTTCACATATGTAATAATGAGATGAAGCTCAAAGGACTGCTTTGCGGCCCTCACAGGCTGCTGTGCTCATTACAGCAAAATGTTGGACAGTGAAAACAACATTTTAACATTTTTATGAGTAAAACCTTGCACGTTGTGATAAGTAGTGGAGGAACCACTCGTAGTTGTCAGTGAGTGAGTGAGTAATGAATACAGTGTGCAATATTTTGCATGATGTGGATGTCCACAGTTGAAATGGTTCATCCTCTGCAGATCACAATCAGAATAAGCTTTATTGGCCAAGAACTGTATGTGTTCATATATAAGGACTTTCTCAGTATAGACAATAACCAGGGTTATACAGGAAATTCAAATTGAAATATACATATAATATACGCAATGTAAAAAAAAATTTGAGCGGCTGAGAGAGCTCATTACCAAAGCAGCCATCTCGTAATTTTAAGATCAAACACAACTTTACTTAAGGTGGATAGTAATCTGGAGCTATTTAAATTTTGAATATATGGGAAATTGTCATCAAGAATTATTTGGAATGTTCAAACAGATATTTTTATGGTTAACGCAGAAGCAAAGCAAAGAAGGATGGAATTTTGTTATCTTTCATGTAGAGCATAAAGTTTACTGTTCAGGTTTAACTTTAACGTTTTCTTTGGAAGTTCCCTTGCTATGTAGTATTTCATGGTATATGATGGTTTCTGTGCTTGTTGTTCTTTTGTTCTTTGCTTTTAGTCCCTACATTACACTATTTTTACAACTTAAACATACAACAACACACATGGATAACATGTTCTGGTGTAGAATGATATTTCCTAGTTCGACCTTGAAGGGCAGCAGTCAGATCATTTGGGCTGAGAAATTTTGACCATTCACTCAAAGGTGAGCATATTCACTGAGATGTTATGCTTTATTAAACGTCCAACAAGGAGGTTCTGTTTTTACCAGCGTATTTGATCATTTGTTAACAGGATACTGGAAATATTATGAACAGATTTGGATGAAAATTTCAGAAAAGGTAAGAAATGGCCAAAGGATATTGGTTATCTGTATCCCTGTCTGGATCCAAGAATTTTTTAAAGCATTCTTCAAACTTGTGGATAGGATCAATGTCAAGATTTTTGTTCGTAAATCTGAAAATAATGCACAATATGTTCAGGCTTGGTAGAGGTCTGTGATTCAAGTGCTAATATGAAATGGTTCCAAACAGCAAGTTTCAGTTATACAAGAAAGAACACAGCAGGACTGGGAACTGTGTAACTTTAGTACCTCAGATAAAAGTTAATCAGGTAGTTCGAGTTTTGCTTCCATTTGAGTCCTTAGTATACTCCAAATGAACCAAAGGTAAGTGTCCACTTGTTCTAAATGCCCACATCATAGCCTTACCCATCTTCACTCTTTACTCTCACTGATCTGTCTAATGGGTGGCTCCTGTAGAACCAAAACAGTTCAAACTCTGCCTACTTTCTCACATCACACCAAACCAATCACTGAGTAAAGTCAAGCTTATTTTCAGGCATTTCCTAAAGTCCTATTAAAATCCCCTTTGATTTTAAATTGGAAATAAGGTTCTAAAGGCTGTTCTAAGATCTGACAAGCGTTTTGTTTGAGGCATGTTTTCACCTTCTGAGTCTGTATGCAAGAATCAAGGAAGAAAAACCTGAAAATTAATTTATTTGTAATCCATTCTCTGATCAAGTGCACAAGTAATTCCCACCTCTATCTATATAGTGTCATTCTTTCTGGCTCTTGTATTTCTCTAGTTGTAAAACACCCTTTTACTCCCATTGCCTCCTGCTCCTGTCAGCAATGTGGTCCAAGAATAATTTCAACGAGATATTTTATCTGTATTGTTCACGCTACATTTGTCTGGGCAAATAATTAGGTCTTTCCATCGTGTGAAAAAGAGTTTTGAATGAAATTAAATTAGAGAATTAAATACAAAGAGGAACAATCAGAAGATATTATCAGTGTGAGGAGAGAAACAAAATGAGATAAGAAATATTTCCTCAAGGGTTGAGATCCAATTGGAGACAAAGACAGGATTTCCTTATCTCTTACCATCAGTTCAATCCTTTTTCACTTAGCGATGAGCCTCTGTCCATGAGAGGCCTAATGATGATTCGCTTTGTTCAGAATTTAATCAAAACTGACTTTTTGGATTCAGAATCAACTCTAATGTATTGCTTGTGGGGAAAAAAAAAAAATCTGAAACAAAAACTTTCACAGGCTCAATTGACTCGTGAATTTCTTAATTCTTAAAATTAGTTTTTAAAACTAATATACACTGTATAGCAACGTATTATCAAGTTTCCTTTCTAAAATTTGTTCTTTAGGTTTTCAGCGTAGAAGACCAGGTTTGACAGAATTTTGTTTTCAAGGTGGTTATTGGTGGATTGCAGAATTAAAGCAGAATTCCTCAGCCATGACATTGACTGCTTATTTAGATCACAATAAAAACCATAACAGCCAGAATCATAGCTTCTGACTTTTCAATAGTGCCAGATCAAAGCACCATGGACGCCTTGTGAACAGCTAACAAGAACTGTTTTCAACGCAGATAAGTAAATAAAGATCAAATTTATTTTTTACTTGACTGATCCAGAAGCTGCATGAGACATCTCACTTGCTAAAACACATAATTTACTTGCTCCAAGAAAATGTTAATGTTCAGCCTTGTACACACATCGGGTTGTGGGTAGAGCACCCAAACAGCCCAATAATAAATAGTTCTCATGATGTCAAAGATGATTTGTTTAAATCAAGATGAAGCACAATTAGGAAACAGGAAATAAGAGGCCTAAAGTCCGTTATGGTGCCCCCCTCCCTCAATGAATGATAATTCATACAATCAAATTTTATTTTAAAGCTCAAAATCACAAATTGCAATTTGTCTCAGAGGGCTTTTACAAACTGTACAGATGTGACATCCTCTGCCCTTAGACTCTCAAACCGGGTGAGGAAAAACCTAAAAACCCGGACATTGAAAAATAAGAAACTTCAGGATGAACCACAGAGGAGGAATCCCTCTTCCTAGGACAGACAGATGTGCAATAGTTGCCACATGTAGAGAAACACAACAGTGACACAATAACAAAGCATTGACCATTACACGTTAAAATACATAAAATCCATTAGTCCAAGAGCATGTGGACCATAAATCCAGAGGTAATCTGTTGATCCAGAAGTAGATACATGTTAAAACATATGAATTCAGTCGAAGAGTATATGATATTATATATAAATCCAGATTTATGTAGAGTCTATTGATGTCTAGCAGGTGTAGTCTGTTAATCCAGAAGTATGGTCCATGGATCCACATTGTGCTAGACCATCCAAACTAAGAGCCATAGTCTCATACCCTCTGTGGAAATAAAACCCTGAGCCACATGATCAGCTTGCCACCAGCCAGCAGGACACAGACAGATGGACCACATCCACATATCACAAGAAACTGTGGGACTAGAAAGCGCACGGACTCCAGGGAAGGTGTGAAGTTAGTAACAATCATTATTGTGATAGGAATAAGTCAAGAAAGAGAGAGAGATAGACAAGCTTAGTGCATCATGGGAATTCCCTCAGCAGTCTAAGCCTATAGCAGCATATCTACCGTATGTTCAGGCCTATGCCAGCACTTACTATAAGATTTATCAAAAAGGAAATTTTAAAGCTCTTAAACTTAGAGAAGGTGTCGGCCTCCCAGACCTGAACTAGGACCTGGTTGTAGAGAAGAGGGGCATGTTAGGTGACGGCTCTGCCTCCCAGACTAATTTGGGAGATCCTAGAAACTAAGACCAAGTAAGCCTGTATTTTAGCAGTGTAGTGATCGACTTGGGTTGGGTTCGGTTAAGGCTTTACAGGTGAGTAGAAAGATGTTAAACTCAGGTCTAGATTTAGCAGGAAGCCAGTGTAGAGAAGCCAAAACAAGAGAAATATGATCTTTTTTACTCGTTCCAGTCAGTAGACACTCTAAAAAATAATGTAATAGGTTTACTCAAAAAGGTATGCTTACTTTTTGCATGGATCTTTTTAAGTTGTCTCAACCTCAGTGTTAATTCAGTAATCAGTGCTAGTGCAGCATTACAAGGCCAACTTAAATAGCCACATACACCTTATAACACCTTCTGAAATACCTCACAAGTGTACTTCAGCTCTCGTGGGTAGCTCAGACTGAGGGCATAGATGTGGCCCATCAACAAAGCAGAGGCCCTCCGTACATCCGACCCCTGCAGGAATTCTGTGTCCTCTATCATGACGGTCGCGCTGGCTGGATCAGATGCTGTGCCACCTTTGGTGACTAGGATCTTCATCACCTGACTCTCAAGAGCTCCAATTTGGCCCTCAGAATCCTGAATGCAAGAATACCAGAAATAAATATCTGTATTCATTGTTATTAAGTTGACACACATTCTTAAAATGAGGTTGGGAGAAATAACTGCATCTCAGCACACAAATGATTGACCACTTTAGTTGACTTTTATTTTTTTTTTTTTTTACTATTTCTCTCTCTTTTTTATCATAGTAGAAGGAAAATTCTATAATTGTTCTCTGTCAAGAAGAATGAATATGTTGTTACCACATTTCCATTTGGGATATGCGTGAAAATACTGTCTCATTAGCTGCATCATATCATCTTTCTCTTGTCAAAATGTGTCAAATTTGCAGTCCATTGGTTAACTACATACTGTATGCCATTGAGCAGAATGAGAGTTGGTACCTTGTTGTCTTCTGTCTCAGGATCGCTTGTTGTTTTCTGTGACATCTTGTTTTGCTATCACTAGATAAGACAGTGTGGAAAAAAGCATCCTGACAGCAACACTTCAACAACTTAAATGGAGGAAAGGAAAACAAGCGATAAACTGACAATACTATTTCAAGTAGGACGTTTATAGAAATTTAAACCATGCCATGTTCATCACATTTGCCATGTTCAAATGCAGACAGAACAATGTGAAAGAGAACCAGATATACACTTGCTTGAAATAAAGTTATTAATCTAGTTACAATTCAGTGAATGTAGTTCACTTTACAGGAATAGTAAACTTTAAACAAAAATTCAGTCAACTCATATTCATGCTGTAGTGTTTTAATCCACAAAACACCACCTGCAGCAGTTTTTCCAAACAATTGAAGTGCTATGGCTGGCAAAGATAAAAGCAATTGAGCAGTTTATTTCTTTTTGAAATTGGATTTTTTGGTTATTGAGCCACTGAATTGAAAAATTACACTGGGTTTATCTGAGCGGGAGAATAATCACTTTTTTAAAGTTAACCATTACTTTGAATGTGGCCCAGCTGTACTTGACACACTTTGTGATAGGCATGTAGTTTTTAAACATGTTTCACAATCCAAAAGCAGCAACAGATGGACATTTGAATTACAAGACATCATTCACTTTTGTCGTTTGATAAGATGAATGAGTTCTTGTCATGTGTGATTTAAGGCTTGCCCATGTTTTGAAAGAGCAATAGCACTCCCAATGGAGACATGGCAGAAATTACCCACAATGCACATGCTGTAGCCTGTAATGCTTTAAAAGCTCAGTCTTTCTGGGAGTTTTTATATTGGCAAATTTTACAGCACCAATTCATTTTTAAAAGATATTCCCAGGTTCAGTGAAAAACTTCTACATCACTGCCTAACAATAATCAGTTTCGAACAACAAGTCAGAACCAACCAATAGCTGTTGTCCCTAATACTAGCTAACTCATAAAATGGCTGTCTTTACTAACAACTTAGGTGCTCACCTGTCCAGCGGCATCGGTAGCCACAAGCCACATGGTAACAGCATCCAGCGAGAAGCCCCTGATGGACGAAATGTTTCGTTTGCAGCAGAGCAATCTGGGGTGAATAATAATAAGTGGTTTCGAACTCTTTAAAAAGACGTGAAATTTCAAAGTAGACAGCTTCAGTTCTCTGCAAGCAGACATCTGTGCCCAGGGTTTCAAGTATGGCCGCAACCTAATAATATGTTAATAACGTATGTATGTTTTTTAACTTGAAAAACCGCTAACAGAAATCACATTAACGATTAGAATATTTAGTAAAATGTAGTGTGAAGCTGGCCACTCCCCTAAAAAGTCATTTCCGTCACTGGTGGTGACTTGCTGTTTGGGTTTGTTAGACTTCAAAAACAATGCATGTGACTATACAAGTTCTAACAACATTTTGTGTGTGTGTGTGTGTGTGTGTGTGTGTGTGTGTGTTGAAATATTTGAAAATAATAATTAAACATTGAGGGAAAATTTGGAAAGTGAAAAAAAATTGTGTTGAAAAGTGGCTATTTGACTTTATTTTCATGCCAAGATCATACAAGATCATATAAAATAAGCAAATGTAAGTAAAGAGGATAGCAAAAATGGACAGAAGAAAGACATGCTCACAACTGAAATGTAGAATTGCATGGGTTTGAGAGCTAATATATAAAACCGGTATGCTGTCATTTCAGCAAGAGTCATGCACAGGTTTTCAAAAGATATGTATGTCAGTTGAGCCAACATAATATGTTTGACTTGTTGAGCTGATGCACTGTTATGCATTTAAATTACACATGAAAATGAGTCTGGGTCACTGTTTTTATTTTCAAATTGGGTTAACTAGATGAATCGAGTCGGTTACTTAGTTAAATAAATAGATGTTGCAAACTTAAATGTTTATATTGAAATTGCATATTTTGAATCCTAGTTGAATTTACTACCCTCCTGCTTGATTCTTTAGAGTGCACGAGCATCAGTGTTCTGAATCAGCTGGAGAGTCTTTAGAGACTTGCTTTGGTTTGGGGCATGTTGGTTCAGATACTGAAATGCTTGCAGTCTGCGTTACAGGCCCTGGAGTTTTATAGAAGGTAAAACACTCCATAGCAGTATATAATACTGACAGAACTGTACAACTCTTAAGCATTTGTGCTGTAAGGGGTTTGTATTTTTATGTGGGTTGTAATCAGAAATGAGGCCCAGTGCGTTTGAACACTAGCTATTAATTGAACATGTTGATCAGGTTTCTAATGAACTACTGTTGTTTGCTCTTTTTTGGGCAAATACAGTCATGTTTTAACCTTCAGCTCTGCCTTCTTTGGCTTTATTTTTAGCAAAAAGCAAGAGCAGATGCCAAAAGCCGTATGTGTTTAATGTTTAGAAAGTCACGTATCTGTGACTTTGAGACCTTTTAATCTTATTCTGTGGCTTTTCTTAGTATTTTATAATACAGGCCAAATATTGACTCCATCACATTATTCATGAGCTTCTAAGCAAGGCACATAAAAACCTTGATAGAAAAAGTCTATATAGTATGCAGAAATTTAAGATGGCGATCCATTGTGTTTTGAGGGCAAGTTCTCTATTTTTCGTCTCCTATGCCTATGCTACTCTCTCTCTCTCTCTCTCCCTCTCTCTCTCATTACCTCCTTGATTCCTATCTGTATAAGAATTGCATATCAGTAGCTCACAAAGGCAGTGTAGTCACTTCCTATGAGGCCCCCAGTGTATTCAGATACCCTGCAGGAAGTCATTTTAATGTGAGATGAATATTACAGGGAGAAAAAGTAAGGAGGAAGGGTGAGAATAAGAGATTCACGGTGAGAGAAAAGAGAATAAAGATACAAAATATGTTCTGAGATGAGGAGAGTGAAGAGACAGCTGTGGCTATCCCTCCCCGCAGGCCTGTGAGCTGCAAATATGGCCAACTTGGGGACATGTAATAGTGCTTAAGCACCATTCAGCATAGAACATGTGGTAACCACAGAGGTGGTCTGTCTGATTAAAATATAAATGACTAAGAGCCTTTTCACATCAAGCACAGTATTTCACTCACAAAACATGTACCAAAATTGATTTAATGGGTTTTAATGTTTGCACACCACTGTGGAACAGTCATTAAGGAGAAAAAATATTCAGACAAACATTGATCTCTGCAGATTTTTGCCTGTGGTAATATACGAATTGCAATGCATATGTGTTTTTGTTTTGTTTTGTTTTATTTGAAAAATTAATAATCCGAAAACTAAGATTACTATTGCAGACCATAAAATGTTTAAACAGGGTAATGACATTAGCTTGCATCAACATTTTAAACATGAACAAAACATTAATCTCAATAATTCTTGGGTCTCCTCTTCCATACATCTACAAATAATATTTACAACTTCTTCTTCTTTGGTGTTGGTGGTGGTTGGAAGAATCAGGAATTGCCTGAGAAGAGGAACTGTTAAAGGAGCTGAGCAGGTGGCGATGGGAAAAAGTAGGGAGGCCGCATGGGGGTCAGCAATAGGACATTGGTGTGGAAAGAGGAGGCGTAAGTATCTAGCTCCTACTAATGTGTGTTTTAGATTCACCTTTTGGCAGCAGTAAATTATGAACTTTAACACCAGTGCATGTGTATCAGAGATTGATCAAAACAAATTATGAGTAATTTTAAACAGGCCCATTTAGAACGAGTATGGTGACCTGCCTCCAGACTGGCCACATGATCTAAACTCGTCTGGAGTTTATTATCTAATTATTTATTTAATAATAATCTATTATTATCTAATCTAAAAGAGAAGCATCCTGGACTAATATATCTGTGCGTTCCTTCCTGAGTGCTCATTTTTTGTATTCATTGCCAATGAAATCTGGCCCTTTGATTGTCTTTTCCTTGAACAATGATATATTACAATACGTATACATACAAAACAATGCACTTTCACAAAACACAGTCAATCATTTCTCTCTAACTGCAGCATGGTTTGATAACTCTTTCTTGCCTTACCCTTTGCTGTCTTTTCATCTTTGAGAGGAATACCAATTGTCAGAAAATGGGATGGGGTAAAATAAAATCAGCGAAAGAGTAATGCCGATCTTTAGCAAAAAGAAAACACTGAAGATTGACACAGTCTGTTTAAAGACAAGAGGTACAGCAGGAGGATGATAAAAAAAATTGGATTGAGCGATTGAGCAGCACTTAAAGAAAAAGAACCCTAAAAGAAAGGTTGTGACAAACTGAAGTGAGTTGTGACTGAGAAAAATAATGAAAGTAAAGGGAATATACAACAAGTTGAAAATTAAGCAACAATGAGAGAGGAAGAAGAGACAGACAATGGACGTAAGTAAATCCACTTCATCTTGGATTTGCCAAAGCTCTACAACCCAATACCTATTTTAAGGTAATCAGAGGTGAGGAGGAAGTCATGGATGGAGGCAGAGTTTAAGATGAGAGGCGAGACAGAGTTTGCAGGTATTATCTTTATTAGATATTGTAAATATATGCATATAGGCATACCTGAGAGTCAGTCAGATTCAGTCACCTGAATAGTATAATTCTAATAAACCATTGGAAAGTAAGTATGTTGGTTTAAAAGCATTCTGAACTCCATTACACTCCATTTTGTGAAATGGTACTGATACTCTTAAATTTTTATGCTTTGATTTTGGTAACAGCTAATCCCATATATGGTGTTCAGTTAATGGTAGATCCTAAACATCCAAATTGTCCCTCACACATTTAAGTCAATATCTTAGTCCATGGTCACTTACATCAGTGCTTTTACAGAAAGCTCACTCAGATTTGATAGCTAGGACCTCCATTTAGGATCCGTAGTTCTTACAGATTATCAGCCAATTCTCATGGATTAAGGGAACACCGGGTTGGTATTTGATGTCTAGGGGGATGACCTCAATCTAGGCAAACAACCACCAAGCACAGCACGACAGAGACTGGGGAGTAACTGCACAGCCTTACCCCATGGGAGCACAGGACCTATAAATGGAAGCTGGGCTGGAAGTATAAGCAGTTGTTTTACAGCTAAACTGTCAGTTGAAACAAACAGTAGAAGGGGTGCCAGTGCAAGTGACACAATGCCTCTTAAATCCCCAGTTCCAACAATAGAGTAGTTATGTGTTGCACCGATTTGAGTATAAAATGTTGGCTTTGCTTCATTACCACATACTGTAAGAATTCTCATCAAAAACAATGATCACCTACTGAATAAATGCCAATATATGTGTTGGGTGGAAATTAGATAGAGTCCAAAGGTCTCCAGTAATACTGACATAAAGTGTATACATTCAGTCCCAGCTCCATGCTATAGACATAGCAGAGTGTTATTAATTTAGTAACACTATGTCGGTGTATTTGAACCTCAAACAAGATCTGTGCCATTGTAGACTTAATCATTGCCAAAGAGACTAGGCCACCTTTTTAACGCAGTTATGGTTGTAGGTATTAGGCTGTTCAAAAAAGTGTGCCCTTTTGCACCATATTGCAGTTTACTTGTGCCCACGGGGGAGTAGCCAGGGAGCAGATATGGGAAATCCTATCCAGCGAGTGCAATGACATTGTTGCTTAGTTCTGTTAATTAAGCAATCAGTCTTTGTCTCAGAAATTGTGAAGAATGATTCTAGATTTGTAGGTGTTGACTGGTGTCTTAGATTTCTAAACTCAAGACCTTATCTTGTTCACTCCCTGTTAAAACTCTATTATATGTCGGTTTGTCTATTTTCTATCTATTTACTATCACGCATCCTATGCAGGAAGCCTATTCCTATCATTGGGCAAGGGCGAGGTAGATCCTTAGGCCAAGAAAAACAACTATGAACGCTCACGTTCACACCTACGGCAATTTAAAATAACCAATTAACTTACGTTGCATGTCTTTGTACTGTGGGAGGATGTTAGAGTACATGAAGACAACCCATGCAGGCACAGGGAGAACAGCCAAACTCTACACAGAAAAATCATATGATTTACTGGCTGGGAATCAACACCAGGATATTTTTGCTATGAAGTGACAGTGCAGATTATGGCACCACCAAGCTGCCTCAAATGTTATGTTCTTCATACAAAAAGATTGATGACAACTATGCACACCAGGGCCATTGCTAATTAAAATTGGGTAATTAAAAAACCTTAGAAAATTCATTTGTGGGAATGTTAATAAGTACTCTTCACACTTAGATTTGATCCTAAGCGCAATTATTTTCATGAATTAGGGCAAATAATTTCCCCAATGTATCTGAGGGGTGGGGGTTGGCATATACCTATACACGTAAGCCAGGACGTAGTAATGGGGCATTGAATATCATCCAATGAGACTGAAGTAGGCAGGGGGGCGGTTATTTCAAAAACCTTAGATGCGAAAATGAATCCAGAAGGGTGTTTGACTGTACTGGAGGTAACATCTTCAGCCGCAGCAGCACTAGCAACATTGCATCTAGGTGTGAGTCCTCCTTCACAGACACCTCCCCTCCCCTTCGATCTCTGTCAGTCCTTGAGACAGTCATAGAGAACAGATGGATCCTGAACAGGCCAAAGCAACTCCGATAGAGTTTTGCCTTTGTACGGATGACCTGTGTGTACATTCTGTAAAAATAAAGATAGATCTTGAGCACTGCTATAACGCCAGTGATGAAGTGCAGGACATGATGTGGGAACCTTACCCCATAGAGTATTGTTGTACCAGAAACCTTTCTGCTCTCAAAAAGAGCTACCACCACCACCACCACCAGACCTGTGTTGATCTAACAAAAAAGACATCTGTTGAAGTGAAGATTCAGTAAAACATTTCCAAACATGCAGTGAAACAACCAAAAGGTCATTTGTTGGATTTATGACTGCTTCTCGTCACCTCCTTCTCCACCCAGAGTGATCACGCTTAGTGCGTGTAATAACATAGAAATCAGAAAGCTTATAAATTACCCTGACCCTCAACCCATTTCCTATTACGACTCATTTTAGGGTAATGTGATGGGTGTTGCACAGCGTCTGACAGAGCATTTTCTCAAGTCAGACGTCATGATGTAATATAGCTTGAAATGAGAGGCAAGAGGTTTGAGAAAAACGTGTTCATTATGTTGAACGGTGACGATGACATGGATCTGTCCGGTTTCCAAGCTCTTTTGGATCGACTTGTGCAATCCAACATGTCAGTCATGATGGATCGCACATTAGAGTTGATTGTACAGGTCATTTGCAGCCCTAGAGGAGTTGATAAAAGAAAAAAAAGCTGGAAAAAAGCATTAGATGATTGTATCAAAAAATGGCACTTCCTGTACTGTGTGAATAACTCTGACAATCAACTCTGTTTTACCTCTGCTCTGTTCATTTCTTTGAGCCCTTTCTATTGGATTTTACAGAAAGTAATGCGATCGATCCATCAATCAGTTGCACACTGATTTCTCCGATTGATTAAATCCATTGTTTTTCTTTCTTTTTAAAAATCACTACTATGGCATCAAAAATCTAAAAGGTTTTTCTGGGATGTAGATATGTTTGCAACTACTGTTTCAAAGACTATTACAGTCTTCACGCTCATCATTGCAAAGGTTATTGTTTTGTAAGTCAGGATCCTGCCTGTAGCCTGGAGGTGCCAGAGCCTCGAGTGGGTAATGATTGCCACAGAGTGTATCGTTCCCCCGGCGGTCTCAACAGACGCTGCGTGCCTCAATACAGAGCCGGGGTCAACAGAGACATCAGCCTCTGTCAAATGTGTAAAAAAAATGTCTAACATGTAAAATATTATATTATGTGGCTATGAGAGAAGGCGTTAAATCACATGCGTGTGCGAGGCAGAAAGGTAAAATCCCGGAGTGAAAATGATGGCTGAAACAGACTCCTCAAAAAACAATGTGTGTTATATGCAGCCCTTAGATGCCCTTCCAGCTCAGAGTCATTTGGACAAAACAATGACTTTGAAACATATCTCAATCAGGCGGGGCATCACGTCCTCTTTTTGCTGTGGACAAAAACGCGGCTTGGGGTAGAGTGGCACGCATGGGACGTCAATTGTGTGCATGAATTTCTGCTGCATTTCAGGAGACTGCTGTACGAAAATGCAGTGTTTATTTTGCACATTGCAAGAGGATTTGACAGCTATCTCCTAAAAAACCCTCACTCATAATGCAAGGCAGTAAAGTGACTTGTTTTGAGGATGTAGATTACAGTCAAAAAATACATTGATTTGCTGTCTTTTCTAACCATGCACTTGTCTGCCATGCCTAAAGCCTTAGGTTTCACAGATCAATTATTTCCCCCATCATTTCAGCTACAACCATTAACTATATGAGTCTCTACCCACCCTCACAGCCATATGGCGTAGAGCGTATGACTCCGCACGAACAGGGAGAGTTCCATGTGTAGTACGATTCAGTGTGAGAGGGCATTTTTAATATTAGGGAAGAGGCGCTGCGTTACTGTCAAATAATGTGTGCTTTCTCTCAACACCTCGTGCGTCTTTCAGAAAAGAGTATATCGATGAGACAGGAGTCGATCCTTTCAGCTGGGTCACCATCACCTCTGTATGCATCAAATTGTTTCTCACCGACTTTTTACCCCGCAACACTCTAACATACCAACCCTTGATGACTCCAGACGCCTGTTTAAAACTTTCTCCAGCGCCAGCATACAGCGGTCATGTTTATTCAGCACGCGTTAAACAGGGGAGAAAAGAAAGTAGGGCCCTACTTTGCAGATTGTTACGCCGGGATAGATGGCTTGGAGCACGTGTGGGAGTACCTCAGGTGTTTTGATCATGGGTGTCCGTCTTGTTTTCAGGAAACTTGTCCTTTGAGAGGGCTCCCCTTTGAGCAGATGCATGAGGCTAGCGAGGAGAAATTACAAACATTAAAGTCTGTTTATGGGGTGAAGCTGGTCGTTATGAGAGAGCACGCGTGGAAAGAAATGTGCAAATCAGAACAGGGAGAGAACGATTTCCTGAAACAATTTGACCCTCCGGAGCCCATAACTCCTCGTCAAGCCCTGTACGGCGGGAGGACCAGTGCGGTTTGGCTGAGGTACACTGCGAGCTCTGAGGGGGCTTTACAGTATGTAGACGTGAAATCTTTGTATCCCGATGTTAATTGTAATTATCCTACCCTCTAGGACACCCCATCATCCTACGCAGATTTGGCAGTCCTGAAAACTACATTGTGTTAATCAGAGCCATCGTTTACCCAGCCCCTGTCCTTTATTTTCCCGTTCTGCTGTACAAAACCATGTGCGATAAACTAGTGTTTACACTGTGTCGCACCTGCACCAAAATTAATTTTTCCAAAAAGGCCCGTGCAGACACAACGAAGAGGCTAGAGCTTTGACCAGGGTCTGGGTTATTCCTGAATTCAACAAGGTGGTGGAAATGGTGTGGCACTTTGATAGAGTGATTCCATCTTTTTGGAATACATGTATGCTTTTTTGCAAGGTAAGGAGGACACTTCAGGGTACCCCAACGAGGCGGCAGATCAGGAACGCTGTGAAAAATATATCAGGGACTGTCAGACTAATCAGGGGATTTTGCAGGAGGCTGACAAAAGCCATATCAATCCAGCCAAAAGACAGGTGTCTAAATTGTGCCTCAACAGCTTTTGGGGGAAAGTTTGCTCAATGATATAATCTGTGTCAGACCTCTCTCATCAGCAGTCCTGAGGAATTCAGGATGTTGTCGCTTACATTACTTTCCTCAACCCCAAAGTAGCTATGGTTCAATGGACATACAGTGATGTCTGTGTCGTACCCCCCAGCAAGGTAAATAATGTCTTCATCGCTGCATTCACCACTGCCTTTGTGTGATTAAAACTGTACAATTATGTACAACAGCTTCAGGACAGGGTTCTGTTGGGGGTTGCATGTGCAAGGCATCACTCAGATGCATATATTTTCTGAAAGGATTAACTTTGACAGCGTCAAACAGTTGGTGGAGGGATGTATTCAGGAGGAGGAGGTGGTGATTGCAGCTCCTCAACACCAAATTGCCCATGATAAAAAGGGATTTGCTCTAAAAAAATCTCTCTGTTCAGAGAAAGATAGAGTGGTGTATGACAAGACACACCTCTTGCCGGAGAGTCGCACTTTGCCTTTTGGTTACTAAAACAAAATCCTGTTTCATTGCAAAAAATAAAATACAAAAAAACCCCAAAAAACTGTGAACATGTGATGAATGTACATCTTTTGTATTACTTTACTTCTCTTTTTATTGATGATTTTATATGGATCAATGTACTTTTTACCTACCTATGTATATGTGATGAATATAACTACCTCTGAACTGTAAAATAAAAACTAAACTTGTGAACGGACTGCCTGAATCTTTTTTTTGAAGTTGAAAAAAACCCCCAAAAAACTGATGTCCTGATGAAAAAAGCTGCTCTCTCCATACACCTATTCCCTTTACTCACTGCCAGAGATAGAGAAGAAGAAGAACCAGCAGGAAAAAGAGGAGGAGGAAGAGGGGGGGCCACTGCAAACACCAGAAAAGTGTGATAAAAAGGGGTTTAGTTTTAAAAGTCTCTCAGTTTAGAGAAAAAAAACAAAAAACTTTAGAGTGCTGTACGACTTTTTTGCATTTTTTCGTTATTATAAAAAAAAAAGCATGATGCATTTAATGGGGGAATTTGAGTTTGATCCGAGACTACAACAGCCATTTTCGTGTCTCATTGTAGGACCCAGTGGGTGTGGAAAAAGTTATTTTGTTAAACATGTTTTGGAAAACTGTGAACATGTGACGAATGAAGAACTGGATAATGTATGGATTTACACTTCAGATCAACATTTGTCCACAGAACTGCAAAAATAATAACTTTGTGATGGGACTGGCAGAGTCTTTTGAAGATGGAAACCTGTTTCCTCCAGATCAACCTCATTTGATTATTCTGGTTGATGTCATTTTTCAAGCTAGTGAAAATCCGGAAGTGGTACGA
>KV751386.1:161836-179024 GCA_001698575.1 Mola mola | reverse complement strand
AAATATTTATATATAAATGCTTTGTTTTATTTTTTTTTTGTTTTGCTTTTTCCGCACATATTATACACACATACTATGTTACGTAAATATTCTATTTATTGGCTGTTGGCTTACATAAGCTTTGTTATTGCGCTGTGTGTCCATTTTCCATCCTAACCATTTTTGTCCTTTATACTTTTTAATGAGGTAGTTACTGAAAGCAGTCACCACAGTCCCTTTCACGTTTCAATATTGAGTTTGTCTAGATTGACATTAATTCTGTCATGTTTCTATGCTAACTTTCACTTTTAAATGAGAAAGAAGTGGTGGAAAACAAAAAAAATAAATAAATAACTAAATAAATAAATCAGCATGTATACTGTACAATGGGCAGTGAAAGTTCACTCAAATATTAATCAGAGGCAGACGCTCAGAGAAAATTTGGTAAAAAAGCATCAGGAGTAGGAGTAAGTATTTAGTTGTAAGTTGTTGTAGTTGTAGTTAGTTAGCAAGCAAAGTAGTTTAGTTTTTTTGTATAATGCAGTATTTAGGTGGTTCCAGCCAAAGGTTGTTTTTTTTTTGTTTTTTTTTAATTTTCCTATTCTATTTCATTTATTTATTTATGTTGGATGACTGTTGTTGAAATTTCAATGACTATCTTACTGAAAGCTGTTTAAATTTGTAATTACCTTGACTATACAATGTTGTGTTGACTACATTATGTGGACAACAATGAGATGTTTAAGAGGATTACCGCCTCACATTTGTGTAGAATTACTCAGGTTTACTGCATAAAAAGTCAACCTCCGGGTACCCAACTCTCCTCTCCCCTCCGGGGTTAGGAGGGGGGTTCAATGTCTCCTACACAGCAGCATTTTCCCACAGATTTTGGATTATTGTTTGCTCCCCGTTCTTTGAACCTTGGACTGTTATTAGATTTTGGTTTTCAGCCTTTGTCTCTTTTGGACTAATCTGCATGTTTCAGGCTGCTATTCAGGTTTTGACTTACATCTGCTATCTCTGGAACTGTCATTTTTGCCAAGATTGTGAACCATTGTGCTTAACTTGTTCCGACTGTGACATCTTCATTTGGGACCAGATTCTTTTTCAGCGATCCTGGCACACAGAACCAACACGGTGCTTGTACAATATGAACGTCCCCTCGGCCGGTAAACCATTAAACCAGTACAATGGTTTATAACTGTGATATGGAGTTTACACAAAGGCATTCATTTAGCTTTTCCGACTAAAAATGAAAACATCAGCCATGAAAACATTCACTCTATCAGTATAAGAAACCTGCCACTGCGGATGTGGGCGTTTGTTAAGGTGGAAGGTGTTTGTGTGGGTGTGAAGCTGCACTACACTGTGAAATTGACAGGCAGAGCGTGCATGTTTGTGGAGGAAAATCTGCCTCATGTTTGGCTCCAGCCTCCACAGCCTCCACAGCGTCCTCAGGCACCTGGATGAACTTTGTCAAAGTCTTATTTCACATTCAGTGTAAAATGTCATATTAAATAAAGTCACACAGATTTGTAAATCTTTAAATATATATTAATTTGATGTAAGTTTTTACTTTATTTTACTTTACACTCTCAATATGTTTTCATTGGTATAATACAGGGATGATCACAGCATTTCACTATCAATAAAGTTTCTGTTTCTGATCATCTAATCGTAGCCAGTTACTTACTTTAGCCTAGTGCTTATGCCGTCATGAGGATTAAATATGTTGACTCTGCAAGGCAAGATTCTTTTTTCCTAATTTCATTTATGTCTGATTTTTCTGTGTGGGTTTCACTGCTGGGGTGACAGAATGGGGCCAGTTAGCATTTACTAGGGCTCCTGATGGCAAACAGATAGACTGTACACTCAGGGCTTCACGGTTCTTCCTCACAAATATACACAGTATATAGCTAAACACGTGAAATAAAAAAGAGGGCCAGAGATGGCATCAAACGACTTCAGTAACAATGCCAGGGCCAGGAAGAAATCTTCCTTTTGTCCTGCTGTGATGTCATTACGTCAGAAACCTGACATTCAGTATAATGGATTCATGTTGCTGTTAATTACTCCCAACTACTATTAAAAGCAGTATACGAATGCTTCTGCAGTCTGTGTTGTTCAGCACTACAGTGGTAGGTGGTTCCAAATATTTTTGAACTCTAGATTTGCTTTCTTGTTTTCGGGGTGTTCTTGCATTGTCCTCGTCGGATTATTACAAGAGACTTCTTGATCAAAATAATATCATTGCTGTCTTTCTTTTCTTTTTCCCCTTTTCCTCTTTCATTCCCATCTCTTCTCTCTCTATTTCACCACTCCGCTTTTATTTCCGTGACAGGACCGTCGCTGCTATTCTCAGCGTCCCCCTTCAAGACGTAAACAGTCTCATTCACGTTATCATGGGCTTCCTTATCTGCGCCGCTGGTCTATCGTGTTCAACTGGGAGCCAAGCTGAGAATGAATGCTGTTAAATGATTCAAAAATAATTTTTCACTCGTTTTCAACCCTCCCTCTTTCATCTACATTCTCACACATCCACATCTTTCATCTTTAAATCCCAGTTGTCATTGTCTCTCTAATATCTTATTCATTTCCACATATGATACTTGTGCTATATATACAATATACTGTTATTATGGGCATAAGTAATATAGTAAAAATAGGATAAATGACAGTGTTCTAGATTTCTGTGCATGCTTTATTATTGAATAGTTTTTTGTGCTATTCATTTTGCTCTATTTTGACATACTGAACAATTTCCCTTTTTCTGTGGATAAGTTGTGGAGCTGACTTTGTGCTGGTATTTCTACTATAACTATATAAGTTTTCTAAGACACTTGTTCATCTGAGGGACAGGCAAAAACTTTCCACAGTCACCCACCTGCAAAAATTCACATCAGCATGGATGACTGCTTTCCAAAGCTCAGTCTTTGTGCGAGAAAAATACCAACTTAGGTGGATGAAAGCAGAAAACAAGGTAAAAAAAAAAGGTGTTGGCCTTCTTTTCATTTTGTTTGTAATTAGTTGGCAAGAAAGGGTTTTCCAATTCCTGCACAATTTGCCTAAATAACCATTCAGGGCTTACACATAAGTAACCTTGAATGCAGAACATGTACAAAAAGAAAAAAAAAAAACAAACAAAACAGAAATGTCACATATTGATCTGGATTAACACCAACATTTGATCAATTGTTCCTTCCACCTTTTCTGACCTGGTCTGAAAATTTCAGCCAAATCCATTGAGAACAAAAGAATAAACACACTGTTTAACTCAACATCATTGGTGGAGATAAGTAAAGAGCTGTTCTTGAACAATTTGGAGAACAGGAATGGTTTTGGTTTCTTGATAAACAATCAAACAATAAAATGTAACATTAGTAAATTATGTGGCTAATAAAATTTCAATTTCTTTTGACCGAGTTTCTGCATACTGACGTTAACATGACTAGCTGTAAACTCCGCTACCAACATCCATGCTTTTAATGTACTGTTGATCTAGCATGCATGGATTGAACTGTTTAGTTAAACATGCCTTGAAAGTGTACGAGACAACAGAGAATGTTAAGCGAGTATTCCTGAATGGTAATTAGCTGTCGTTCCATGTGTGCGAAAATTCTGTCTGGCGTGTCTCGCTTGCTAGCAAGCGTTAATATTGTGATGTAATGGGATATTGAAGTAGTAAAGTAGCCTATGTAATGCAATACAATTCTTTATATTTTGCTTGTGCAGAACAAGATACGTTCTAATTTTTCTGTTCTGTTTATATTATTGCATTTATGTAAAAGATGAGAGAAGCGGTATGCTTTGGATCCGATGCTGTATACATGTACACCACAGCCTGAAGGCAATGTTTTGTAAAATTTTTCCAAGGAATAAATACAAGTAAATTCAACTTCAACCTCTCCTCATCCTTGACTGCCATACAACCATTACACTTATAATACTATTAAATCCGTCTGAGGAATAAACAATGTCTTTAGAGAAAACAACAGTAACCCCCAAACGCAGGCAAAGCATGGTTCAAAAAAAAGAAAACCTTGGAACAACCTGGAGAGTCTGGCAAAATACACTTACTAACATACACCACTGTCCATGCACTGTATACTGGTAAGGCCAGCTTAAACCTTCTTTTACCATGTTTATGGACCAAAGAAATACTGTATACTAGTAAAGTATAAGATGCACAACATTCAATTAAAAAATGTGTATGAATACAAAATAAATACACATCTGAATGTTATAGTGGGCACAGGGACCTATTATTTGTATCTGTTGCTCTACTTTGGATAAAATGAAATTTGTGCAAATTGTGTTGAAACATGGTATTACAGGAAGTTACAATGAATGAATTTGGATCTTGGAGAATTGGCTGAGCTAAAGAAGTCACATGTCCTAACATTAAATTGAGGTTTAACAAAGTTTGGCCTGTTTTGGAGACCCAACTTTGGCCAAACCAAAAATAATTTCCTCTGTATTTATTAATAATATCTCATACCTCAGAAATACCTCAGTATTAAGCACCATGAAGTTCTGCGTTACCCAGGTGAAGGATGCAGTTCTGTAGTTCAGAATCTGACACAGATATTCTCTTCCAGCTGGATACATTAAGTGATTGGCAAATTGAGTGGGGGCAGAGGAAAACAAAAGATAATCTAAGATGTATCCATGATTACATTTCCCATTAAAATCTGACCATTGTAACACCAACACTCTTTTCCAAATAGTCCTACACAGTACTCGAACAGTGGAGAGACAGTTAAAGTGAATAATATGAAAACAATAACACACTGCTGATGAGTTTAAAAGGTGATTTTTTTTTGTGACGCTTTTTCCATCATATTGGTGGAGGATGAGGTATTTTAGTTAAAGATCTTCGTCATTGTGATGTATGAGTCAAGGGTAGTACCTCTTCCTCTTCTTCAGCCTCACTTTTCCCGACTCTCGTTTCCTTTTCATCTTTTCCCTTCTCTCCTTCCTCGATCATAGCATCCACACTCTAACCTGTTCTTCTAAATTATCTCTCCTCCATCTGCAACCTCCCCCAGTCCCTCTCATCTTCCTCTCATCACTCCCTCCATGTCTTTGAGCCACTTGTCAGTCCTCTTGTACCGTCAGGGCTTTGAAATATAGTTTAGGCTTCATCTCAGGCTCTATCTACCTGCTGCTTTCTCTTTGCCTCTCCATTTCGATTGCCTTTTATGTATGTATATATATATATAAACAACCTCTGTTTCCTCTTTTTATTCTCCCTTCATCACTCCCTTTCACCCATTTGTCTGTCTTTTCCTATCAGTTCATACACCTTGTTTGCCTCTGTAATTATCCCACACTGCTGTCTTCCCAACCCAAAGAAGGCCACACAAAGCTGGAGTTTCCCCTCCACCGCCACCACTCCGTCGCTCTTGCTCATTATCTCCTCGGTAACAGTCCCCATGGTGATAGTGTAGCTGCAAATCCAGGACATCCTTGAGAAGAGGTGATACCTTTTCAGAAGAGGAGAGAGGGAGCCCGAAACAGAACGGGGAGGGGAGCAGAAAGTGAAGCGAAAGAAACTGAACTGAAAACTGAACTATGGTTAATTTTTCGTTTGCACTGTGAAAAAAACCCTCTGGATAGTGTTAGAGGAGACAATAAATGAAATTTGGCATGAGGAAGAAAACTATAAAAACAACATGTAAACTTTATTTTCTGAGAGAATGAGAGAGAAAGGGTATGCCAGGCTGGGTGAACAATGCTATTTGATGGTTTCAGATGCACGCCCGTCTACAAACCAATGAAGAGAAGCGGCTGACGTATTAATAAAGACATGGCATCAACAGTCTTTGGTGTGCTCCCTAAATTTGAACGTGAACTCAAACCTAACCGGATCAAATTTAAACAATGTAACACAGACCTGAACTTAACCAAAGGTAAAAAAAATGCTCCCTCTTTGCTTTCATTCTTCCCTTCCTTTACCCTATTTTTCGATCCTCCATGCACTCATGGGGGTGGGGGGACTGACAAGGCTCTACACTGTCTGTCTCGCTGTGGGTGTCACAGCACTCACAGAGAATCTTCATCACCTCATTACCATTGTCAAAGATGTTGTTGACAGTAGTTATGTAGTTATTACTGTGGAGCTCATTTTGTTCATCTGTCATTTTTCCCGAACAGTGATTGCTTCACCTTTGATTTCATGCAGAAAAAGTAAATTTAGTTCAGTAGCATGTTAGTGTCGAGTTCTTGCTTCTGACATATTTAAAAAAAAAAAAAAATATGTCAGTCAGGAGTTGTCATTAGATAGGAAAAGCATCACCACAAAACTTTCACCTACTTAAAAAACAGATATATCCGTAATATATCAGTATGTGTTACCTACTTTTGAGGTTGTGGATTCTTTTAAAAACCTTACACATCCTGTCTACTCTCCAACACCTACAAGAAGTCTTCATTTGGTGAGCAGTGATCAGTAAATACTGATGGATCTAACAGTATACATATAAGGTTAGCTGAACCCCCAGATATCTTTTGGAAATTATTTTTCTATTCAGTTAGTTGTGATGTGGGTCCATCCGTCTCCTCGGTGCATTAAGACTTACAAATAAAACAGTTTATTGAGTCCACATTAGCATATTTTCCACACACATCATGTACTTTTTACATTTTTAAATCCACTACATTATTATATGAACTACGTCTGTAAACAGAGCCAATAATAATTGTGGTTTATTATTTGGTTTGCAGGACAGAAGCAAATAATTCAGGATTCTTCTCAGCAGTGAAGTTTTATTAATATGCATTATTACTTCGAAAAATACAGCTAGGCCTGTAGACTTACCTGAATTAAAAGAAACTGGCCAGACCATCATAAATTGATGACTGATTAGAAGTTGAGCTGCAGAAGCTTATGAATATGTCTTAGTCGAAAATGTGAAGGAATAAGGTTTCAGACGAATACAGTGACTGTGTGTATACATATGCATATAATGTACACCAATGAATAGATTCCTGAAACCTGTATGCCATGTCAGGTATGTATTGTCTAACACTATCAATGATCTGATGAATTATTGTTCCTCTACCAGCTGGTTGATGAGTACTACAGGGTTAATGTTAGTGACCCCATTTAGTTTGGGGATATTTTCTGCACTACAGTGTCCTGGCTCAAATAATCATCCTCATGCAGTACTCTTGTCTTGTCTTTCAGGCCATGGGAAATACTTCTCATGTTGTTATTTGAACAGCTTAATATTGCTGCTGTTTAGCTGTGTCAATCAAAATAACCCTCGTGACAGCCTTGCGCCTTTAGGTGCACCAATGCTTAAAACAAGCTAATCCAGATTGATGAGATTCATAGACTCTCTGAGGGCAGGCAGTCCCAAAGCTTCTGATCCAGTCAATAAGACCACCTTTCAAATTCCTCTTTGAAAGCTGTCCTAGAAGAATACAAATGTCTTTAGTATTTAAAGCAGACCTAAAATCACTGGCATGAACACAAGCAAACTACTTTGGCTGTTGTAGGTGTCTAGCTCCACAGACATTCCTTGCTTCTGGTCTTTTGGTTTGGTGATGTTTGCTCAGTCTGCCCAGCAGTTGTATTAATATCATCCACATTGCTGCAGCAGGAAGCAACTGGAAGGAGGTGGAACACTAACTGTGCAGGAGAGGAAGTTGTAGCAAACTATTTTTGAATGGTTTCCACTGTAAGTTGTCTCTGCTCTGCTATCTAAGTTTGAAGTCCGGATGACTAATCAAACGGGACAGTCCAATGGGACACACTTAACGAACTGCTATGCTACTTCAATTTGGCGCTAAAAGCAATCTTGGACTATAATAAACCGGGGCCTGAACTGTGAATGTGGCAGCAAAAATCTATTTTTATCAAGCACTATCATTATTCCTGTGCTCAGCTTGCAATGCATCACCACCTCATGAGCTCCACCAAATGGCAAGTGGTACCAGATACAGCGTAGAGGAGCTCCCCATCTTAAAATACAAGAGCAACATTGGCAGAGTTTCTATCAAAATAGTAATATAAAACTCACCAAAAGAGACACTGTGAGAAAACAAGAGAGGGTCATAGAGAAACAGTGTAAACTTCAATGATGTATGATGTTAAGAACATTTGGCAGCATGTACAAAGCTTGAATAGTTCAAGAGTACAGAGGCGTCTCATTCATGCCCACTCTTGCCGTCCCAAAATGAGTTTGATGCATTGTTCCTGCTTCCCGGCTTTAGTCTTCTGTTTTTGTTATAAACCCTCTTTTGTGGCCCACTGGGAAATAGGGAAATAAATGGGGGGATGACTGAAGATAAAAAAAAAGAATGAAGGCTAGACATCTGATAAATTATTTAGCGGACAGGAACAGGTGGCTCTCTCAGTCCCCCATGTCATCCATACTTTTACTGGGTAAAATATTTATTGGGCTGCCACAAAACGAGGCACACATAATTTGGTTTCTGTGCATGGTGGCACTCAGGGTCATTACAAGTAAATATTATGTGCCATATGCTTTCATTTTTACTGACTAATGTCCTACAAACTAATGGGCTATTACCAAGGGAGGACAGGAGATGAGAGGGGAGGGTTGGCTTTGTCAAGACACAGAAAGCAAGAACAGGAGAGGGAAAGTGGAACAAAATGGTGGTGTTGGTAACCTGTCATCTCGTCCGGCTGTAGATTTTGTTGATGAACAAAGTGATCTGATTCCAGACTGTCTCTCCAAGCTCGACCTTTCATTCTTGACCTTTCAAACCAGTTGATAAAACTCCACTCTGGGCCAGTTTACTTGCGTCCTATGGCTTTGGACTGTATCTGGTCATCACTAGTAAATAAAATTTGTTTAACTGTTCAAAAATATCAAAAGGGGAAACATCATAACTAAACTTCTCTCTTTATGATCACCCTGTGATAATGTTAAAGGTTCCATAAAAATAAATAAGATCCACCTAGAGTGGAGTTAGTGCTGTTAGAGTTGTATTTAGATGAGTTCAGTTCAGTACAAAGCAGGTCTTTAATAACCTCTAACACTAATGTCTGTGAAGATTCTCCGTCATCCAGTTCATGGTAGTCCTGGCGTTTAAGTTGAAGGCAACTGGGGGCTTCTTCTTCAGTTCTGAAGAAGCCTCCTGGATGAGAGGCGAAACGTCTTCAAGGAACTACAAGAAGTCCAGTTGGCTTCAACTTAAACACCAAGACCCTCTTACACTAATCTGCATATCAATCATCATACTGTGATTGATAATGATCTAGTACTTTTCTTATACAGATGAGCTGACAATGGTTTCAGTTACACATGATAGGTACATAATGATCACATCCATAGGTAGTCTTGTTTCAGAGCTTTATCCTCACTGTCTTCTTCAAACAGTGGCAGGATCCCTGCGGGTGTGACAATTCTTTGATTCTGTGGTTTATTTGTCTAGTTTGTGTATTGGGGTAGAGATGGGGGGGACATGATTACTTAGTTCATCCTAATTCATGGTATTTTATGAAGTTTATCTGGGAAATATTCATATAGATGGTTCATTCTCATTCATTGTAACACCCATAGACTATATAAAGATGGACGATGTGAGAGGTCCTCAAATTTAAAGCCGAAACATCTTGATCACTGATGGTGATGGGCTGCGGAATGAGTCCAAAAAAACCCTCCTTCTCCACTATTTCAGGCGGGAACTGGACCAAAGTGAAAACTCAAAGTATTCCTCAAAAATAATTTTCCCCAAAATGGTTTCCATCGTTTTAGGTAATTCTTATCACACTGATGTATGATCAAGTGTTCATTGTCATGACAGGTTAGGTCGACAGCGGAGCTTGCATTGGAAATTGGGCGGTGGGGGGAGAGACTCGATAGCGTGGATCCAATTCCCAGTCACTATTGTGCTCACCCTGACTTCAAATGACAAAATATATGTATTTAGGTTATTTCAGCTTATCTTTTGTTGCGTGGGACAAAGTAGTGATGCGTGAACACTGTTTATGTCAATGGTTATGTCCCTAAAATTTAACCAGAAAACTGCAGTTCAGCTGGAAAAAGATCAAGTAGGACCTTCATGTCAGACCCCAAACCCCATCTTGACCCCAAGAAAAGCGCTAAGACTTGTTTTGAACCAGTTTCACCAAAGACTGACAGAATATTGAGTTGCAGTTGTAAGGTTGTAAAAAGCAGAAAAAAGTGGACCTGAAATTGATTTTTTTTTTTTTCTCCCTTTTTAAAACATTTGACATGTTCCAAATGTGCTGAAAGAAAAAAAAGAGAGAACGACGAAAGAAGTAGAATGAACCTTGTGTGGCAGAAATCAAACAGAAATTAAACCTCCACTCTTTTGATTCTAAAGGGCATTCGGAAGTGAGGCGCTTGACTTAAGTGAATACGCTAACTAATTGACTCACTCATACATTGTCATTAATTTAGTTATAATGCTCTGCTGAGCCTCCTAGCTGGCGAACAACGGACGATTAATGGCTCTCACTATAAGGTGCCAAAAAGGAACTCCTACTGTGTCGAAATGTGCAGAAACATCTCTTTCTCCAAGGTATTTCATCAGGGACTACTCTCACACTCCCTAAATACATATCAATAAGGCTGGATAACTTTCGGGACAAAAGATGACAATTATTTCATTCTACTCCGCAGAAATTTTTACTTTTATGGTTGAACTTGACTTGTTTTCAGACTATCTGCAATAATCCTTAAGGACTCATATAAAACGTCTTTTTTTATAAATGACCCAAAGTGCTACTCAGGAAAAATAGGTCACCACCTGGAAAGCTTGGTTTATAACTTATAATCAAGTCAGTGGTTTGCTCAGTATATAAAATTGTGATTGTAGCACTTTATGTTTTATACATACTTTTATACATACTTTTATATTATATACGAACTAGCAGAGAAAGATGGGCTTAGAGATTCTCCGTTTCTGTATTAAAATATCATCATTCATTTAAGTCTCTAACCAGTAAGCAGTTGTGTCTACTTATGAATACATTTTGTCACGTTTGTATACCTCTCATTGAGATGCTAACTGCGGCAGACATGTAATGACCCTGTTTGTCAGGATAACACATGAGGGGTGAGAGCTGCTTGTTAAGCTGCCAAACCCGCCCTCCCTGTAGCAGTGAGGCATAGGACCACAGAAGATGTTTATTTAACATGTTAGTCTATTCCAACTGATTCATTGATCCTTCTATTTAATCCAGGTTGGTACAAGTGAGAATCAATGGCTTCTGATGCTCTGAAATGCCAGTCGGCTAACTGTGCTGAGTATTGATAAATCCATTGTGCTGACAGTGATGTTAAAGACAACTTTGTTATTGCATCTTTTTTCTGAATCCCACCATTTGTTGCATCTTGTATAAATGCTCAGTTGTATACTAAATTGAAGGATATGTATTATATAGACTACTGTTGAAAGCAACTTGTAATCATTTAATGAGAGAGACTCAAATGTTGAGGTTACGCGTGACAGTTTCATTCCGATTTAAGATTTCATGTCATGCTGGTATCTGCATGCGCAAACAAATTTCATTAGAACAACGGTGTGACATGTAAAGAAGTGATGAACATATTAAGCAGTCCTCATTCTCAACAACTATTTTATGTCTTTGGCAAATGCTTTTTCAGCTTCCTGTCCTAAAGACAGATATTTCATAAAACCGGAAGTAACAATGCCCTTTTGTTTGGTGATCTAGCCTTGTAGTAGATGTCTTCAGTTTTTTTATTTGTTATAAAGTTTTAAAGGTTTCCCCAGTGTTAGTGGACAGGCTGGCCAATGAGATCCCCTAACCAAACTTTATCATTGTCAAAACTAATACAAATTAATTCATCTTTCAAAGAAAAATATAAATGTATAAAACATTTCCTCCTTCTTTATCGCTGATCTTCCTATGCTATGTGTTTCTGAGGTCAGTGGTTCAAATTTGCACTCTCTCTGTCATTAGTGTATTTATTGTACTGGCATTAGATATACATTCATGTCTGTAATTAGCTTGTACTAGAACAGTGCTGTTTGGGCCCAGGTGCTTTCTGTTTATGATGTAGTCACATTAGTGCAGACTGTAAAGCACCTAGAAGACAATTTAGGGGAAAAAAGGAAGAATGTAAAAAAAAAAATATATTTGTTTGTATATAGAATATTTCTTCTGTGAGAAGCATGCCAATGCTTTATGGTTTATATTCACCTTAAAAGAGAATACACACATGCCATATTCCATAATATGCCATAATATTCATTAACATATGTAACCCTTACCCACAGCAACATACCTTTAATCTTTGGTAGATGAAGGAACCTATTTTCATTTCTTCATGGATATGCTCTGCCATTATTTGAAAAAAAAAAAAGGTGAAATTATGCTCCACCTGGTTCATTCCGAAAGATAAAGTCATCCATTTCATCCATGTAGAGTTTCTCACTGAGTCATCCACTAGAATGCCACTTGGTGGGTCTGTATCATGTAGGAGGTTTGATGCGATCAGTGGCTGAAAATAATGCATGTTGTTTTGTTTGTTTGTTTGTTTACGATGAGTAAGGCACATGTTATTGTACTATGCTCATGACCATAGAAGTAAACAGGTCTGTTGTGGTTAAAAGAGATTTTTTTGAAAACGAAAGTTCTTATCTAATGCAGTCTCCAATCCTACAGTCTTTAAATATGAGCCTTTGGTTTGGATTATAAAGAAGAACGTAGCTGAAGTTGGAAGAGGAAGTTCAGATTACCAGTAACTAGGAGTGATCTTATAAAAATGTTGTGTAACACTTATTCTCACACCTTTTACTCCCGACCTCAGTCAAATCAAAAAGAGACAATAACCTTGGTCCTGTCATCAGGTGGTTACTTTCAACTTTCACTGAAATAAACAGTTACCATCATGGCTCAGGAAATCTGCTTTCATTCTACAATCTACCAATGACAGTCTCCAAAAAACTATTTCTGACAGCTAGGGTCTTCTACATAGAAAACCTGAGGAATCAATCCTGCACCTGGCCAGTTCGAAACGTAACATTCTGTTGCATCAACTCGTAAGCGACCTTGTACAAGTAGCTGCTCCTCCTCTACCTGGGAATCTTTGTCTGTTTCAAACATATACGGTTGAACTGAGTAATTCAGCCGTATATGTTAGAACTTGCCATTGTGCAGCATATAGTGGACTAGTTTAAAGGTCAGAAGATGACAGAGCAGGTAAGCCTGGCAGCAGGCGAGGGCCTGAGCAGTGAGTGGAAATGGGTGGGGCTAAAGTAGCTGCTGCATTCATGTAATGTCTGAATATTTGAAATAACGACTTTCCCACTTGGAAAATTCACATGAATAGCCTCTCATGTTGGAAAAACATTGTGGTAACTCTGAGATAATTTTATAACATGAGTTGCCAACATGACATTTTATATGCATAAATGTAGCAGGCAAAAGTCATTGTTTTGTTAATGGTAAGAAACATATCTATTTCACATGTAATGTGAAATATGGTTATATTATCTGCTGTCAGAATAGAGCAAATATATATATATTTTTTTCTAATAGGTCATATAAATCTATATATTTGTGGTTTCAGGGAATGCACTGGTGCAATGGTGCATTAAAATGCAACCCATCTTCTGTTAAACAGCCATCATTTTCCAACTTAATGAACTTAAAGCACATTAAACACAAGTTGGAAGAATGACTTTCCAACTAGGAAACTCCAACAGCCCTTGAATTCAGAAATAGATCCCCTCAACCTAGATCAGACAAAGATTTTTCATGATTTGAAAAAAAACAAAATAAATAAAAATCTAATTATGTCATTTTTCTTCAGTAATATCTGCTTTATTTGTGTTATCTTTGATATGATAATAAAGATAGCTGTCCCAGCTGGTGTTGCTGCTGATTGCTCGATTCTATTACCACAGCTATTTAATCTCTAAATGGTGAATTCCTCTACAAATTAAAATTCAATTTCCCCTCTAATTAAACCAATCCATAGCATGCTGAACAATTTAGTCTAATCTCATGCACCCTGACGCTTAAATCTGAAACTGAAGTTGGCTGAGTTTGAACATACCACTGCAACACAACTTGTACATGAAAGTAGAAAATTTAACAGCAGAAGATCCAACGGCAAAACTTACCAGTGTCCAGTTAGTTGTGCTGAGCTTGTGCTGGCTATTTACACCTCACCAGAAGCCAAATAACAAAACTAATAGTTTTGGACTTTTGTGTTAATGTGTGTTATCTGACTGGGCTCTTGATAAATTGATTTTAGGTTCTAGACAGCAACTTTAGACCTAATGTGAAAACCGGAAGTTTGCTACTTGTTATTCTAAATTTTGTTTAATGACAGATATGATTAAACTAAACTCGAAGGATGAAACAAGAGGTACCCCAAAGTGAAGTGGTCTCTTATGGTGGGTTGCAGTATAGGTCAGCCCAACTCTTCAATGATATCAGGTAGGACTCGAGCCAAGCTGAAAACTAAAACAATTTTTCCCAAAGATGTTTGTTTTGGGTTTTTTTATGTCATTTCAGATAGTATACACTGATGTATGTTCTTGTGTTTTTTGGATCAGCTTATTTTTATTGATTTTTTTTTTTTTTTTTTAATTCTTTATTTTCAAACAACAATTTCCAGACAATATCATTTAACTTTTATCATATATCCAACAGGGATTTCAAATCACTACCATGTGCAATAATGTGGCCACTGCAATTATTTCTCTTCTTGCACATTTTTCTTAAATTATGCATGGTATTTTACCTGCACCTCGCCAAGCAACACTGCAACTGACACATTTGTACGTATGCTGATCTTATTTTTAAACATATTTATTTATTTTCTTTATCTTTGTCCTTGATACTTGACAATAGCTGCTACAAGAGATTGCTGCTAAACGATGTTCCGTTGTATCTCGCAGTACAATGACAATAAAGCTTCTTCCTCTAAAACGCAAAACATAAAAATCAATAAGGCTTAAGAGAAAATAACAAAATGATAGGGTCAACCATTTAACACTTCCAAAAAATGTAGCCTTGAGGGATTTACATATTTGACCCACTTGGTCCACAATTTAACGGACACATTCTTTTTAAAATAAGGAGAGAAAGTATCTACCGTAACATGTATATATCTAATTTAATGAATCTATCAATTCTGATATTATGGGGATTCAGGAAGCAACGATCAACTTGTGAGTGCTTTTGCACATGCAGGTAATGGGATACCAAACATCCTCAGTGTGGTTTCATTTTAATTAGTTATTAATCCCAATGCAAGGGAAGGACTAGATGCCACTGTTCCACTTCTCGATCACTACTGCCAAGACTTTGGCTACATGTGTCAGACCAGTGCAAGATGGCAGCACTAGTATCCCAGATACTTCTTTCTTCTTTATTTACGTACAATTAAAGGAAGTCGAAGTGCTTCATTCATTTTTATTTATATAGATGGTAACCATAAAGAAGGAAAAGAACCCCACAAAAACATTATTTAATTGGTAGCTGACAAACCCAACCTGTCCTCAGCTGGTCACCATTATTGAGCTCTTGCCCGTTAATCAGGCAAGGGTTAATCACTGAAGCAGGAGAAATACAGCCCTGCACTGTACCATCTGATGTACTCAAGGTGCACTTGATTTATTGCTGCTGTCAAGTTTTACATTTTCCTCAAGTGGAAGTTGTACTCACAGGCTGAGACAAATCAGGTTTTAAAGAAGTCACAGCGGGTTGTGAAGAATCCCAAGAGAAGCCCAAAACCGAATGATTATTACCAACAGATTAAATAATGCCTTTGAAAATGTCTACAAACACTCTAAAAAAGAAGTTAAAGCAGTAAGAGAGCATTGGTAATTTGACTGAAAAATGTGATTTTCAGCAACAAATAAATGTATCAACATAGTTCTCTCTTTAATGACTGCTGCTAGATGATTGCAGTCCATTATCATATCCATCCCTTGAAACATTGCCTTGAAGTAGAGACAGTGTTCGAAAGATATAGAAAGCTGCCCCGGGATGGGTCAAGCTGATCCCAAAAAGGGTCAATGCTGCGGTGGAAATGGCTGCAATGCTAGTTGATGTGTCCAGAGGCACTGGACATTCTCTGATTAACTGAGGCTGCTTTCTGTGAGGACCCTTAAACACCCAGTGAAAACAGAGTCAGTGATTGCACTGATAAAAATACCACTACTCCAGTCTAGGTTACCTGTTTAATCCAGGACAAATACTTCTGTCATATAATGAAGATAATCATAACTATACAGACATTTTCACTGACCAGTTGGTATGAATCAATTTCTCTTTATAATCTACAACGTGGTGCTGCAGGAACAAAAAGGAGTCAAACACTGAAAATCCAAGGACAGGGATGGTTTAGGGTGCTGTAAAGATATCTAAAGTGCAAGTGAAAGATGACATGATGAGAGTTATAAAGGATGTCAAATCGGGTTTTATTGTTGTTGGCACACCTCAATGTAAGAGTCAGGATGGATAGAATCACTATATCGCGCAGTACCCCAGGATGAGTGTGCGCAAGTTTTTGTATGTTAAAGATTATGTGGAGCATATCCAAAGATGATCATGCAGACTTTGAGGCTTTAGCCAGTTATTCTTATGTATACAGCAGAGGCCTAAAGAATAACATCTACTGACTGAGGTATCATCCACAATGTTTTACTTGACCATAGGCTGGAGAAATTGCTAACTTACAAC
The DNA here is from genome assembly GCA_001698575.1 of Mola mola. Taxonomy (NCBI): domain Eukaryota; kingdom Metazoa; phylum Chordata; class Actinopteri; order Tetraodontiformes; family Molidae; genus Mola; species Mola mola. The sequence continues at coordinate 162,379 of KV751386.1, read as the reverse complement.
AAAGCCTGTGTCCTAAAATTTGCATTTGCACTGCTCATTTGTTTTTTTGCAAAATACTTTCTGGCAGACATGCAATTGCTGCATGAAATTAATTAACAATGTTTATTCCAATGCAAAAAGTTTGTCACTTTTATTTTACATAAATGCAAGGAGTTTTGTTCTGAGTGGTTATTTGCACATACAAAGTCAAGATTCAGCGTTATTGTACCATATATTCAGAGGTTTAGCTGATACCTGACAGTTCCTCCAATCACATACAGTAAGAATGCCTTGTAAAGTGGAATCCTGTCATGTTATTTACAGCATTCGTAACATAACAGATCCTGTTACAGCACAGTCTTCACTTTGTGTAGTCAAATTAACAGCATTTCTCAGTGTCGCTATCTTCCCTGCAGGGCGGAGCGGATGCAATGTTCTTTTCTCAAGGATAGTAAAGACATGACTTGACACACTCTCATCACACAGCATGAACTGCTCTAGTCATTCCTTCACAAACCTGGAAAAACAAACCAAGCTTTTGTAAATTCTTTCCAGGATGTTGGG
>KV751386.1:123538-144481 GCA_001698575.1 Mola mola | reverse complement strand
CTTAGAGAAGAGCAAGTATCACTTGAGATATATTTGTAAGTACAAAGAGGAAAAAAACCTTTCAGAGGAGATGCTTTTCTGTTACTAGGATGACATTATGCAATACTGCCAATATCGGTTTAAAAGTGTGTAATTCGTTTTTGGTTTTCCAAAATATGCTTTACAAAACTATTTTTGAGGGTTACATATGTAAATAATGTATACTGTTTGGTTAACCGAATTGAAAAGACGTCAAAGCACTATTGAACACACAAATGTTTGATATTGACTGTTGAGTTGGTTAATAATGCGTATCGTTATTGATATATTTTGTATGATGACTGAAAAAATTGTTAATAATCACCACTAGAGTGTGTATATTTATAGTAGGCATTGCTGAAAAATTGTCATCACAATCGCTCTGTATTTAAGGTTCAAAAGCATAGTTAAAAGGACTAACAACTACTCTGAATGAACATATTTAACCCCATCAAAGGTCAAAAATTGCTTACAACACATGTTTTTGCTCAGGATAAAGAAACAGTGATTTAAAGACAAATGTGGACAAGGTACAGATGACAAACAGACGAGGTGACGGAAATCGTATGAGAAAGATGAAGAAAGAGTTGGAGCCTTCGGCTTCCTGCGATGTGCTCACTGCTGACTGCTTGTTGGTTCTGTGCCAGAGGCCCGTTCAGAACCAAGGACAGCTCCCCGGCCTCCAAACCCGCTCGCTGGGGAAAGATATATTTAGATAAAATCACTTGCTCTCTTTACGACGTTCCCATTTTCCTTTCTCTAAATCTCATTCCATCTCATCAGGGAGGCCACATTTAGCTGCGCTCTTCTCCTCTGTCTGCTGCTCTGGTCGAATCTCAGAGGAGTGTCGAATTTATAGTCATCTCGCCCTCATTGCCTCTCGCTCTGTGTTTGTGCCTCTGAGCTGGATCTCCCCTTGGATACTCAGCAGTGAGGCTGCTTTTAGTGTCTGCACCATGGGGGAACAACATGGCCTTTACGTCCTATTCAATTAAGCTGTCGCACACACACAGACACACACGAAAGCACAACAGTGTCTGGAGACTGATGGCGCAGAGACATGAGCTGTAATGAGCCTCTAATTTAGAAGAAATAAATATACACGTAAACATGAACATTTTCTGAAAGATGGATGGTATTGTTTTTCTTAGGGGGACAGTGTTGACATGAACTTAGATCTCTGAAACAGAGCTCACTTTTCTGCAACACAAATCTACCCGTAATATGTTTCAGTGATGTATACATAATGTGCTCCACATTAAAAAAAAATTGGTTGGCATTCCGAAGTGAACAGGTATAACTAGTTTTATGGCAAATATATTTCTTTGATTGACATGATAACATTATGTGAAAGACTCACAGGTGGCTGCTTCTGACCATAATTATCTTCCCAACAGGAAACAGCTCACATGAACACAATGTCATCCTAAAAAATGATAGAAAAATAAAAGTATGGCTCAACCTTTATTATCAGGCTGACAGGACATGAACATTCACCTGAATTTAAGGGAGTTTTGTCAGAATCTATAGACTGATGAGACATACAACTCATGTTTTCTCTCCTTTGCAAGCCATTGTTTTAGATCTTCTTTCAACTAACACTCCATCTACATTTTTTTTCCCCCTCATGTCATAAAACAAAAACAGAACAGTGAAAATAAAAATCCTGCTAGTTAATCTGATCTGTAAAGTGATTGTCAGTGTTTGTTGATATCACACTGGAGGTGTGCAGGTTGATCTTGGACCTGCATGTGATGTAAATCTTGGCTGGCACGGCTTCCTCCTACCGCTCACTGTATTTTGACAACCAATTAAATCCAGCTGGTAGCAAGAAGCATCCTGAGTGCTTCGTTTCTGGTGATTGAGTGGAAAGCTCTTGCTTTATTTATTCCAAGGGTGCCTGGGGCTCAGGGAATATCCCTCCCCCTGGAAACACTGCTGGCACTAACGCGCCCTCCAAGGTTCTTGGGCTTAATTCATTTATGCCATTAATACAATCTGGCTGCTGGCACCAGGATGAGCTGAGGGGCTCCAAGCCTGCACGCACACACAAACACACACACAAACACACACACACACACACACACACACACACACACACACATGCACTTTCCCCAGTCAAGTATTAAATAAACTGGCACCCAAGTGCTTTAATGCAGCACCTATTTAGAGCAAGAGAGGCAGATAGAGAGAGCTGACGGAGTGGCAGAGAGGGCTGGACAGAGAGAGATGAAGAGGAGATAGAGGATGAATTACCTCTCTGCTCGACTGGAGGTATAGACATCCCTCTGTGCATGCACGTGTGTGTGTCTTTAGGACTCTCACTTGCAATATACGTCATTATTCATGTGCCGAGTCCTGCAGCACTGACTACTGACTGCTTCACACAAACACACACACAATACAGATGCTAACTGACAGTGTACCATTAGTGGTGTGACTCATTCTGGGTGTGGGTGAGAGTCTGAATGGCACCGGTGACATTCTCTGACTGTCAGCAGTAAACTGTAGCTCTGTGTGTGGGTGTGTGTGTGTGTGTGTGTGTGTGTGTGTGTGTGTGTGTGTGTGTGTGTGTGTGTGTTTGAGAAGGGAGGACATGTAAAACTTATTCTCATACAATTACAGATTTGTAATTACGTTTTTTTTTAACTGGCTATTGGAACATGGAATGTTACCTCTCTGGTGTGGAAGGAACCTGTGCTTGTACCAGCTAGAAATAGTCGGCATAAATTCAACACACAGTTCGGGTTCTTGAACCAGTTTTCTTGAGAGGGGTTGGACTCTTTTCTTTGCTGGAGTTGTCACAGGTGAGAGGCGGAGAGCGGTTGTGGTCTTATTAATAGCTCCCCCGGTTCTCAGCCAATGTGTTGGAGTTTACCCCGGTGGACAATTGGGTTGCTTCCCTGCGCCTTCGGGTTGGGGGACGGGTCCTGACTGTGGTTTGCGCCCATGCGCCAAATAGCTGTACCAATCCTTTTTGGAGTCCTTGGAACAGGTGCTGGAAATTGACCCTACTGGACTCCATTGTCCTACTAGGAGACTTCAACGCTCATGTGGGCAATGATAGCGAGACCTGGAGGGGTGTGATTGGGAGGAACGGACTGCCCGATCTGTACCTGAGTGGCGTTCAGTTATTGGATTTCTGTGCTAGTCACAGTTTGTCCATAACTAACACCATGTTCAGCTATAAGATTGTCCATAAGTGCACTTGGCACCAGGACACCCTAGGTCGACAGTCAATGATTGACTTTGTAGTTGTATCATCTGATCTGCAACCGTATGTGCTGGATGCTCGGGTAAAGAGAAGAGCAGAGCTGTCAACTGATCACCACCTGGTGGTGAGTTGGATCAGGTGGTGGGGAGGATGCCAGACAAACCAGGCAGGCCCAAGTGAATAGTGAGGGTCTGCTGGGAATGTCTGGCTGAGGACCCTTTGAAAATTGTCTTCAACTCCCACCTCCGGCAGAGCTTCAACCACATCCTGGAGATAGTAGGGAGCATGGAATCTGGGTGGGCCATGTTCCCCGCTGCCATTGCTGAGACGGCTGCTCGAAGCTGTGGTAGCAAGGTTGCTGGTGCTAGTCAAGGTGGTAACCCCAGAACCCGCTGGTGCACACCAGGCCATGGAACAAGACTTCCAGTCAGTGAGGAAGAAACGCCGGCAAACTGTCCGGCGGCTCAGGAGGGGAAAAGCGGAACCCGTCCACACAGTCTTCGGTGTGGGAGGGGAGTTGCTGACCTCAACTGAGTTTATAGGTCGGCAGTAAAAGGAATACTTTGATGATCTCCTCAATCCAACCAACATGCATTCTGAGGAGGAGGGAGAGCCGGAGGACTCTGGGGTGGGCTCTCCCATCACTTGGGTCGAGGTCGCTGAGGTTGTCACACAACTCCGCAACGGCAGCGCCCTGGGGGTGGATCAGATTCGCCCCGAGCTCTGGAAGTTGTAGGTCTGTCCTGGTTCTGGTCCTGGTCTCCAGGGTGCTGGAGAGGAGATTCTGGCCACTAGTCAAACATCGGATTCAAGACGAGCAATGTGGTTTTCGTCATGGCCGTGGAATACTGGACCAGCTCGATACCCTCACGGGTACTGGAGAGGGCATGGGAGTTTGCCCAACCAGTCTAAATGTGTTTTGTGGAGCTGGAAAAGGCTTATGAAAGTGTCCTGTGGGGGTGCTCCGAAAGTATCGGGTAAATTGCTTTTTGTTGCGGGCCATTCAATCTCTGTATTGTCAGAGCCAGAGCTCGGTTCGCATTTCCGGCAGTAAGTCAGACTCGTTCCCAGTCAGGGTTGGTCTCCGCCACGGCCACCCTTTGTCACCGGTTCTGTTCATAATTTTTATGGACAGAAACCCAGGCGCAGCCAAGCGGGGGAGGGAGTCACGTTAGGTGGCCTCCGGATTCCGTCTCTGATATTTGCAGATGATGTGGTCCTGTTGGCCTCATCGAACAGTGACCTCCAGTTCACACTGGGAAGGTTTGCAGCCGAGTGTGATGTGGCAGGGTTGAGGATCAGCAGCTCTAAATATGAAGCCATGGTTCACAGTCGGAAAAAGGTGGATTGCCCACTCGAGATGACTTTGATGGAAAGAAACATCGTAATAATGATTTATTTTAAGTCATAGCGGATAAATTGTTGGATGCTGTCTTTATTAGTTTACAGTTTACAGTGAACAGGTGAGACAGTATTGGAAAACTCAGAAACCTACTACAAAGTCTACCATCCAAAATTTGGAATGAATGGTGCAGATTGTTTCTAATTTTTTCTTGTGAGTTCTTATTAGCAGTAAGTACAAATTATAAATTTGGGTTTATTTAGGACAAAGGTCAATGTCAGAAAAAAATGTAAAATGTTTTTACAATGGTCTAAATTAACCTAAAAAAACAATCCTACTTCAGCCAAAACTCAACCAATTATGAATATACATACTACCAGTTACTAATTCTGAATTACATAACAGTAGCATAGTGTCAAGATTTAATTTCAAAATAAGTTTGACCTTTGAAGATCAAAGGGAAAACACAAAAGGAAATTTTGTAAAAATGACTACATTGCCAGATTCCCTGGGCAGAATTTTTCCAAATTTCTTCTTAGCTAGGTACACTGTGCAGCTTAAAATAATACTTATTTTTATTAATACAGATATTTGAGGAAGTTTAAATGTAACGGATCCAGAAAAATAAAAATCAATGTCAAAAGAGGCTACATTATACAAGGGTGAAATTAAAAAGGGTACCACACCTTGTGATTAGTATATTTTATGTAATTTTTCTATTATTTCCCCAGTAAGTGAATGTTGGTCCTTGGTGGAGGTACATTATGTGCTCTCTGGTCATATTGAGGATGGTTGTAAGGATGATGAATGAAGTTGTGAGTACTAATCTGAAGTACTTTGAATAACATCTGCAGGGTAGAGAAAAGTATATTTCCTTCGCACCGTTTTTCTTTTCTTTCAGATTGCATTGCATTAGTAATCATTTTTATGATAATATAAGATGTTTCTTACAGTGGGTTATTCTTGGGGTCTCCAGTGAGCTTCATTGTTAGTCGTTTTATGTTTAATGTGTTGGAGGAAGGTTAGACATCCTGTGGTCGTTAATTCCTCAAAATATCAGCTTGCTTTTGTCTGAATATACATGAAAATACTCTTGCTATAATAATAACCATATATGGGAACATGAAAACCAAACAATGTCATTAAACTTCGAGGTCATGCAGATGAGATGAGATCTGATATTTTTATTCTCAGCCAGAACATTCTGGCACTAAGTCGTCAACCAACTGTGATTTTAAATGTAAATAGAATAACTAAAAGCAAACTGTAGATACTCTATTCGGGATTAAAGGTAAATTATCCTCAAACCTTTCAAAGTTAACAGCTGCTGATTTGCCTTTGTCAGTGTCTGTGTTTTATGGAGTGAATGATTCAAACTAAGACGATGATGTAATTAGATCATTGAATCAGTCGTCATGTAAAATTTGCCCTAATACAGTAGATCAAGCTAGTCAACTTGGTTGACCTGCAACTACAAGGGGTATATCCTTTAAAGTTCCTAATGTACAAACAAAAACAGAAGCACAGCATAGGACACTTTGGGATATCCTGGTGAAAATGCAGTATATGTTCTCCTGATCAATTTGTTTGGTGTAGACTGGACTAATGACGATATGGCTGGAAATATGTATGTACTTATTTCTAAATGCCACCTTGTGGCCAATTCTGATGTCAGAAAATGCTGAGAATCTGCTCAGCTTCTCATCTCATGGATATATACTTGTGTGCAAAAAATTGAGATACAACTTCTAAAAGTTGACATGAAGGCTCTGAATCCAAACAAAACAAAAATGATCGCTCTCTAGACATGTCCTGGCATTCTGTTGGCAATAAAATAGAGTGGTCATCGCCCTTAACTGATTAGAATTCATCTTCTGTGCATCATGAATATCTGCACCAAATTTCAAAGCAATTCATAAATAAGGAGGTGAAACTTTTTCCTTGTGAAACCTCTGATTTTATCCTTCTCCATTGTTCACAGGGAAATCTGTGTGTTACTCTTCTCAGTTTTTTTTTTTTCTTTCCACCAAATAAACACTCATCCCATTTGTGTAGTTTTACGTTGCAAGCGCAGATACACCCTCACTGTACCCTCCAGATCTGCAGCTGCTCTTAAGGTGAGAAAGCCTGATTCGAGCTGGCATTGCTCGCCTGACCTGTTCTCTTGTGGAGGTGGTCTGGATTCTTAGTGTGATCCAGCCCGGCCTGTAGGCATGCAGCCAGACCGCTGAGATGACACATCACAAGCAATAAACCTCCGCTGCTACAGCACCACTCCTCTTTACTTTCCCCTTCCTTTCCCCTGGTGCGCTTTGTTGTTCTATTATTTTCTTTGTTCCCTATTCTATTACTTGCTTTCGATTCGCTTTCCAAAAACATTTGTCTGAAAATACTTGGTCTGAACTTATTTTGTTTTGATATGACATTTGTTGTAAACTGAAATGTTCAAAGTAGTAAATTTAGATATAAGACCTGGAGTCATTTCTTCTGATTTTGGTTAGGGCCACCAATATTCCCCAAAAACTGATTATTCTATGTAAAACATAAAACAGAATGATAGGAAAACACAGGAGGAAGTAAAGTTTGACCTCATCACCTTCACTGATTTTTTTTTTTTTTTTTTAAATACATCAGTGCTGCCAATTGAATATAGTTTTAATCACAATGAATGGCTGTGATGTTTAGTGCTTGAATGAAGAAACGCATGACAAACAGGTTTAGTATAACATCTCAGCTTATGTAATGCAAATGGTAAACATTAGTTAATGTTAAACTACATTGCTCATTTGCTTAGTACAAAAGTCTGATAGAGCACTTGGCATTCCCCAAAACATCTGTATGGACAGCAGACTGGGAATCTAGCAGAATCAAAATACAGAGCTGTTAACAACTAACATCTGTTTTTAACACACCCGAAGTGAATTACTGCAGTTATCATCATCATCATCATCACTTGTTGTATCTGCTAACTTTCTGATGTTCAGTGTCTACAGTAAGAGTGATAAAGGTTAACAACCGGTGGTGTCACCTTCAAAGAGCGTTTTTGTAGCCCATCACAGTCAGCCCCCACTTCCAGCTCCATCCCCCAGGATGGACCTCACATCACAGCCTGACAGGTGAGGAGAGAGTTAGAGAAGCTCCACCAGGTAAAAGCTGCTTGACCGGATGGCATCAGCCCTCGAGTGCTGAGGGCAGGTCCAAGCTGGCGTGTTCCAGCCAGCTGAGCAGAGTACTCGAGTTTTCCTTCAACCTGAGCCTGCACCTCCAGATAGTCCCAGTGCTGTGGAAGACATCCTGCCTGGTCCCAGTGCCCGAGACGAGTTGTCCAACTGCACTGAACAACTACCTCCCACATTATGAAGGTCATGGAGAGGCTGTTTCTGGGACATCTCAGACCACTGGTGTGGCCATCACAGGACCCGCTGCAGTTTGCATACCAGCACCATTTTGGTGTAGATGATGCCATCATCTGTCTGCTGCAGAAGGCACATTCTGCACTTGACAGACCCAACACCACTGACACATCACCTTCTTTGACTTCTCCAGCGCCTTCAAAACCATCCAGCCTAGGCTGCTGAAGGCGAAGTTGGAGGACATGCGGGGGAATTCTCCTGATTGCATGGATTAAGGCCTGACGGGCAGACCGCAGTTTGTAAGATTACAGCACTGTGTGTCTGAACATCTGATGTGCAACATCAGGACCCCAGGGAAGTGTGCTCTCAACTTCCTCACCACCACCTACACTTCTGACTTTCAGTACAGCACTGAGTCGTGCCATCTTCAGAAATTCTCAAATGACACAGCCATAGTCGTGTGTGTGGAGAAGGGGCGGGAAGAGCAGTACAGGAACCTGGTGGACTGATTTGTGCATTGGTGTGGTGATAACCACCTCCAACTTAATGTGAAGAAGATGAAGGAGATGGTGGTGGACTTCCGGAGGAACAAACCCCCAGTCTCTCCTGTCTGCATCAATGGGACTGATGTGGAAATTGTCCAGACCTACAGGTACCTGGGAGTACATCTGTACAACAAGCTGGAGTGGTCCACAAACAGAGAGGTTGTGTACAAGAAGGGCCTGAGCCAGCTCAACTTCCTCAGGAGGCTCAGGTCCTTCAATGTATGCAACCGGATGCTCCTGATGTTTTATCAGCCTTTTTAGGCGAGCCCCATCTTCTTTGCCGTGGTGTGCTGGCGTACAGGCATCAAGGCAAAGGACACCAACAGACTGAATAAACTGATCAGGAAAGCAGGTTCTGTTGTCGGCTCTTGGTTGGCCCAATTGGAGGCGGTGGTGGAGCAGAGGATGCTGACCAAACTGCTGGCCATCATGGACAACACGTCCCACCCCCTCCATGAAACTGAACATTCTGAGGAACATCTTTAGCAACAGAATGATCCAACCTGGCTGCTACAACGAACAATACAGGATGTTGTTCCTTCCCAATGCAATCAGACATTCCAACACCTCTGTTACTAGACACAGGTACCAAATCATTTTACCAAATCTGGTAAAAGCATTCTCCTCCTCCTACCTGCACTAAACTCTGCCCTCTGCACAACTTTTGTATATATATTGTTAGATTTTTACAACTGCCTATACTGTTTATATTTTTTACTTTTATTTATATCTTATAACACTTATACTTTAAAGTATATGTCCACTGGTCCTGTACCCGAACATCCTTGCTGTTGTGACAAATTAATTTTCCTTCAGGGATTAATGAAGTCATCTCTATCTAAATGTTTTTCCCAGCAGCCACACTTTGTAGCCTTTTATTGTCAATGAATATGAGAGCCCCTTGAAGGTGGTGTGTATAAATGGAAGGATGGCTATATTGATAGGCCTGCAGTCTATAGTTTATTTAGCCATGACACTCTTAATCATATCTGTTGTCGCTTTTTTGAAAAATTTGCTCCTTAGCACTCATTTGTTTAATACAGTATGTACACCTTATAGAGTCAAAAAGACCCAAGTTTCATTATAGGTATCCAATTCTTTTTACCAGACGCTTGTAATTACAAGTCAAAATTAGTGGCGAAATAAAGCAATTTCATGGCGTTATTTCGAGGTTGAGTTGTCCTTTAAGGACTAGTGTAGGTGATGGCACTAAAAATAGACTTCTTACAGTTGGGTCCAGAAGTATTTCGACAATGACACAACAATAAAATGGCTGCATTCCTAAATGGTAATTGACATATTTTTGTGAAATCTTAAATTAAAGCTGAAAGTCCACACCTAGATCACATCTTTATCTTGATTGAAAGTCGCAAATGACTTCACTGCATTTGATGGGGGACTTATGTCTGTACTAGTCTTATTAGATCTTAGTGCAACTTTTAACACTATTGATCATCACATCCTATAAATCCTACTTATCTGATAGATACCAGTTTGTTCATTTTAATGATATCTAGGTATAATAAAGTTAGTCAAGTGTCTGTCTGTTACGGTCATTCGGTGTTTCCTGTTTTACTTTGAAGTTTTGTTTGTCTTATTCCCCATGTCCTGTCAAGTCTTGTCCCTCAGGTGTGTGTGATTGCATCTCCTCCTTAACGTGTATCACATGTGTCTACTTGTCTACCCTTACCTTGTATATTTAATCTCTGTGTTCCTTTCCTCCTGTGCCAGATTATCTTGTTTTAGTGAGCAGTCCAGTGTATCTTCTTTAAGTTCCTCATGTTTTGATCATTGTTCCGTATCCCGATTACTGAGTTTGCCTCTTCCTTAACTGTACCTTTGCTGTTTAGTTTGATTTCCCGGTTTAGATCTCATTTAAGTAAAACGATGTTGATTCAGAAAGCTCCTTGTGTGTCTCTGCATTATTGGATCCCCCAGACCCCATACCTGATAGCTTCCTTTAAGTAATATTATTAGAAAACAATTCATAAATTTTCATTGCTATGAAGATGACACAACTATACTTATCAATGAAGGCAGATGAACCCCATCAGTTAGCTAATCTACAGACATGTCTTAAGGACATAAAAATCTGGATATCTCATAATTTATACTCTGTTAAAGTCTGACAAAACTGAAGTCATTGTGCTGGTCCCTAAATACATTAGAGACTCATTGTCCGACAGCATAGTTAATCTAGATGGCATTGACTTGGCCTCTAGCAGCACTGTAAGCAACCTGCGTGTTATTTTTAACCAGGAGCTGTCTTAACTCATAAAACTGATTTTAAGGCCTTCTTTAACAAAATTGCTAAATTAAGTAACATTGCTAAAATCCAGCACATCCTGTCTCAACAAAATGCAGAAAAACTAGTTCATATATTTGTTACTTGCAGGCTCAATTACTGCAATTCTCTATTAGGCCCCCCTAATAAGATCTTAAAGTCTCTTCAACTAATCCAGAATGCAGCAGTGCGTGTACTGACAAGAATTAAGACCAGAGACAATATTTCTCCTGTACTGACTTCTCTGCACTGGTTCCCTGTTAAATCCAGAATGGATTTTAAAATCCTTGTCCGCACGTACCAAGCTATTCATAGTCAGGCACCATCCTATCCTAAAGAGCTCATAGTAGGCTATCACCCCACCAGAACATTATACTCCCAGGACGCAGGGTTACTGGTGATCCCCAGAATCTCCAAAAGTAGAATGGGAGGCAGAGCTTTCAGCTATTGAGCTCCTCTCCTTTGGAACCATCTTACAGTCTTGGTACAGGAGGCAAACACATTCATTGCTATGAAGATGACACAACTATACTTATCAATGAAGGCAGATGAACCCCATCAGTTAGCTAATCTACAGACATGTCTTAAGGACATAAAAATCTGGATATCTCATAATTTATACTCTGTTAAAGTCTGACAAAACTGAAGTCATTGTGCTGGTCCCTAAATACATTAGAGACTCATTGTCCGACAGCATAGTTAATCTAGATGGCATTGACTTGGCCTCTAGCAGCACTGTAAGCAACCTGCGTGTTATTTTTAACCAGGAGCTGTCTTAACTCATAAAACTGATTTTAAGGCCTTCTTTAACAAAATTGCTAAATTAAGTAACATTGCTAAAATCCAGCACATCCTGTCTCAACAAAATGCAGAAAAACTAGTTCATATATTTGTTACTTGCAGGCTCAATTACTGCAATTCTCTATTAGGCCCCCCTAATAAGATCTTAAAGTCTCTTCAACTAATCCAGAATGCAGCAGTGCGTGTACTGACAAGAATTAAGACCAGAGACAATATTTCTCCTGTACTGACTTCTCTGCACTGGTTCCCTGTTAAATCCAGAATGGATTTTAAAATCCTTGTCCGCACGTACCAAGCTATTCATAGTCAGGCACCATCCTATCCTAAAGAGCTCATAGTAGGCTATCACCCCACCAGAACATTATACTCCCAGGACGCAGGGTTACTGGTGATCCCCAGAATCTCCAAAAGTAGAATGGGAGGCAGAGCTTTCAGCTATTGAGCTCCTCTCCTTTGGAACCATCTTACAGTCTTGGTACAGGAGGCAAACACACTCTCTGATTTTAAGAGTAGGCTTAAAACTTTCCTTTTTGAAAAAGCTGGCCTATCTAGCCCCTAGTTATGCTGCAATAGGCTTAGGTTGCCGGGGTGACAATCCATGATACACCAAGCTTCTCTCTTCTCCTCCTCTGACTCTATCTCTGCTCCTCTAATTGTCCATATTATCCATAATTGTCCTAACAAAACATTATCATAACTTTACTAGTTCCCCAGAGTCTTGTGTGTTATCATCTTGCAGGTTTTCTAGGTCGTTGTGGGAGCTGCTGCTGTGGTCCTGCCTGATGCCTACTGCCTGCATTAGGACAGGAGATCTGTTGACTTGGATTCTAGGCTGGATTGCAATGCGCAAATCTGGATCCATGGATTACAATGACTTCCGGACCAACAGACTTTACCTGCATCTGGATTACTAGACTTCAAATACCTCTGGATTTCTAAATTCCACACACTCTTGGACTCACTGACTTCATCAACAACTCTCAGATTTGGTTACGGGGACTACAATTTGATTTGATTTGATACTTCTGGACCCAACTATGTTCTTGTTCAGTGACAATTTCAGCACTGTCAACTAATGCATGTCCCTGTTTTTGCAGTCAGTTATTTAGCAGAAGAACCACACACTCTGTAACACTGAGCTGTTTTTTTGTATTTGCCTGTGTTCTGTGTCAGTTAGATATCAGAGAAAAAAAATATATCAGTGGGGGACCAAAGTTAATTCTCGCTCCTTGGATTCCTGACAGGTTGATTTGCCTTTTGTTTGGGTCCACACACAGTTGATATTCTGAGACTTCACTTACTTATCACTTACCTGTATACAATGGTGACAAAAAAACATATCTATAGAACATGATTATGAAGGGAAAAAGTAAGCAAAACTTCAAAAACACGTAAAGCTTATCCCATTCAAGGCGGGGAGTTCATAGTGTGCAGAAGGGTCAATCAGCTTTCAGAGATTCAATCTGTGTAGTGTCATGGGTGAATAATTGAATGTCACAACGTTCGTCTTTTGTTTCTGGAGCTTTACTTCAAGAATACTGCTAACATACACATGAGTTACAGGTCCCGCTCAGAGCACACTTCCTGTGTTTTTACGAACACGTACTATGACGTCATGATGCACTGCACACTCTCCAAACATAAATCCGTATAAAGAACTCAAGATACAACATCCTTCAGCTTTTAGCAAAAAACTCATAACTTGTAGCACATTACATTACTGAGGAAATTATTGGTACATCACTCGCATGAGAGTCAAATGAAAACAAGAACAATCACATTGTCATTTGTGTCAAACTTTTTTTTAATTGTATTGTAAACATAACCTGAACTAGAGGGGGTCATCCTTTCTTTGAGATCAGTGAGCATTGTTGCTCTATTCCAGGAACTCAATTTCACTCTAACAAAGACTTGGAAACGCTCAAGCGTTCTCTCTCTGAGCGCTGAACCCCCACCATTGGTGCTGTACAGTCCTTCTGGTTTGCTCCTTCATGCTCTAGGTGTTGAACATTCGGGAGATAAGGACGTCTCACCTCCACTGTGTATGTTCCACAGACTGTTCCTGGGGTGCTCCCTCTGTCGTTGGCAACAAAACAGTGTGGAATCTGGAATGCACCTAGTCGATGTGTCTCTTGATGACTTGACCATGTCCGACAGCACCAGTATAAGAAAGTGGACCAATAGCATCTTGGACGACCGCAGGAATCCAGTTCGGACCGTATGAATAGTTCCGCATGAAGATACTATCTCCCGCAGCAAAATTTCTCAGCTTTCTATTCATGTCATGAGTCTGTTTCAGTTGCCTATTCTGTGCTTTTGAATTTCCATCAGGCATGAGCATGTCAAAAAATGATCTCAGTCTCTGTGACATCATTAACTCGGCAGGTGACAAGCCCGTTGCTGCATGAGGTACGATGCAATAACTGAACATAAAACCTGGACAGTCTAGTCTGTAACGTATCTCCTTTCATCTTTTTCATCCCTGCTTTGAATGTTTGTACTGGGCGTTCTGCTAGACCATTTGAGGAAGGGTGAACTGGTGCTGACCTTACATGTTGTATCCCATTTTTCTTCATGAATCTCTCAAAATCTCTATTTGTGAAACATGTTCCATTGCCTGACTAGCATTTTTGGTATCCCGAAAACACTGAAACTCTGTCTTAGTTGATTCTATTGTTGCTTGTGATGTTTTCACAGGGTAAATGTCAAACCATTTTGAATGTGTATCCACTATTAATAGAAATATCTCACCTAGAAAAAGGACCGGTAGTCCATATGAATATTGACCATGGTGCCTCTGGCCACTCCCAGGGGTGTAAGGGTGTCGTGGGTGGTGCCTTTTGGTGTTTCTGACACTCCTCACAAGTATTTACCTCCTGTTCCACATCTCAATCCATCCCTGGCCAACACACATATGATCTTGCCTAGACCTTACATTGTCGACATGCCAGAGTGGGTCTGATGTAAAAGTTTCAAAACCTTATTTCGAGCCTTTGCTGGAATTATTACTCTCGCCCCACAGAGCATGCATCCGTCTTTAACACAGTTCTGTTTTTCTCTGGTGATATGGTTGCAGATTTGGATCCATCTTTGAAGGCCATCTGCTTAACACATATGCCTGAACATGTGACAAAACAACATCTTTGGCTGTCCAACCTTTTATCTGGTTCATGTCTAGATGTGTATCATCCATTAGGCCCATCATCAGGACTTGCTCTGTTGTCTCATTTTCTGTCACTGTCTCTTATACCAGAAGTCCACTTGGAGCATCCGCGTTTGTGTGATGTTTACCTGGCTTGTACACTATGTTGTGCTGATATGCACTGATGGAAACTGCCCATCTTTGAACTCTCAGTGACCCCATTCGGGGGATGGACTTCTTTTCATTGAAAAGTGATATCAACGGCTTGTGATCTGTATAAATGGTATGTCGTCCAGATAAACTGCCACAAATGGGATTCCCTGTAGCAGGCCTTCCATGGTTCTCTGGAAGATAGCAGGTGCTCATGCCATGCAAAATGGTAATCTATTGTACAACCCCTAGAGTGTGTTCACCGTCAAGTATTTCTTGGATTCCTAATTCATGAGTATTTGCTGATAACCGTGGCTCATATCTAGTTTTGTGAACTGCTTTCATCCTGACAGGGCTGCAAAAAGGTCTTCCACCCTTGGAATGAGGTATTGCTTTAGTGATGGAACTGTATTCACCGTGAGTTTTTAGTTTCCACACAATCTTACCGTCCCTACAGGCTTTAGAAATGACCCGACAGGTGCTGCCCATTCAGAATATTTCACTCGCACAATTATACATTCCTTTAATAATCTGTCTATCTCTTAATCAACCTTTACTCTCATGGCGTAAGGAACAGACCTGGGTCGGAAGAATCTTGGCACAGCCTGGGGTATTACATATAAGTTAGCTTTTGTACCTTTCAAAGTTCCTAAATCCTCTTTAAACATGCACTCATGTTTGATTAACACTTCCTGTAGCATGGTTCTCTCTGCGTGCACATGTTTTACTTCAGTTGTTTCTGTGTCCTTCATCCATTTGCTTTGCGCTGGTGTTTGATTTCTTTCCATCTCACATTTATATCCTCCAGCCAGCCTTGTCCTAGCAAGCTGGGGCCGTCTCGATTGACCACTACCAGTGGCAATTTCTGTCTTTGCTGTTTGTACCTGACCCAGATCATGACTGCTCCCATCACTATAACAGGGTCCCCTGTGTGCATCTGTAGCTTGATTTCGACTGGATTCAAATTTGGACACTTGTCATCACGCCATATCTTTTTCAAATATGTGTTCATTTATAACCATGAAGCTGCATCCGGTATCAATTTCAAACGTAACACACTTTCCATTTAATGTCATATCCAATGTGTATGGCTCCACCTTTCTCAAATGAACAACACTCATTCGACCCAGTCTAAACTTCTAGCAGTGAGAAATTGTCTTTCCCTGAACTCTCACTTTGTTTTTCCTGTACATTGTGAAAGCAGAATGTCTTTCTTTTGTCTTTCTTTACAGCTTCTGGACGTTTACTGTCTTTATTTTGTGTACTTTTGTTGCAACATGTCCTTGCCATGTGTCCCACTTTACCACATAAATGGCATCTTTCATTTATAAACTTGCAATCTGTTGAATTGTGCTTGGTTCTCTTGCATCTGTAGCACTTTCTTATTGACCTGTGAGTTGACTGTTTCTCTTGTGAGCTGCTTGTGATGTTGAAACACTTTTTTGATGTGCTCATATCCCTCAGATCCTGAGCATTCCTATTTGCAGTCTCTACTGCAACACCAATGGACATGGCCTTCTCAAATGTTAGATCTGATTCTGATAACAGACGTGTCTGTATTCGATCATCATTAATTCCGCACACAATGCTGTCTCTTAAAATTTGCTGTAATGTGTCACCAAAGTTGCAGTCTTGTGCTAGCTTTCTTAGCTCTGCCATATATTCCAATACAGATTCATTAGGCTGACGATGTCTGGCATCAAACGTGTATCTCTGCACAATTTCAAATGGCTTTGGGTCAAAGTGATTTTTTTTTTTTTTTTTTGGTAGGCTTACCAGTTCCTGATAGGTTTTGTCTTTAGGCTTTTCTGGGTTGAGTAGGTTGCGCATCAGGCTGTATGTCGCTGCACCCACAGCACTAATGAGAATAGCTCTCTGCCTGTCGCCCTCAGTAATCTCATTAGCTGCAAATAACAGCTTTAGAATTTCACAGCATTCCTCCCACGTCTGGGTCTTTGCATCAAACACCGCTAATGTGCTGATGGTTGATATAAGTCACTTTATCAATCCTCTTCTCCCCCCAACAAAGGCAGCAAAAATTTAAAAAAAAACAGTCCGATTCCTTGCTTGTGGGCATTAGCCCACGGCTAGCGTACGATACAGTCTGGCTTACTTTTATTCCACCACAACCAACTTAGTCCTCATCGCCAAAATAAATGTAGTGTCATGGGGGAATAACTGAATGTCCAAGAACACTGCTAACATACACATGAGTTACAGGTCCCGCTTAGAGCACACTTCCTGCTTTTTTACAAACACGTACAATGACGTCATGATGCGCTGCACACTCTCCAAACATAAATCAGTATAAAGGTCTCAAGATACTACAATCTGAGCCCACCTATCGCCTCCCTCAGATGTTTAATGAGCCTCCATTTGTCTCCAAAACACCCTGTTTTACCTTAACATCAAAGGAGAAACAAGAGCTGCTGCTAATTGGAGGTAGATTTGATGCTTAAATATTATTTTGTTTTTACTAATTCCTTCCATCACACAGGTGTATAGAGAGGAGACAGGGGACAGATTTAAAAAGTTGCATAAAAACAGAAAAATTAAGATAGATGTTGGTGAGGGTAAAAATAGGAGGCAATAGTTATTTTTGCTGTGCTAGTTTTCTCTAATTTGCACAGGTTAGGCAGAGGAGTATGTATGTTTGTGAGGGTGGAAAGTAAAAACAGTCAATTGATAGAGAAATAAGGAAGATCTATATATTTGCTATTAATAGCAGGAAAAAGCTGAAAGCTAAGAAAAATAAGCAACATGGGGTCGAGTAGCAAGGCACAAGAGAGGAAAAAATTAAGATAATTAAAACAGGAAGCTAAAACTTAATTACAAATGAGGTTTAAAAGGCGGCGATGACCATTTTCTTGTGTTATTTCCTGGTTGTAGTTAGTGTTGGAGGTTAATTGCTTCCAATAACAAGGTGATTACACAGCAAAGTAAGACGTCACAAGAAATGATCACTTCCCATGTTGAATTTCTGATGTGTTCATTGCATAATTATAAATCCATCAAAAAAAGCATCTCTGGATAGAGTTGCTTTCATCTAACCATTCAAAACATTTAGCCACTCAAGGGTCATCACGCCTGGCATTTTAAAGGCTGAAAGATGACACGCTGGAGAGGCTGCCGCTGCGGCTGACGAGTCCCAGATCAAGTAACACTAATGTTAGACACAGAAATGAGACTTGAAAAGATGAGTTTCAAAGTAAAAGGTGGGCACATGTCTGATGTGCTGTGTGACTTTTAAACATGAAGATGGCGTCGGGTCAGTAGATGATGTGTCCGTGAGGGTGGAGCGTCGGCTTGATAACACTAAATGCAGCTGGCGTAAGAGAAAAACCACAGCATGGCCCCGTTAACCTCATGGTGCTTTGATTTGCTGTCTTCTTCCTTCCCTTTCTGTGTAGAGAACAGTAATGGTTCAATCATAAACTCATAACTCAGCTCATAACTCATGAATCATAATGCAGCGTTACTACGCTAAGTTCCTTTAGAAGTCGAGTTAAAAGTTTGTGTGGTAAAAGAGAACATTGAGCCATCTATCTTCATGGTGAGATTTTAATGTAGCCACACTTTGAAAACACCCAGGGCCACACTTACTGATTAAAATCTGATCAGGGTCCATTCAAATAAATACAGGCAGGCTAGACTGCTAAAAACAAGAATCTTAACTCCCAATCACTGAGAAGTTATGGCTGCATACAGGACAATACCACGGTCACAAACACATTCTAGTCTTGTAGTGCCTTGTAGTGGGTTCATTTGTAATATATTTAGATAACGATCATTCACGGACAAGCCAACTCAATCAACACAAGACCACAAGGGTAAATGCACTGTATATCATCAAAAATCCCTGGTGTATACACATCAAATTGTTTAGGCACTATCTTGTTGACATGAAGGATGTGTGTGACATTTTTGACAAAATGGCGGTCACAGAAAAGATGGTAGCAAGAGCAAGATGATGGTAAGAGATACAGGGATGTCACCGTTCAAGTATAGGATCTCCTGATCAATATACATTTTTTTTTTCCAAGTACAGATAGGAAGTAAGTAGTAAGATTGTACTCACGGTAATAAAGATAGTGCAGACAATGTAGTTGATATAACGCCACCTGTTGACCAATCTTGATTTTACAAAAAGGTGAAACTCCAGTTGACTCCAGATCTCGCCGATGATCTCACAATATCCCTGATTTAATTAACGTTTAATAAAAAAAACAGTGCAACAATGTAGCCTATGTATGCACTGGTTTTAAAGCAAAAAGATCAACAATCAACCCAGCAATAAAATCTTTATAATCCACCTCAGATCCAACATCTGTCTTGATTGATGTAAGTTTTTCTGCCTTTCAACAGCAATCACCAATAGTATACACTCTATTCTACTGAAAGTATGAGGCACACTTTCAATATGGATGGAAGAACTGCCCTGTTTGCTTTCACCGCACCACCTTATACACACAAAACTACAATTTACTGCACTACATTTTTCTATACGTTGTATATTTTTATATTTATTATGTATTATTTTTGTATAAATTCAACATTTTATTATTTGCTTTGGAGGAGTCATAAATATTTATAATTATTAACATTTTACAGATAATACCTTCTTAATCTCATCTTTATTTAAGAGATATTCATGCTTTCAATTTTGGAACTATTGATCAAATAATGCTTTGTCTTACTACCATGTTAATCAATTGTTTGCAAATTGTTGCTCGTCATGCATGTAAGATGTCTAGACTCTAACACTGCTGTTTCACTCTTGTAATTGGGAACATCAGCTCACTATCTAATATGAAACTGGGGGCCAGTGTTGTAGGGTTCTGTGCAAATAAACAAAGGTTTTGTAGAGAGGGAACTTAATTTCCAGCTATATCACAATCTCTGTGTATGTAAAGGACTACAGATACAGGAAATGGCAATCAGTGACCATCTCTGAACTGTCTCTTGTTCCGAGATCTTGCAGACATACTTTATACACTTCAGTAAGGACTAGCTTTGAACTAGCAACTGTTTTCATCTTTGAAAAAGTTAGCTTTCTGAGACTTAGATTAATACCGCGTAACATGGATAGAGCCAGCATAGCTCACTAGTAACTTCATTTTGTTCGGGGCAAACTTTTCTTCGAAATGCAGAAAAGTTTGTTTACATACAGTATGCTGTTCTGTCTCTCGCTGACTTTTAAGGTGTTTGACCTCCATGTCGAGTCATGGAGTCATTTGATGAATTCACAGTTACAAATCGGCAACTACTTCATCAGACATCCATGTTTAAACGCTTATTTTCCCCTAGTTGTCCAATAAGTCCAGAGAAACATGCTGCAAATTAATGACCATCAGTCCAGTTTTGTGTCCCGTCCACACGGTCTTCGGTGTGGGAGGGGAGTTGCTGACCTCAACTGAGTCTATAGTTCGGCGGTGGAAGGAATACTTCGAAGATCTCCTCAATCCCATCAACACGCATTCTGAAGAGGAGGCAGAGCCGGAGGACTTTGGGTTGGGCTCTCCCATCACTGGGGTCGAGGTCGCCGGGGCTGTCAAACAACTCCACAGCGGCAGCGCCCCGGGGGTTGATGAGATCCGTCCCGAGCTCCTGAAGGCTCTGGATGTTGTAGGGCTGTCATGGTTGACACACCTCTGCAACATTGCGTGGACATCAGGGACTGTGCCTTTGGAGTGGCAGACAGGTGTGGTTGTCCCCCTTTTCAAGAAGGGGGACCAGAGGGTGTGTTCCAACTACCGGGGGATCACACTCCTCAGCCTCCCTGCGAAGGTCTACTCCAGGGTGCTGGAGAGGAGAGTGCGGCTGCTAGTTGAACCTCGGATTCAAGAGGAGCAATGTGGTTTTCGTCCTGGCCGTGGAACACTGGACCAGCTCTATACCCTCACGAGGGTACTGGAGGGGGCATGGGAGTTTGCCCAACCAGTCCACATGTGTTTTGTGGATCTGGAGAAGGCTTATGACCGTGTCCCCCAAGGTATCCTGTGGGGGGTGCTCCGGGAGTATGGGGTAGAAGGCCTTTTGTTACGGGCAATTCAATCTCTGTAATGTCGGAGTCAGAGCTTGGTTCACATTGCCG
>KV751386.1:85668-98401 GCA_001698575.1 Mola mola | reverse complement strand
TTTTTTTTTTTTTTTTTTATTACAAGCAAAGAGGATCAAACAAAAGCTACGCTGGGCAGCAAAGAAGTGTTTCTCATCAGCACATGCACATGAGTGATGTATGCACGTTTGTCCTGTTTGCCAACGCACCTCTCTGTCTCTCTCCTCTTCCACCTTTGTTGTTGCTAAAAATAGACGCTCCCAAATCATATTACTGTACATACAGGAACAACCCCTCCATTCCTCCTATCCTCCATCGATTCCACACCTAAGAATATTTGACAGCGGAGCTGGGGTCATTTTTCACTTTGCTATTAGTTTACTGTGTGTGCGTGTGCGCACATGTGTTTTTGGTACTGTAGTGCCAAATTAGATCCTTTTACATGGTTGAAATATACTGTACAACATAAATACTCACACACACAGGTCTAGATTGCCAATAGGTGACCTTCATTTGCTAGTTATTTTAAAAATATGAATACAGAGAATAGGGTTCATAGACTTTACAGCTGGACCATACAGGAGTGCTTGCAAAGTGTTTGCATCACAAAGCTTCAGTGTTCCTTAACCTGTTAGAGAAATGGACAGTGTTTAAGATGGAGGTCAAAAAGCTCTCTTTCTCCATTACTCCAAGATGTTTTCTTTCGGACCTGAAAATTACCTGTCGATAAAAAAATCAAAGACCATCAGGACAGTATTTCTCTGACTGACTTTCTCTCTCTTCTTTCTTTCTCTCTGAAGGAGGGTCAAGGACAATCATACCATCATTTTTGACTGTTGTCAAAGTTACATAAATGCAGCCTGTGTGGACAAATATTCACCTAAGGACTGCATCAGATTACCAAGACAGGCAAGCCATCGCACTCTGCACATGGCGCCTGTGTACATTTAAAACTAACCATAACCATACCCACTACTTGAATAGTGTTAGTGTTTGATCTCCAGCGCCATATGAGGTGGTACTGGAGCTTGAAACGCAGAACAAATATACTAAAAAACAGTTGCTTTTCCTGGGCAGTCAGGAAAGCCAACTCTTAACACTTTCAATGCAAATGCATGACACAATACAGTAATTGAATTCTCAGGTTTTATAATTCATGGAATAACTCATTTATTAATTTATCAGAGTTTATTGGTTTTATGTTATGTTGTGTGTTTTTGATTGCTTGAAAATTTTGCACTGTTCACATGGGACACTTTTAATTTTGTTGTACAGTTTGTACAATGACAAAAAGGCTTTCTTTTCTATTCTAAATAGGCCTAATCTAATTTAATGATCAAAGGGGTTTACATCCCAGCTATGCCCAGGAAGTTTTGTGTTCCTGTCTGTGCATTTCTGTTCTCTGTCAATTAGTGGGATTACACAAAAAATACTGGATGGATTTTAACAAATTTATTGTATGAATGAATTGAACTATATTTTATAAGGTGATATTGACAAAACTGTGATAGGAGTACCTTTCTGGCCTAGCCGTTAAGAGGACAGAGGAGAGGTTAACACCACAGGAATAATCCCTGCCTAATGTCAGGAGTGGCTGCCATGCTACTAAATAGGTGTAATCAGACATGTTCTGTGTAAAAGCGGAAGCAGACCCTTTGGAGTGCATGCTTTTCACCTGACAGAGAGTCATTGAAGTGAACTACTGTCATATTTTGTTCTCTGGCTTTTGTTAGTGGGCCAAGAAATCCTGAAGCGGTGCAGCTTTCTGCTGCTCTTCTCCAACTTTAACACTTTAGCCTCTCCCTTAAGCCACAGCACCGCTGTGTCTTCTGTCAGAGTCATGGTGGTTGTCTGTCAGAGTTATTGTGGAGTGTAAAACTCCATGAGACTGTCACCTGGTCATAAACAATCTGTGTCCGATTACTCATGGTTCCAAAAATTACGGTATACACAGCTTCCTGAGTAACCTTGGCTTTGTGACCTATCCAAAATGCTCCTGTATCTTCTTGTCAGTTTGTTTGGAGACATTAGATAGCCTGTTTTCATGGTTAATTCCACACAATATTATGTTTTACCTCTGTTTGTTTGTTTGTCTGTTGGCAGGATTGTGCACAAACTACTGGATTACAATTTCAACAAAACAAAAGCATTGTCAGCGATATGTCAGACTTGTTCCCATTTAGGGTTGGACTGAGGATCAGCATCTCTAAGTCTAAGGCTAGCAGTTAATCATAGTTCATAGTTAATAGTTAATCATAGTAATAGTTCATAAACTCATAGTTCTCAGATGAGAAAAGGGTGGATTACTCACTCTAGGTTGAGGAAGTGTTGCTGCCCCAAGTGTAAAAGTTCAAATATCTTGGGCATCCACAAATGAGAGTAAAATGGGACTGGTTGATTGACAGGTGGATCCTGGCAGCATATGCAGTGATGCGGAGTCTGTTGTGGTGAAGAGAGAGTTGAGCTAAAAGGCAAAGCTGTCAATCTATGTTCAAACTCTCACCTGTGGTCATGAGTGTTGAGTATAGCCAAAAGAATACATGCGGCCAAGGTCCATTTCCTCTGCACTATGGCTGTGGTCAGCCTTAGAATAGGGTGAGAGACATCCAAGAGGAGCTCAAAGTAGAACCGCTGCTCCTCCACACCAGAATGAACCAATTGAGGTTGTTCAGGCATCTGGTTAGGATGCCTCCTGGACATCTCCCTGTAAGGTGTTTCAAGCATGCCCATCTGGGAGGAGACCTGGGGGCAGACCCAGGACATGATGGAGAGATTATATTCCTTGGTTGGCTCAGAAACCCCTCCATATCCTCCTGGAGGAGATGGTAGAAGTTGCCTATGAGAGGAGTGTCTGGACCTCTTTGCTTGAACTGCTGCCCTTGCATCCCGGACACAAAAAAGCAAATGAAGACACTAAACCAATGAGGTGATTCAGAAATTATTTTTTGTAATGTGATGTTGATGGAAGAAAATTCTAAACACTTAAGTGAAGGCAGTCTGAGTGTGACACACACACTATACGATCTTGTAATTCATCCACAAATGGCAACAGTTTAAACCATGTTTCCATTTCACAAGTTAAGTATTATCTTTGTGAAACCATAATGAAGTTTACAGAAATTATCACAGAAGTAGCCATTAAAACTTGTACTGATTTGGTGAAAGTGTCGGATTTAATAATTTTTATATATGGAGTTTGGTTGGCCTTGCTCTGAGTGCTTCTAATTTTCTGTGACATGAGGAATAAACAAGGTTTGTTGCTCTCAAATGTCCTCCCATTCGTACAGATGTACCTGTTTCAGGGGTTTTCCCAAGGTTCCAAAGGTTTGTTGCTCTCAAATGTCCTCCCATTCGTACAGATGTAGGGGTTTTCCCAAGGTTCCACTCACTAAATCTAACAATGAAAGAAATCACTGTGGCAGCAGCCTAATGAGGGCACAAAAAACCCCAAGCAGAACAAAACAAATAAATAAATAAATAAAACATGTCACAGCCACAGCCTTAACACCCTAAATCTCTAAGCAGTAAAGATTGGGAAGCAGAAAGTAAGACAGGTTTTATCTCCATTCTGTCAATCTTTCAGTCTTTCATCCTTTTCTGGGACATTAAAGATGCTGTTCCTTCAAAACAACAACAGCAAATAAAAGAAACGGAACTCTTCCTAATGGAAGATGTGGTCTGAGGCATTGTGTGTAACACAAAATAATTCACAGAAAGAGTCAAGAAACATCAAAAAGTCTCTTCTTAGAACTCTGGAGCTTTTAGTCCTTTTATTGGAAGCTTTTCGTGGACATAGCCATAAGGAAATAAAATCCGCTAATGCCGCGACCTTTTGTCCTCTATTACAGTCGCTTGGAGCTCATGCTCTCCTTTCCATTTCACATTAACATCACCAGTGGGTGTATATTAGCACACTGATATTAACATTTAGCTGAATACAATGCGATGCCTGATAATAACTGAAAGCTGAACTTACTTTTACATTACTTACTTATATTTTTTTCGTATATAATGGAATATGTTACTGAAGTACTGTAAAGCTAGATCGAAAGCCCAACAAAGGTTTTGGCCAATAGCAGGATGGCAAAAAGGACATCAGATCACTTTATTTTTTCAAGGAGAGTACATGTAATTACACATAGCAGTCTTTCTAGCAGATTTTGAGAATACATTCATTAGCATTTTTCGGTCTCGCAGCAGCAGCCTCCTAGATTTAATCATCTTTTTCTCTAAAAAAAATAGAAATATTTCAGAACAAATATGTGTAAAGGGTTCTGAAACAGACACAACAATGGTATTCCAGTGCTAGATAGTATTTTATCAATCTGCAGCAGACCCAGCAAAGTTTGGCATTCATAATTAATTGTATGATTTTCCAGTTATAGGTGGAGTCTTGCAGCAGGCAGAGATTCGGCCCTGGTTTATCGGCAGCCACCAGCTAGCAGAGTCACGCACAAGGACAGGGGACCACTGGAGAGGCACTTCCAGGTTGTTATGGTACTGGACAATTCTTTAAGGTTTTCCCTGTGTTTCCAGTGCTCCCCTGTCTATCTCTGTTTGTTTTGTTTGTGTGGGTGTGTGTGTGGCCTGGGCGTGGCCCTCCTGGCTCCTGGCTCTACACTGTCTGCAATCAGCTCATCACCTGTCCCAGTCTCCTCGCCTGCCTCATCAATTCATCAGCCTGCAGTATATCTACCCTGACTCTTCACCCACTCATTGCCAGATCGTTGAATCCACTTCAGTGGTAGCTTATGCTCAGGATTTGTCTCGAGATTGTTCCTAGTTGGTTGTGTATTAACTGTTGTCTCTCTCTCCAGTACTCCTGGACCACTACTCACCTGCCTGCCTGCCTGCCTGCTTGCCAAATCTCTAACCCACTACCGCCTGCTTCCTCCTTCCAGCCCTCCCCCCTCTCCCTCACTCACTTCAGCCCTCCAGCCCTCTGCATCGGCCTGCTTCATTCCCGCATCATCCACCTCCATTCCCCCCACTTTCCTAGCAATAAAGCTTGCTTCATCCATAGCCACGTTGGTCTGTGTCTGCGTTTGGGTCCACTTCGCTACACTCAACACAGGTGGGCAGACAGACACAAGGTAGGATGTGTGTTACTATACCAGCAAGAATTAATGGCAGGCGGATCACCACTGTCACATTGTGCATGCCACATGTGCATATGGAAAATGTGATGTTTTATGATATGACCAGTCACAAACATATACAGACCTGACAACAGAGCAGTATGTCTTACATATCAAGTGCAGCTATAATAAGAAGTTTAACCCATAATCCAGGGGAAATCAACACAGGATAAAGGACAGCTGACATTAAAAAATAAAATAAAAAATTCAAGACCTCTCTTGTAAAACTTGTAGGACAACAATTGGAGAAGGAAGGAGTCATCAACCGTCCCACTTACTATAGACTGTATCCAGGAGATTGCATACTATGCATATAGGGCCTTCCCAAGATCCACAAGGAAGGTACCCCGTTAAGACTCATTGTCAGCAGCATCAACTCAGATACTTATAGCATCTTTAAACATCTCACAACTATACCTTCACCTCTTGTTGGCAAAACTCCACACCACATCCAGAATTCTAATGACTTCAACAGCAGTTGAATTTCGAGACCTCAGGCTGGCACCAGAGGAAACCATGGTCTCCTTTGATGTCACCTCACTCTTTACATGCATACCCACATCCGAAGTAGTGGAAACTGTCCTGAAATGACTAATGGAAGACAGTACTTTGGACCTTATAACCAACTTCACCCCGGCACAAATCTGTAATTTGTTGGACCTCTGCCTATCCACCACCTAATTCAAGTACAAATGTCTTCAAAATCAGAAAGAAGTCCAGATGCCTTCAACTGAAGTACTTAAGACTACCTCAACCTGGATGACTGAGGACCTACTCAAACATTTGACCATCATTTTGACACTGTTTGCAGCCATCAGTAACAAAAAAATGTTTATGAGCAAAAAATGATTATTGTTGGGATCTTGTATAAGTAGTAATATAATTTCCACTGGATTGAACAGTCAACAGGCGGTGCTTTTGAAGGTTTTGTTCTGCTATCTTGAATAAGATTCTGGCTTTCATAATTACAATATTTGATGCTACTCGCTTTTTTATAGACAGAATACACTTTTAGATTTTTCACACTTATAGAACAACCCTGTCAACGGTATGCATGACTTTGCATCACTTGCAAATATGTATCACACCAAAAGTTCATTTTACAATACAATACATGAAGTCAAGTCAAGTCAAAGTTTGTTTATATAGCACATTTAAACAACCTCAATTGACCAAAGCGCTGCACAATAATTAGAATAAGATATCAGCAAACCCTGAGTACATTAAATATATTAATAGGCTATAATAAAAGTTAATAGACAAAATAAATAAGTAAAATCAATAAAGCAGCAATAAATTTATGGTAAAAACTAAGTAAAACAAATTAAGTAAAAGCCAAAGTGTCTTGTCTAGCTGGGACTGAACGCCAAAGAGAAAATATGCGTCTTCAGCAGTTTAAAATTCCTCAAATGATTGTTGTGCTCTGATCTGAAGAGGTAGGATGTTCCGCAGCTTTGGGGCCACCACTGAAAAGGCTGTATCTCCTTGTGTGCTAAGTTAGAACCTAGGTACTGCCGGGAGCAGATATTTGGAAGACCTCAGTGCTCTAGCAGTAGTGTGAGGCTGTAAGAGCTCAGATAGATAAGATGGTGCCAAGCCACTTAAACATTTAAAAAAAACAAACAAAAAACCTTAAATGTATCCTGAAATGAACAGGGATGCCAGTGCAAGAATGCAAGAATATGAGTTATGTGCTCACGCCGTTTTTTTCCAGTTAATAGGCGGGCAGCTGTATTTTGTACTATCTGCAGCACAACAATAACTGGTCAAGACCAACAAACAAAGAATAACAGTAGCCTAAACGTGATGTGACAAAGCAATAAATGACTCTCTTGAAGTTGTTTCTTCAGGCATAAGGCTTTACCTTCGCAAGGAGTCCTAGATGATACAAGCTTGTTTTAAGTCCTCAGCTGATCTGCTTATCAAACCTAAAGCCCATGTCAAAGATTACACCAAGGTATCTTGCAAAAGTATGACAGTGAGTATCAAGGGTGCCAAAGGCACTGTTGTAACCTTCCAAAGGGTTTGTTGACCAAATAAAATTATCTCAGTTTTATTTTTTTTCAAATTGTGGAAGTTTACTTCCATCCAAGATTAAATATCCCAGAGACAGTCAAGCAAACCCTGGCTTTAGGCTCGATAATTTGTCTTTAAGGGCAGATAGATTTGTACATCATAAGCAAAACAATGAAAAGAAACATTGCCCTTCCTAAAAACGGACCCCAGCGGAAGCATTTATGATGAAAAAAGGATGGGGCCCAAAATGGAGCCCTGAGGCACCCCACAACTCAATGGGGAGGTGGCTGAAGAATACTGGCACAGCTGGACAGAAAAGCGCCTATCTGAGAGGTAGGACAGGAACTATTTGAGGGCCGTATCCCCTAATGCCCACACTTCGGTCTAAACGAGACAGCATAATATTGTGATCCACTGTATCAAAGGCAGCTGTCAGGTCTAGGAGGACCAGTACAGCCGAACAACCAGAATCAACAGTAGGTCATTTAAAACTTTTAAAAGCAGAGTTTATGTGCTATGACGTGATTTGAAACCAGACTGGAACCTCACAGAAATGGCATTCAGATCAATGTAAAACTGCAGTTGTTCATATATTACCTTCCCCAAGACCTTTGAGAGAAAAGGAAGCTTGGAGATGGGCCTAAAATTAGACAGAGCAGTAGGGTAGCAAGATGTTTTTTGATGCGAGGCCTGACCACAGCCAGACATCAAAGAGGAACTAATCAGATCCATAACACAGGGACCAATGGTAGGGAAAACTTCCTTAAGGAGGCAATCAGGAATGCTGTCAAGGGGGAGGGAAGAAAGGCCGCAATTTCTGCACTATATCAGTTACAGCTGACAGAGATATCTGCTCAAAGCTCACAAAGACGACTCGGCAAATTGTTGAGACAGCAGGATTTGATGCACACAATTTAGGTGAAGGCTCAGCACCAGGGATTTATGGGAGAATTCAAAGTATTAAAGACAAGCTGAGAAGCTCACAAGGTGAGATAAAAACTGTCTTTTTGCAGCTTCAACAGCTCTCTGATACTCCACTAAACTTTTTCAAAATGTCTAAAGACACCTGAACATGATCCTCCTTCCACTTTCTCTCAACGCGTCTACAAGTGTGTCTGAAAGCACGAGTGGTGTCATTCAGCCATGGATCTGTTACTGGCTTAGAGTGTTTATACCTAAAAGTAGCCACCAAATCCAGTATGTCGCTAAAAGTAGAGTAAAAAACAACTAACAACTCTTCAGGACTGAAATGACAATAATTATCCTGTGTATGGAGTTCAGACTGATTAAAGGCTACAGAAAAACAAGACGCCATTAAAGAGTTAATTGTGCGTACGCGGCAGGCAGGTGCTGGAGTGAGGCAGTGTTACACTAAATAATACAGCGAAATGGTTATAAATATGTGTGTCACAAATGTCACTGACATTTAACTTTAGACCAAAGGACAGCACAAGGTCCAGTGTATGTCCATTTTCATGTGTCGGACCAGAGACTGACTGGTTGACATTAGAAGTAGTTCAAAAGCAGTTCAAAATATCTTTGACCAAGGCTACGGATTCACAGCAGACATGACTATTAAAGTCCCCTCCAATTGAAAACCGATTGTGGTTCACTGTTAATTCTGCCAAAATCTGTCAAATCCTGTATAAAATCCTTGTTGAACTGAGGTGGACTATAGACCAGAGAGCACTGGATGGGCAGATGGAGACGTGGCGTAGTGCCCGCAGGGACGCATGGCATACCACTGGAAAAATGCAGAGGATCAATCCAAAAGGTGGATCTACTGAGAGCCTTGAGTCCTACCAAGGCGCATGCTCTCTTTCCACATCTTCTAAAACACTTCCTCCTTGCAATGACAGTCGGTGAGTGCCACAGGTACGCCGGTATAGAAGCGATGGGCGGAGGGAGATTAGAGGTTTGATCACCCCATCATTTTTTAACAGACCCTGATAGGATGCTGTAATATCGAGAAAGGTTTGTGATTATATTCCAGCAGAGCAGAGATATGTTGACCGAGAGAACAAAGTAATACCATAACAAACAACATTGAACGCAGCAGAGCTGACTGACGGCGGCCTGTGCACACTGGCGCCATCATATGCATCATATCCCGTTCTCCTTACAAGAATATCAATGCCTTTTGGTTATTTCCAAATCAAACAGAGGGTCAACTGATAGAAATTATTATGAGATAGGTTTCTTTTTTTTATAGTTTGACACATCAAACTTGTAACTACCTTTCAACGCTGGTAGTGTGTTGATGCAGTTATAGTAAATGACATGGTTTTATTATCAGATCCAAATGGCAGATGGATGCAGCAGCAGCCCAAGTGGGAGAACCGTCCAATCCGTCAATCAGATCAACATAATTGCATTTATTAAAGGGTAATCGAATAATCTGGATTAGGAACCCTTTAGTTACACACTCTGACAGAGAATGACATTTTTGCAGACCTGTTCTCAGCTATTAATAGTCATCATAGTGAAAGTCTATGCAAACAGAAATCAGTACAGGAAAAGTCCTATTTTGTGCCAAAGTCAGTAAGATTGAGGCTTTTCTCACGAAAAGTCTCTGAAAGAACCCATTTTGAACACATCCCTATGATGAACATTTAAAGCACCCAAGAACAAGAGCATAAATCCATCACAGAGACGGCACTGTGGCACTGTGGCTGAGTGGATCATATCCAGCACTTTAATACAAGAGGGGTTGTAAGCACACACACCCCCATTTTATTTTTTGTTTTTTTTTAAGAGTTATTACTTTATTTTTTCAGTTACGGTTTGGGAGAGTTGGAAAGAGTATTGAAAATTTGTACTTTGCATACCTTTTGGAAAACTCCTTGGACTGCTAGATTTTTTTTATTTCTTCTTTTTTTTTATACAGTTAATGTTAATGACTTATCAAAAGTAGGCAATATATCAAAGGGAGATCCATACAGAAAATAATACATACTTACCTCAAAACACATTTCTTTGATAAATGATAGCATGTATGGAAGGATCATATTAAGGGTTTTTGTTTTCTGAAATAATATACGGATAAAAAAAGCGTTGAGCTGAAAGAATGCTAAAAATGTTTTTTACCCTGGAAAGAAAAGTATAAACCTCTCCGAGTGCATGGAAAACAAATAGCTGGGCAAATGCCTTAAACTCTTGGATATATCTTTGACAGTTCATATTCTGAATATTTTCTTCAGCAAAGTTAGAGGTTATGAATTCACCTCTGTAAATTTGCATGTAAAATTAGAGGTAACTTTATTAATCCCAAAATTTCCCCGAAATTAATTAATGTATTGTTGCCAGCACACTGTAACTCTAAAAGCTGTGCATAGATGTGGATGAAATCTGGTGTGTGCCTTGGGTGTGGCTAAATTAACCAGATTAGCTAACTGGGAGAGATACATCATTTTCTGCAAATATTTTCCGACACTCAATTTGCTTGAAAATGTAATTTGTTTCAGTCATCCCTTCTCCCAAGGTTTTTGTGCACTTTTGTGCAGAATCGCACACAATCACTTACACTTACTTACACCCTCACACATACACACATACAGAGTAAATCAGTTTCTCTGCCACAGTTGCTGGTTTGCATCTTATTTCCTAAGGTATTGATTGTTTGCCTAGCACAATGCCCTGCTATTCCCTCGTCATTATGTCCACTCTGCCCGGAACAAATAGAAGGACAGCCAACACCGCCCCCAGACTGGAGATTGTTGTACAACAATATCAATATCAATATGTTGTACAACATAAAAGGATTTCTCTTTCGCCCTGTCTAGCTTTCTTTCTTGGTGCCTCTGTACACTAGCAATACCAAATTATGGGACATGAGAGAGAAGTAATTGGCTATTGATCCAAATGTTGGTCAAAGTAAGATTAGTCCTTTGACAGCTGATTTAGATGTTGATAAGGATCACTTAAGTTAGAAAGTTACAAAAGCTAATAACACATAAGTGTAACTGAACGACATATGACAAATATATACTTGTACTACCAATTTCACATTCTTGTGAACATAATGATAATTGATATTGATATTAATATGAATTTAATGTCTGCTAATCTATCACAACACTCCAGAAATGCCTTTCTTTGTTGCCAATAAAAGTCATCCATCACTGACAGCAATGGGAGATTTGTTTAGCTGTACACATTCATCAAAGCAGCAATCAGGATATTACAAAAAAAGAGAAGAGAAAGAGAAGTCATTAGCAGCCTTCCATCAATATGAGGATTTGTTGTGGCTTTAAGGATATTCTCTGCTTGTCTCTTGTTAGTAAAATGACCCTTACACTACCTGCACACTCCTTTTGAAGTGTCGTCTTCTTTTTGAAGACAACAGACACTGCCAGTGATGGTTCATCTGCATAAATGCAGGTTCATACACCTTACTTCCATAATCTTCTCATATTTCCACCTTGTTTATAGGCAGATAATAAAAGCTGTACTAACAATTGTTTTCCCACCACGTTTTCTTTTTTTTTTTTTACTCAAGGTCATACCCAAACTCATTTGTACATATTATTTATTATGTATTATTTAATGTAAAGTTTTGTTACAAAATGTTTGAGCTCACAAAGTTCTCATATTTTACTTGGGTGAGCCAATGATTTAACTCAAAGATTAGGTACTGGCTCTCAGGTGCAGAAACGCTGTGTGCTAAAATACAAGTCTACAGATATGATCAGCTGACTTTAGGGAGTGATTTGTAAGGTGTTGAGCCTCCATCTTGGCTGGTAGGCCTGTCACCATCACGAATGTCTCTTATTTGACCCATACTATCAGTATTTGATGACCTCAACAGTCAACTGTGCTACATGTCACATCTGTGTTAGATCAGTTTCCTGTGGAAGAGGAGGTTTGCCCTCAGAAGATACATACAGTGGCTGATGCCTTTGTGCGTGTCTAAAATTTGATTCTCAATAAAATTATGATACATTAAAGGTCAATAGAATGAAATAAATAAGATCCTATTTACTTGAAATTGCCACATTTAGCTGTTTCTGCTATAGTGTTATAAAAATAAGAACAGAAAATGTACAGACACGGCATACTGTATGTATATGCTGCTTCATGTTTATGTATAAATTCTGGTGCACAATGAAATAAATTGGCTGTTTTTAAAACCATTCATTTGCTTTCACTCAAATTAATGGCTGGTTTAAGTCAGGAAGAATTATGCCTGAATAATCACACAAGTCAAGAGAGACACAAATGCTGCAATGCAGTTTTGACACTTTTATTGGCTTTTTTGCATATTGAGAGGACATTTTTTTTCTAATTTATTCAGTGCTGTTAATCTATTTCTCCTGGATATGTGAAAGCTTACTGTTCTAGTAGTTGAATAAAATCCTATTGAGACCTACTATAATTGGACCAGATTACAATACTGTCGTTCTGAAGGCCATTTTTGTGATATATGTTTAATTGAAAACAGTACAGACGCATTGTATTTAATGTTTTACCTCATTAACTTCAGTGATTTTTGTAAATGTAATATATGCTTATTCTGGAATGTTTCAAAGAAGCTGAGGCAGGGGCCAATAAAAAAACCTGTGAAAGTTTTGGACTACTCAAAAATATATAATTGTTTTAATTTGTTTTTGTTTTAAGAACATCCCAAAGTTTTTGCGTCGGGGTTCAAACCAAAAAATCT
>KV751386.1:71514-85631 GCA_001698575.1 Mola mola | reverse complement strand
AAAAGCCTACCATAATGGAAGCCAAATTTATGGACACAACTGATATTACCATCTATGGTGTCATGGATTATACTAATTTGAAATTAATATAACATATCAGAGCATTTATTTGTTGTGTTTTAGCAAAGCCACTGCAGATGCTGTTAGAGCTGTCAGTTGTATTACTGTACACACAGCAATTTATTATGATACCTGGTCATAGTTGAACCAAATCAAAGTAACTGATGTGAAAGGGATTCAGAATAGACAGAAAACACCAATTTTTATTAATCACCATGTATCACCATGTAAAAGTACTGGAGTAATGAAATTACTTTGCCGTTTGACTGTGAGAGATCCTCAGTTTTTCTTCTCTCTCACACAGATGTTACATCTTTAACCAAACACACCAGTGTTTGATACCAAACACTGGTGTTTCTTCAAAGTATTCTCCAACCAGTCTTAAAGCTCAAGCCTGGGGCAGAATAAAATTGATGGCAATAATAGTTGAAACCCCTATACAGTGTGCTGGGGAAGGAAGGAAGGATTTGTCAGACATATTACACTGCTGCTCAGTGACTCATTAGACTGATACCGGTGGACAACTTTGAAGCTGTTTTCAAGGCAACACTGTCCTGATTTCCTTGGGCCTTACATGGCTGCATGTAGATAAAATACATAGTGATGATTTTAAATTAAGAGTTTGACCACCGTTCAGTCTGTCTACATGGTTTTGATTGGTTCTGGTGTTTTAAAAGGCTTAGAGAAAAATAACTTTCATGTGTTGAAATATGATACGTGACACTCATAAATGGCCCCTGGTGTTTTCGATATACATTCACTGTTACAGACTTTGCATTCCCACAGAAGTAGATGCCTTGAGCATTGCTTCAACAGATGGTGCAGTACGTGTGTCACAACAATAGTGAAAAGAGATCAATTGTCCAGTTACTGATGCATTGAAACAAAAGACTCAAAGAGTGCAAAGGCAGCTCAAGGAGCCTCACGGGCCTTCAAGATGGACCTTTGGTGGCCTTCAATCACACACTGAACTATCAAAGGGGCTCTCTTCAGATGCTGTGTGACCATAGAACATGTGCACATCACAGAACTGCACTACAAATGTGGAGGTCAGAGTTTCAAACCCCTGCACTACCCTTGTTAGCACATCGTGCCTCCATGTCACCACACAGACATCAAGGAAACAGCAACAAAACAAAAAAGTAACACACAGGACAGGCTGCTGCTGCAAAGCAACAACCAATCATTAACTTTAGTGCACCTTCTGTACCAAGCTAGGAAAATCACTGTTTTTTTTAAGTGTTTGCACATATTTAAAATGCAGAAATTATGATTCACTTTTTGTTTTTCATAGAATATTTTTGTGTAGTCCAGACTAAACTGATACCAATATATTTCACTAAGATTTGTGGTGAATGGTAGGTAATGAAACATCTAAATAAGTATAGCTGTCATGGGAGTACCAGATATCTTATCAGCTGTTCTTATCCACATAGTGGACTGGGAAAAGGCCAAAATCATCCACTCAGAGAGCAACAAGTACCACCACTGGATTGGGATGAGGGGGCGTACCTCATGCCCAAACTTAACCGATACGAAGCAGACCTGGTGCATCAGTGAGGTGTATGTATATCTAAAGCGAAGGCCTAGCACATTGACTTCTGGTGCCAAACGGTACCATCGGCATCATCATCATCATCATCAAATTTTATTTGTATAGCCCAAAATCACAATTTACACATTATCTCACTGGGCTTTGACAAATTGTACAGATGTGACATCCTCTGCCCTGAGACCCTCGAACCCGGTGAGGAAAAACCACAGAGGATGGATCCTTCTTCCTAGGATGGACAGACGTGCAATAGATGTCACTTGTACAGAACACAACAACATGATAATAACAGTTTACTTAGAATGTATAAAACATCCATGAGTCCCAGAG
This sequence comes from Mola mola, assembly GCA_001698575.1. Classification (NCBI taxonomy): domain Eukaryota; kingdom Metazoa; phylum Chordata; class Actinopteri; order Tetraodontiformes; family Molidae; genus Mola; species Mola mola. The sequence continues at coordinate 83,689 of KV751386.1, read as the reverse complement.
TCTATGGACTCTATAAATCCGGATGTATGGGAAGTCTAGTTATCCAGATGGAGGTGTAGTCTGTTGGTCCAGGAGTCATTATAGTCCATGTATCAAGATCTGAGTGTTGCTGATGTAGTCACTGAGTCCGCAAGTATATAGAATCTATAAATCCAGGGATATGTGAAGTGTAGTGATCCAGAGGCAGGTCTAGTATATTGGTCCAGAAGCCATTGTGATCTGTGGATCCTGATTTGCACTTGGAAATCCAGCCTAGGATCCAAGTCACAGGATCCAGGTCACAGGATCTCCTGTCCAAATGTAGCCAGTGTAATATTCTCACAAAATGTCATAGTTGTAAGAGGTAACATAATACTCTACCGCCACCTATTGGACATTGGAATGTTGATTGTGATTGGTTAATACAACGTGCAGACAGGAACGTCATCAGATCAGAGCGAAATGTGTTTACGAGCTGCTCCGCTGTAACATGCAACCTGTAGTCTGGTTTACAATAAACTAGTTGATAGCACGTCGTCATCCTGGTATTAATTGTACACACTGTACAAAACAAGACAGCCAGGAGGCATCAGGCAGGACCACAGGAGCAGCTCCCACCATGACCTAGAAATACCTGCAGGATGATAAAGCACAACGACTCCGGGGAAGAAGTAAAATTAGTGTAAGGATATGGACATTTAGAGGAGCAGAGAAGGAGTCTGTGTCAGAGGGGGGGAAAGAAGAGAGCTCAGTGCATCATGGAGTGTTCCCCCAGCAATATAAGCCTATAGTAGCATAACTAAGGGCTAGATAAGCCAACCTTAACTATAAGCTTTATTAAAAAGGAAGGTTTAAGGCCTACTCTTAAAATCAGAGAGTGTGTCTGCCTCCCGTACCAAGACTGGAAGACAGTTCCACGGGAGAGGAGCTTGATAGCTGAAAGCTCTGCCTGACATTCTATTTTTGGAGACCACTACTTGGGATCACCAATAACCCTGCATCCTGGGAGTGTAAAGTTCTGGATGGGTGATGAGGTACTATGAGCTCTTTAAGATTAGATGTTGCCTGACCATGAATAGCTGTGTAGGTGAGGACAAGGATTTTAAATTCTATTCTGAATTTAAGTGGGAGCCAGTGCAGAAAAGCCAGTACGGGGGAAATATGGTCTCTGATATTAGTTCTAGTCAGTACACGCACTGCTGCATTTTGGATTAACTGAAGAGTTTTTAAAATCGTATTAGGGCAACCTGAAAATAAAGAATTACAGTAATCCAGCCTGGAAGTAACAAACGCATGAACTAGTTTTTCTGCATCTTGTTGAGACAGGATGTGCCGGATTTTAGCAATGTTACGGAGGTGAAAGAAGGCCATCCTTGAAATCTGTTTTACATGTGAGTACTAAGACAGCTCCTGGTCAAAGATAACACCCAGGTTTCTGACAGTAGTTTTACAGGCCAAGGTAATGCCATCTAGATTAATTATGTTGTTGGATAATGATGTTGTCTCTAATGTGTTTAGGGCCAAGCACAATGAGTTCAATTTTGACAGACTTTAACATTAAAAAGTTATGAGACATCCAGTTTTTAGTATCCTTAAGACATGTCTGGAGATTAGCTAACTGATGGGTTACATCTGGCTTCATTGATAAGTATAGTTGTGTGTCATCTGCATAACAATGAAAATGTATGGAGTGCTTTCTAATAATTTTACCTAAAGGAAGCATATATAGAGTAAATAGTAATGGTCCAAGCACAGAACCTTGTGGGACTCCATGGCTAACCTTGTCATATCTTGATGACTCATCATTAACATGAACAAAATTATATCTATCAGATAGGTAGGACTTGAACCATCTTAAAGCAGATCCTGTAATGCCAATTTGGTGTTCCATCCTCTGTAGTAAGATATGATGATTGATAGTGTCAAAAGCTGCGCTAAGATCTAATAAGACTAGTATAGAGATAAGTCCCTCATCAGATGCAGTGAAGAGGTCATTTGTAACTTTTACCAATGAGTATCTGTGCTGTGATGCTTTTTAAAACCTTTGTAAACTGCCCAATTAGTGGTGTTGATTTTTATTAAGTTCCAATGTGAACCTTGTTATTTGATTTAGTGAATTTAGTGAATTTATGTGGACGGGGGACAGACACAGTCTCTATGGGACTGAAGGTGGATGACTCTAAAGGATGCACGGAGAAGCGTGTAAGACTGCAACTCTGCTTCCTGGCCTCAACTCTAAATTGTCAATTTGGCTGACTAATAAATCTGGCCATATTTCTAGAAATGAGAGCAGCTCCTTCCCAAGTAGGATGGATACCGTCTCTCCTAATTAGACCAGGTCTTCGCCAGAAATTTTGCCAATTATCAATGAAGTCCACGTCGTTTGCAGGACACCACCTCAACAGCCAGCGGTTGAATGACGACATGCAACTAAACATGTCGTCACTGGTCAGGTTAGGCAGGGGACCAGAGAAAACTACGTAGTCCGACAGTTTTTTAGCAAAAGCACACACCGACTCAACATTAACTTTAGTGACTTCTGACTGGCGTAGCCAAACGTCATTACCGCTGACATGAATTATAATCTTACTATATTTACGTTCACTCTTTGCCAGCAGCTTTAAATTTGTCAGGGTCCGGTAGTATAAATTGTGTGTCATTCAGTGTTTCCTGTTTTAGTTTGAAATTCTGTCTGTGTCTTACTTCCTATGTCCTGTCAAGTGTTGTCCTTCAGGTGTGTCTGATTATTCCCTCTCCCTAATGCGTCCCACCTGTGTCCAATTGTCTACCTCTCCCTCGTGTATTAACCCCCGTGTTCCCTTCCTCCTGTGCCAGATTGTCTTATTTCCCCGTGAGCAGTCCAGTGTTTTTCCTCGTGAGTTCTTTGTGTATGCGTTTGTTTCTTGATTACCGAGTTTGCCTGATCCTTACCTGTACCTTCGTATCTTTTAAATTCCCGGTTTCGACTATTGTAAATAAAACAACTATTGAATTAGAACGCTCCCTGTGGACTCTGCATTTTGGATCCTCCAGACCTGGTTCGTGACAGAACAATCTGGCACAGGAGATGACATGTGACACACAGGAGAGCGAGAGGGAGAAGCCATCGTTGTGCGCTAAGTTTTCTACTTGAGTTGGTTAGCGCGACACAGAACGGTTGTAAGACTAGCGATACAATTCACAAAAATGAGATAGGGCTGAATGGTGTTTAAGTACAAGGGTGTATACTTTTAGTACACAGCAGTTAAACAATTAGTGTAGCTAAAAACCCTCCAGATAGATAGCAAAGCGCTGCAAGACGGCCAGACATGGACAACAGGAAGTGAGGCAATATGCTTACCGAAGTGGCGCAGTCACAGTATTACCTGGTTGTGTGTGCTTCTTCTTGTGTGTGTGCTGCTGGAGCCATCTTGTCACATTTGTTCGTATTTATTACTGTGAGCTCAAGGACCACTCATCATTGTGGTGACAGTTTTTGAAAAAGCTACTTTATTGACTGTTGGGTTGGGTTGGATGAGCTGGGATGAAAATGGGTTTGACTAGTCGGTCCCTAGTTTGTTCATAGTTTGCATGTGCACAATAATGCATACGATACACTGTCCTGCCCGTGGTTTCATACAGTCCACAGATACAACTTGCTGGTTTACACTGTGAAAAATAACAACACTTTGTGCCAATAAAAGCAAAAGAGAATGCCAACAAAGTGATCAATTAGTAATCATTTTTTTCTTATCAACATTGAAGTATGTTTTACTTAATCAACAGGACATCAGAAAACCTTTCTAACAAGGTTGATTTGGTTGTGTGTATTTTGTTTTCTTGTGGGAATGTCTAGAAGTTGTGCCTATTTTATATGTGATATGTGACTGTGCTCCGGTCTGTGAAACTTCAACGGGATTCCCCAAATATGTACAGTACCTGTAATTTTTGATAAGCATGTGAGTCAGCAGCATTAATCTCTGATTATCAGCTGAAGAAAGTTGAGCGTTACATATTGAAAATCCAGCAGCGCTATTTTATATGATTTCTTTAAACTCCTTAAAGATATAATTTCAAGCTTAATATTGATTCCCAGGAACAGCTGATGCTTCGTGACCCTGGAACAAGCAAATATTGATAACACATTCAAGTACTGTGTATTAATTTACACAGCACAGGGAGGAATGAGATATTTAAACTTCATTTAGAGGGGAAAAATAAGGGTTTGATACTTCTCGGCGCTGAACTCAGATACTGCCGACAGCAAAGTCTGAGGATGGCGCACGTGAGGATGACACGCAAGCCCTCTACCTTAGTAAACACTGTTGTTGTGTTTGGGGTATGAAACTGCAGGGCACGAAGCTACATAAAGTGCTAATCAAGCAGTTTATGAGAATACTCCTCACAGATTACACAAACCCACAGCTCCAGGCGACCATTTCTGTAGCTGCATTATCACAACAGAAAAGCAAATCCAGGTGCGTCTTCTGAATATGCATGCTCAGGTTGCTGCCACTAGCCCTGAAAGTGTTTCTCATTGTTTGCCGCTGAGCTCAGTGAGCAGATGGCGCCTCATGTTTATGGCTGTCTTGTTTAATATCAAGGCAAACGACTCCAAAAAGGTTCACAGTAGTAAAATCAATCAAACAGCCTTCAAAAATTAATTTAGGCAGCTGTTCAACAGGTTGCGCAGCTAGAAGCTAAAACAGAACAGACGTCTGAAAGGTATAGTTCATCCAAAACTGTACTCAAGAATAGTGACAGTTAGCTCAATGCACTACAACTCATTAAGATAAAGTAAAAAATTATATTTTTAATAATTTTGAAAGTGACCAATAGTCATCAAACAAGTGCATCCCATATGACACTCATCACTTCATATTATTCTCTTACAACATGAATAATAATAAATTCCTTACAATCTCTCAACCACTGTATACATTGCTGAAGCAAAGTTGGGAAAATTGCAGAATTCTCATGCAATGTTAGGAAACATGAAGCATCACATAAATTGACGACTGTGGTCACAGCTGGATCACTGGAAAATTTGACAGAATTTTTATTTTGGGAAGAACTGTTCCTTTAAAGGTCCTACCTACACACACACACACACACACACACACACACAGAGAGCTCTTTTTTTAACAGATTTAACATTTTTTCATCTTTGTTTTTGTTTTTTTTTCTTTTTTTTTTCTTTCATATATTATTACTATTTCAATTCTTTTAAATTTTCTTCTCATGAATCATTAACAAGCCCTCACCTGGTCAAATACTGTGGCACCCTATGTATTCATTTATTTAGTATCTTGCAGTATAGTAATCTTCATCCTCAATATTCTGTCCCTTGAAGAATGAGGAGATCAGTGTTGTGTGAACTAAGGTGCCTATGCAGCAGACTGTGGCAAATTGCAATCGAATTTAGAGAAAATAGCGCTGTGCACTGCAGTTGTGCTGACTGCCAGGGGTTTAGGTGAACGCATCATATTTTATTGTCGTGTTTAATGACTGAAACAGTCGCCTCTGAACATTTGTTTCAACACTGACGTGATGTGCTGTTAGGTCTGACAGCCGTGAGCAGTGTTCGCTTTCTTTTAGATTTCACAGCACCTGAACCCCCTGCACTCTCTGCATGTCATTTCATTTTATAATATTCATCTTTTCTTCATGTATTTCTTAGTAAAAACACCCCATCTCACCTCGTCTACAACACGGTACACACAATGGCAGCTTCTGTTTGTGTAATGAGGCACATCAAAACGCCTGACTAAAGCACAATGCTCAGACCACCTGATTCATATAGGAAGCAAGTAAAATTTTTTCAGCAAACTGGCTGATTTATTCCCCTCTTGTTATAAATAAATGAACATTTTTAGACAAATCAAAGAATTGATTACTGCCCTTGATTAAATGGCTGGAGCGGAAGTGTCCTATAGGCAAGTGGGGTGGAAACCCTGTCATTAACATCTATAACTTACAGGAAGAAGTACACAGTGCTACTAATGGGGACAACCAAACCTGTCTGTGTTCACAGGATTTGAACAGGATTGCAGTTCGGGTGTCCATGGTTCTGAAACTGCAGTTCCCTCCCTAGACAAGTCACGAGCAGAAACCGGACGTCTGCCTTCTCACCTGTGTGCTCCTCGGCTCTGTGACATTGTCAATGTGGCTAATCCCCCGTGGCCTGATTCGCTCTTCCCCAAGCTCCGTTTTCTCTCCATCCTCTGATCGTCCATGGCAGATTTTTAATATGACTGCAGCCTCAGCTAAACACTAAATTCTTTATTTCAGCTGATGTCAGGTCAAAATGGAGTAAAATCTCATCATCATGGTGTTACAACATCACATTTTTGTGATAAACACCACAGAGTGCCTGAACAATCAAGTGAAAGACAACATGAAGCTTGAGATGTCAAAGAAGCTGGTTTATGATAAAGATCCAGCTGATGTTTGCTTTGCAAATATTTCATATCGGTATGGAAATGGGCTAGCCCCAACAGCTGGCAATAGCATTAGATCTGGGTTCAGAGGGAACTTATCGGGCCTCATTCATGAAATATTTATGAACTGAAGACAAAAGCTCATCACATGTACTTGTTAATGCTCCCACACACACACTGGTATTAATATGTTTTTTTCTGCACTGCATTTTTGTATTTTGCTGGTGCGAAATGGCTTTAAATCACATGAATCATGCAAAAGAATTTATGTATAATAATTCTGGTAATTTTGGTGCAGCAATTTGAAATTTAGGTTGTTAACACCAGGAATCTCAAGATTCCCAAGTCAATTTGTGGACTTTAGAGACAGTCAGTATGAGGATTTTGGGTCTTCCATTTGTACTGGACACCAATATAATTCTCTTGTGGAAGTATCTGACACATTCATCATGGCTTTACTCAAGAGAGGGATTCTGATGGTCATTAACATCATGCTCACACACACAGAGTCACAACTGGTCGACCCAAACAAATTACATATGCCAATCTGATTAGGTATGATTAATCATACTAAAGGTCCAAATTATTGCTCTGTCCTGCTCACTTTCACTGCGGTTGTGGGTGAGCAGCACCGATCGAATGTAATTAGAGTAAGTGTGTTTACTCAACTACTGCACCAAAGTACTTGCACTTTACTATTTTCTGTTAGCTTAAGCTTCCGCTTAATTATTTCTTGGAAGCAAATATTGTACCTTATTTAAGAGACTACATGATGCATTAGAGCCCAAATAGTGCATTTTAAAATGAATTGTTAGTCATTAAAAAAAAAAAAAACCATAGTCAATGAAATTGGATATTGAAAATAATAATAATAATACAAATTTTCAAAATTTGGAACTGAAAATATTCAAAACAAACCAAATTGAGGAAAATAACCACTCAAACAATCCCAGCCTGGTAAACTGGTAAAGTCTCAGCATTCCTGTTACTATGTTTTGGTAGCCTCCAGTCCAATCTGGTCCTGAGCCACCTACCTAGGTTAGTCATGCTTAGCCAATCAGGGTGTTTGCTCATGAAGTGAAGTAGGTGGTTACTGTTTAGCTGCCTTGTGGGATGATCAGGTAATACAATTAAATAAGTGTTTAATAAAGATACAAATGGTAAAGTGTTAGGTCTAAGTGTTAAGATTTGGGACATGGAGCTACCAAACAGAAAGGAGAGAAGGAATACAACTTTTGAACCCCAAATGTTAAAAACCTCAACTTCATACATTGGCTAATAATAATTGAAATAGTGTCTGTGATTTTTTCAAAATCCAAGTCCCCCCTAAAAATAGTGTGGTGATTTGTAAAACCTAAAAATAAAAACTCAATGTTAAAATGTTAAAACTCTTTAATTATTATCATTTAATTTAATACTTCAAAAATAAAATATATACTTAATGTTCAGACTGATAACATTTTGAAAATATACAACAAACATCTCACAAAAAACAGGAACTAATTTTGTTATTCATTTGTCCTGATGAGCCTCATCATACTGAGTGCTTCGGAGCTTTTATGTTTTGTGAGTGTAAGTGTGAACGGGGTGGAGTGTGTGACTGGATTGGATATTAAATATTCTTATTAGGTGCAAGTCAGTTTAATTATTCAGTTTTTTGCCGACAAAACAGCTCAAATTAGGGTGTTAAAATGTGTTAGCAGCTGATAGGCAAAGGAGTTAACTAGTCTCAGTACCATGGTTGTCCTCCAGTTAGCTCATCCTGTCTGTAGCACTCGCAGACACAAAGAGACACAAATTCTGCCACACCCTCGAGCCTATAAAGCTCAATGGTGCAACATTTATATAGCCATATCCATAAACAAGTAATAGCCCACATGGTACGTACAACGCTCACAATCTCTATCACCACGTGTACATCCCATTGCAATACTTGGCTTTTTGCCACCATCTGCTGGCATCCTCAGCTGTCACTCAATCCACTGCCGCACCAGTCGACTCAGGGCACTGTGCATCTCTGGCACTGCCCGTCAGGTCCGTTTTCCTGGTGTCTCCCAGCATCCCAATCCTCCCTTGCTGTGTCAGCCCAGCGCTCCCATGATATGTGCTGCCTTTCTATTCGGTCAGCCTCTTTAGTTCCCTCTCGCAAGGGTTTTAATCATTCCCCACAGCCACTGATTGGTCCACCACAGCTAGGCCCTCGTCTCCCAAGGTGTAGCTCCACAGGTGCAGGTCATTAAGTGTCTGTGTCAGTCAAGACAGGCAATACAAAAAGGGTCCAACCAAACACCGCAGGAAGTGTGCTGTGGGTCCAGATTTGATCTGGTGTCATTGACTGTGTCATTGACTTTTAGCAACTTTTCTTTTCATTGCACAACATTAGCACTAAAAAGGCCGCGCAATGATAGACTGCATGGAATGTTAATGGATTAATCATCAGCAAATGTAATCATAATTACAACATAACAGCGATTCTACTGGATTTCTTGTGTGTGTTGTTTGATTTGTGTTGACCTACAGTACCTTTCCAATATGGAGGATGCTATTGCACATATGGGACTCGTAGAGTGCAGCCACTCAGATCAGGAGTGACAGATGGTATCATTTGCTTTAAGGTCAAGGTTGGAGGTTAGGTTTAGGGTTAGCATGCTTGCACTGTATTTGTGAATATGCTAGCACACTGATGGTAGCACATATGTGTCTACATACGGTATAATAGAGACATTAAAGTGGCTGTACACTCCTAGTCTTGAATTGTCTTCATTGTCTGGTGGAAATACAGTCAGTGTGTCAAGAAATTAATTTGATGGTCTCATTTTTGTGCTTGGTGGTTCATTGTGTTCATTGTGTGTTCCTTGTGGTCTTACACCTTTTAGATCTTGTTTTTGCACATCGTATTTGGGTCCGTATCCTCTTTCACACCTCACGACTTATCACAATCTTCCACTTTCCAAGAGACGTTTGGAGCTCACTGATAAAACCTCCAAATCAGAGCCAGATTTCCATTTGATCAACAGTCACAATTTGCTATTTGTGACGTGACTCGAGAGGGTTGCCAACAGGTTGCTACTTCCATCTAGCAGGCTAAATATCTAGACACATCAACAACAAATACAGCCAGTGAGAGTTTGGGACATGGGGCAAAGAAGTTGAAGCTGAAAACCAGAAGAGGAATACGAGACCAAATGTCATCTGTGGATCTGGATAAACCAATTATGGAATTTTCACCTTTCACTCATCATTTACTGTGTCACTTATTTTTTAGTCCTCTTAATCAGAGGTATAACTTGAAGAATTAGAACACATGAGACATCCCTCCATCCTCTTAGTTCTATGGAGAAAGTAAAATGCAGTTTAATACAGTCGGATGCCTAATGTGTTTTACTGGAGGATAAAGACTGCTGAATCACACTTCTGTAACTCATATTTAAATAATGCATCGAGGAGACAAAACAGCAGGCTGGGATTTCTAAGTTGATTCTCCCATATATATTGTTAAATGTTTCAATTCTTTCTCCGCAGGGTCATGCATTTTTGATGGACACTTTGCAGGCAGAATCCGGTTGTTTTATGCAGCTTGGCAGCATAATGAATGATAGATAGATAGATAGATAGATAGATAGATAGATAGATAGATAGATAGATTACTTATAGTACTTACTTAGTACTTTATTCATCTCCAAGGGGAAATTGCAGTGTTACAGCAGCAATTAAAACATTTAGACATTAATCACAACAGATACACTTCACACAAGATAACACATACGCATACACACATATAGTCAAAAAAATGGTATAAACAAGATATATATAAGTAAAGAAAATATACATATACATGTGCAAGAATCCTACTGTGCGACTATCTATAAAAATGAAATAAATATCATTAAAAGTGTATAAAGAGATAAGACTGTCCAGATGTGCAAATAGACAGTGCAAAAACCTATGTGTCCTATGTGCAAGACTTGTGTTCCTGCCTCAACAGGAGAAAGTAAGTTTCCTCTCCCTGCCAAGGGGGGAATCATTGAACAGAGATATTGCGGAGGGGAGAAAAGATTTCCTATAGCGGTCCTTGATACAACAGAGTTGGATGAGCCTCCAGCTGAAAAAGCTCTGCTGTTTTTGAAGTAGGTTGTGTAGTGGATGTGCTGTATTGTCCAATATGGTGAGCAGTTTTTGCAGCATCTTCCTCTGGACCGTCAGCTCCAGTGGTTCCAGAGCAGTCCCCAGCACAGAGCCGGCCTTCCTAATAAGACTGTTTAGCTTCTTAGTGTCCCTGGCTCTGATACTGCTGCCCCAGCAAACGGCCGCAAAGAAAAATGCACTTGCCACCACAGCCTGGTAGAACATGTGCAGCATCTTGTTGCATACATTAAAGGACTTCAGCTTCCTCAAGAAGTAGAGTCTGCTTTTGTCTTTTTCTGTATACAGCCTCGGTGTTGCAATTCCAGTCCAGTTTATTGTCCAGGTGACCTCCAAGATACTTGTATTCATCCACCACCTGCACATCCTCACCCTGAATGGTGATTTTCTTCAAGAGTGTCCTGTTCCTCCTGAAGTCCACCACCATCTCCCTTGTTTTGGTCACATTAAGCATAAGTTGGTTTGCCCCACACCATTCCACAAAGTGATCCACAAGTCCTCTGTACTCAGTCTCCTCTCTACCTCTGATACACCCCACAACAGCAGTGTCATCTGAGAATTTCTGCAGGTGGCAGGTCTCAGAGTTGTACTGAAAGTCAGAGGTGTACAGTGTAAAGAGTAAAGGTGAGAGTACAGTCCCCTGCAGTGCGCCCGTGCTGCTAACCAACTCCTCAGACACAGAACCCCTCAGCTGCACAAACTGAGGTCTGTCTGTCAAGTAATTGATAATCCAGGAGGTAGTGGAGGGGTCCACCTGCATTGCTTTAAGCTTTCCTCTCAGCAGTGTGGGCTGGATTGTGTTAAATGCACTGGAAAAATCAAAGAACATGATTCTCACAGTGCTGCCAGCCTTATCCAGGTGAGAATGGGCTCGCTGCAGCAGGTAGATGATGGCATCCTCGACACCAACCTCCCTGCAGTAGCAAACTGCAGTGGGTCAAGAGATGTGGACACCTGGAGTTTGAGGTGGGCCAGAACCAGTCTTTCCAGCACCTTCATGCAGTGGTACGTCAAGGCTACAGGTCTGTAGTCGTTAAGTACAGTCAGGGTTGACTTTTTGGGTACCGGAACAAGGCAGGAGGTCTTCCACAGCATTGAGACCCTCTCCAGCCTCAGGCTGAGGTTGAAAAGATGCAGCAAAATCCCACAGAGTTGGTCCACACAGGCCTTCAGGACCCTAAGGCTGATGCCACCAGGGCCTGCAGCTTTATTCCGGCTCAATCTCTCCAACTGTCTCTTAACCTGGCTGTTAGAGACAGTGGTGGGGTGGTGGAGGGGGTGGTGTTGTGTTGTCAGGTGTGGGAAGAGGCATAGGTGAGTCTGTTTTGCTGTCTGTAGTGGGGGAAGAGGGGATTAAGGGATATGCAGAGCGATGTGAGTCAGTCAGGGGCAGGAGGCTTATAGTCAGGCTGTTTGTGGGGTATGTGAGGCGGGGAGAGGGGGAGGGGGTGGCTGAGGGTCCTGTGCTGAACCTGTTGAAAAAAACATTCAACTCATTGGCCCTCTCTCGGTTCCCTTCAGTCTGTATCCCTTTTGCCTTGAACCCAGTGATGGTCTTCATCTCTGACCACACATCCTTCACATTATTTTGCTGGAGCTTGCTCTCCAACTTCTTCCAGTATGCCTCCCTGCTC
>KV751386.1:30108-71335 GCA_001698575.1 Mola mola | reverse complement strand
AGGCATAGGTGAGTCTGTTTTGCTGTCTGTAGTGGGGGAAGAGGGGATTAAGGGATATGCAGAGCGATGTGAGTCAGTCAGGGGCAGGAGGCTTATAGTCAGGCTGTTTGTGGGGTATGTGAGGCGGGGAGAGGGGGAGGGGGTGGCTGAGGGTCCTGTGCTGAACCTGTTGAAAAAAACATTCAACTCATTGGCCCTCTCTCGGTTCCCTTCAGTCTGTATCCCTTTTGCCTTGAACCCAGTGATGGTCTTCATCTCTGACCACACATCCTTCACATTATTTTGCTGGAGCTTGCTCTCCAACTTCTTCCAGTATGCCTCCCTGCTCTCCTTCAGCTTCACCTTCAGCTCCTTCTGCACTCTCCTCTGTTCCTCTCTATCCCCATTCCTGAAGGCTCTTTTCTTTTTATTTAAAAACCTCCTTCAGGTCGGTTGTGATCCAGGGCTTATTGTTGGGGAAGCATTTGACTGTCCTAGATGGAATGATGGTATCCACGCAGAAGTTGATGTACTCTGTTATACAGTCAGTCATGGTGTTAATGTTCTGTCCATGGGGGTCACAAAGCACATCCCAGTCTGTGGCTTCAAAACACCCCTGCATTTGTGTGCATCTTGTGACCAGTCTCTCACAGTTCTGGTTGCAGTGGGCTGCTGTTGAACAATGGGGGAGTACTTACAGGTGAGAAGTACCAGATTGTGCTCGCAGTTCCCAAGTGCGGGTATTGCGGTGGAGTGGTATGCATCCTTAATGTTTGCATAAAGTAGGTCCAGTGTTTTCTTGTCTCTGATCGAGCAGCTGACAAATTGGTGAAAAGTTGGTAAATCACCAGAGAGAGAAGTGTGGTTGAAATCACCAGAAATGGCTATGAATGCATTTGGATGTTGTGTTTGTAGTCTGGCAGTGACTGAACAGATGACGTCGCATGCAGCGTCGGCATCAGCTGAAGGCGGAATGTAAACCACGATGATGATGGCACATGTGAACTCCCTTGGCAGATAATACGGACGCAGGCTCACAGCTAGCAGTTCAATGTCCGGGCTACAGAAACGTTCCTTCACTGTAATATGACGGCATTACACCATTTGTTGTTAACAAACAATGCAACAGTCTGAAAGCCAGAAAGCGTTGGAGTCTGGAATACCTTCATGCAACCATGACTCTGTAAAGCACATTATGTTGCACTCTCGGTACTCCCACTGTAACTTGGCCAAAGTTCCCAGTTCAACCATTTTATTTGCCAAAGACCTTACATCCCCATGACGATCAATGGAAGGACAGGTTTATATTTCCTCCTCCGCGCCCTCCTCTTAACAATGGCTCTGCACCCATGACGTCTTCTTTTTAACTCATCGGGAATCTGGTACTTAGTTCCAAGTTGTAAGGCAGGCTTTGTGAGCTGTAGCAGCTGATCACGCAGGTAAACAATGCCCTCGCCTCCTCCGGCATAGTTCCCATGCACAACAAAAGTTGTAACGGCAAGAAAAACCGCCAGAAAAGCGATAAACTGTCCCATATCCATGTCAACCTATTAAAACATCTGTATGCACACACTTGACAGAAAAAAAAGTAGACGAAAACACAATAAAAAACTAACAAAAACACACAGGCTGCCACTAGCGCGGCGCCATTTTGAATGATTGAGACTTAGGTGAGCATGACTGCACCAGTCTTGATCGAGCATTTTTGGCAACAGCACACAGTCAGTAAATGACTGAAGCAAGACATTAGGGGATATTATGGATTGCTTGGATCTTTCCTTTTTAGGTAAATCATTGCATTACCGACTTCTGAGGTGGGCTGAAACATCTGCAGACAACCTTATTTCCATTTTTTAAAAGACAGCATTTGATCCTGACACACAGGCTCATCTGTGATATACTTTGCAGCAGATTGTTTTTGTGCAGTTTGTGATTTCACCCAGAGCTTCACTTTGTTTAAACATATGTCTACTTTCCTCCCACAAGCCACGACAGATGTGAAGGTAAGATATGAGGTATTAGTCATGAGAAAACATCTGTAGGATAGATCGGTGCTTTAATATTGTTTTTTTTCAGTGTTTACCAGACAGTTTCTCTGCATGCAGTGGAGTCAATGTGAAGCTGTGTGGGCAATTTATGCGGTACTCTGCACAAATTGCAAGAAAGCCTCATCTCTTCTTTAATATAAAACTTTTCTTAGAGACGTAAGTGGGCACAACATGCTTTCTTTGTAAGTGATAAATCATAGGAATACCGACTCACCTTCACAATATTCCCTTACACTTACTGTTAAAGAAACTTTAAAAACCATACTGTAAACATGGGAGTGTTTCTGTTTGCCATTTTTTATGCTCTTAACAATTCTTATTCTACACCACAAGTTGGAGGAGGCTATGTTTTTGCCTTTTTGAATATAATGTAAGTACTGTACGTATTTCTGTTACCAACGTAACTCATAAACGTGTGAATGGATTTGGACGAAATTTGGTGTGTACCTTTGGTGTGACACAAGGACAAACTGAATCCGGGTAATTGACGTTAACCTGGATCCAAGATCCATGTACATTTTAATTACCCGGATGCTAACCCTAGCAGTGCCTTTCAGTAATTGCTTTTTGTAGGGTGGTTTAATTCTAGTTGAATGATGCAGCACTTGTACCACAGATGCAAACATTGGAAGCAGAGCGGATTCAGGTCATTATGATAGAGGATTAAACACAAAAGGCAAGGCAACACCCAAAACCAGAAGACAGTGTACAGAATAAGGCCCAGTCCACAACACAGAGATACAGAAATGTACAGGAGTAAACTCGAAAGAAGACTGAATGAGACACAGAGGGCATTAACACAAATATTGAAAACAATGAAGCTTCCCCTAGCGGGGGGGCAGTAGAGGTTATAAATCAACTCTCTGCTGCTACCTCCCAAAACATTACAACTTGCACCAAAACTGAGAAATAATATGTATAGTACATATTTACAGATTTGGAATGAACTGTCCCTTTATACCAACTTCTGGGTTAGGGGACTTGCTAAAGGTCAATGGACCTTTGATGTGATTGGTGACATCAATATACAGTATGTGGTGGCCATCACTGAAACTTAACTTTGTAAAATAAGTAATAATGTGTTTTATAATAAAGTTTTTTTTGAGAACTTCCTCCTTAAATAATACAATTATGACAGCCATTAGAAGGCTTTGAGAGTAAATGGATATTTTGGGACTAGTCTTTGAGTCTCTCTATCTTTCTGTCTGTTCCCGTTTTTCCTCTGGAGGCTTTGTCAAGCTTTGAGTCCAATTTCATACATTCTGTTTCCTCCTTTTTTGTTTTTTTACCCCTCTCTCTCACTGCGCTCCCTCCTTCCGTCATATTCTCTCGCGACAGTCCCTCCTCCCCTTCATCACACAGCTTGGCCCAGTGGTAATAACCCAGAATGTGGATGACAAATCATATCCTCTGTTCCAAAGGTTTGCCGCACGATGCACGCTGACCTTGCGCTCAGGAGCAAATAGTACAATATGAGAAACCTAGTGGCTGGAAATTGCTTCGTCTTGTAAGAGAAGTAGCCTAGCGGTGTGTCAGTAAAGTAAGAGTGCTGGAATCTAAGACCTTTGAAATAGTTTGCCTACACTCAGCGTGTGTTTTTAATTCCTTTTCTACTTCATAAAGCGTTGTGACAGCAGTAGTTAAGTCATATAGTCTATAGTCACTCTATTATTCAATGCTTATCTATTGAACTATCTAAATTTTCAATCCACTTTTCTTCTCGTTTCTTCTTCTATTTTGACAGTTCGCACTGTACATTTATATTTAAATTTTCTTTATTTATTTTTACATTTTTATATACATTGTAATGCGGGTGTTATGTTACATACATTGTAAATATGGTGCAGGTTTTTAATGTTGAGAAATTTTGAGGGATTTTCATGATTTGCTGCTACAACACTGCAATTTACTTTTGGGGATTAAAAAAATAAATTGAATCTAATCCATCCAGACACATAATCTAAAAGAAAACATATCTCATACATTAATCCTGGCTGAGAAAATCCAAAACTGCAGTCAGCTATTTTGTGAGACTTTGGTACTTCAAATATGGCTCCCAAAGAACTTAATGGATATATATAATCCCTGTGATTTTTAAATTTTAAATGCTATTTATGGTCATTTATGGCATATCCTGTAATTACTTTTCATTGTTAGTGGCGAAGGCTGCCATTCCTGTGATGGATTTAGATTACATGCGCGACAGATTTGCAGGAAATGATGCATCATGTAATCCCGAGTTACAGTCTGCAAATTTGATCTCACTGATATCAGTCTTACTGTTCAGTGCTCCAAAAACAGAGCTGCATTGATAATGAGCTGCCGACCTCCAACTCCTCCGCAAGGAAAGAAAGTTAACTTTGTCCCACTGTTTTGTGGAAAACTCCTGAATCAGCTGGATAACTCTGGATGACTGGTTTGATTATTAAAGTGTGATCGCTCCACTGTTTGCTGTGTTAAAACTGCACTGTTACAACCAGTACAAACAGGTATCTCCAAATCAACGAGGATGGAAATCTTGAGGATTAGAACTTAATTAATAGAGTTAATTACCAAATGGAGAAGGAAACGGAATGTGTCTCCCCGCCAAGTTGAGAAAAGTCAAGAACACAGAGAAATAATTCAGTGAATTGTTGGCCAGCAATGTCACTATCTGACAACAGGGTGAGTTAAACAAATTACTTTCAACAAATTGCCACTAAAGCAGTAGATATCGAATTTGGAATGTATCAGCTGTGGAAATAACACTTTGAAGAATAAACTGAACTGACTGAAGTATTTTGGCAAAACGTACCGAATGGTTAACACAGACATATGGACTGAGAGTCAGAATCCCAAGCTCGGATCTAATTTAGTCTTCAGAAAGTATCTGTGTTTGTGCTCAGCAGCTTTACACTGTAAAACAGTTCATGGGTGTTTGGTAGTGCATCACACCGCAGAGCTATTTTTATGTACAAGTTTTACGCCCTGGGGTGACTAGGACAAAAGATAATTCAGGAACCAAGGCTGTGACCGAAACTGCCTACTTGCACTTTTTCTATTCCATATGATACCAATACTTTTTGTCACACTTTTAATGGTATCAATCCCCATATTTCTCAGATGGTATATGACTTTTTTTTTCTTTTTTTTTTTTTTTTTCAGAAAAATGTAATCTTGTGTTGTGATGATCTTTAGAGAGAGAGTATCACAACATTCTCCATTACCTGCTGGTTCCACTCCACCAGCCTCCAGAACACAGACCACCTGCTAAGAGCACTGTTTCAGTTTGCTCAAAGATTATTGGACTGCCAGTTGGAACTCTTTCACACATTCATGATCAGCAGTCACTCAAATTACCAGGCAGGATCATCAAAGATCCCTCACATGCTCTCCCCTAAGCATTTGAATGGCTCTGCTGCCCAGCCTGCAAAACTCATAGGAGGGCCACTTTTGTTCCCAAAGCCATACTGCTCCTTAAGTCTTAACACCTACAGTCTCCCCCCTCCCGCCAAACTTTCTGAGGAGTATTCTCACTTAAAACATGTACAATAAAGCCGCTCTCCACTGTACAGTTCTTAGGCATCTACTGCCTTCTGCTGCCATTTATTTATTTATGTATTACTAGTTATTATCTCCACACCATGTACAAACAATCCCGGTCAATATACAACTTGTGTTACACCTTTTTTTTCATGTTCACACTCTGCACCTCAATGTATAGTTTAGGAATGTTTATTTGTACGGTTTAAGATTGTGTATTTTGTTGTTTGTTTTTTTGTGGCACTGTCTCACTGTATATGTCAGCTGCTCTGATGTATCTTTGAATTCCACCCCATAGATAAACAAAGTTCTCTGAATTGAATTGAAAGTTTATAATTAAGGCAAATCACATCACAATACAAATATGAGTACAGTTACAAAAAAAAAACATTTTGTAAAATTAATAAACAAATATGAATAAATCAAAAATACAAAAAAAAAAGGTTTTTATATTTTATTTATAAAACAAAAAAAAGAAAAAAAAAAACAATCAGCTTTTGAGTACTGATGTGTTGATCCCACAGCACTTACCAACCCGTGCCTACTGACAACTACTGTTGCAGTAATTACTATAGGACTGAGTAGTGTGTAGTATGTAAACAAACACAAAGTTCACAGCATGACAAAATTACACAAATAGTGTACTAATTTTGTAAAACAAATGTGCAATGCATCATACCAGTCTCCCTCGCATCATTTTTCCCACAATCCAAAGCACAGGTGGCGCAATGCAACGTAGTTGTCCCGTGCAGTAAATGTGGACCAACAGTCAGTCTCAGGTTCCGCACCTGACACAGGCGAGTAGTTTCAGAGGTTTAATGAACCATGGAAGTTCAGCAGAATAAGGTGTATACAAAAGGGGTCCAGCTCTCCAAACACTCGCCGGAGGAGACGGGAGTCATCTGACCACGGGGAGGCTGGCGAAGAGTGAATGTGTGGCCGCTTACACATGGGCGACAAAAACAAAAACACACAGCGAGGCACACCCGAGCAGATCCGAGTGCTGTGAGACACTGGGATTAATCACACGTTCGATGGTATAAGGACCGATAAACCGGGGGAGCGAGTTTTCTGGAGTCCACTTGCAGGGGGAGGAGGAACGAAGAGACGACCCTGAGGACAACCCTCCGGCGCAGGATGAGCTTGCTGGGCCTCCTGGACCACCTGTTCAATCTCCTACCTGACTGCCTCGACCGCACAGGAGGATGGCAAGATGGTCTCCACAGGGATGTCTTCGACAGATGGCGCGAACTGACGAGACAGTGCATCAGGCTTGATGTTCCAGCCATGTTGGTAGGTGAGGGTGAAGTTGAACCTTCCAAGAAACAAAGCCCACCGAGCCTGGCGAGAATTAAGGCTGCGTGCCGAATGGAGATAAGAGAGGTTCTTATGGTCAGTCCAAACAATAAATGGGTGTACTGCACCTTCAAGCCGGTGTCTCCACTCTTGGAGGGCGAGAAAGACCGCGAGGAGCTCCCTGTTGCCAGTGTCGTCTCTCTCTCTCGTTTCTCTCAGCAGGGGTGGGGCGACGGGAGAAAAAGGCGCAGGGATGGAGCTTCTGGTCCACTGGAGAGAGTTGTGAGAGGATAGCCCCAACTCCAGAATCCGAGGCATGCACCTCAACCACAAACTGCAGTTGAGGGTCAGGGTGCTCTAGCACAGGTGCACTGGAAACCATAGTCTTTAATTTCCTCTGATAGTCCCTTTAAGAACACCCCCTGAAGCACGCATTCATTCCACCCACTCTCTCCTGCCAATATGCGGAAATCTAGGGCGTATTGTGACACTGAACCTCTCCCTTGGATAAGAGACAAAAGCTGACTAACAGCTTCCTTGCCTTTAACCGGGTGGTCAAAAGCTCGACACATTTCAGCAGTGAAAGCTTGATAATCAGAACAAAGGGCAGGGTTATTGAGGGAAATGGCTAGGGACCAGGCTGCGGCTTTATCTACGCACAAACTCATAATGAAAGCAATAGGGGACTGATCAGTGGAGTAAGTAATGGACTGTTGTCTGAAAACTAAATTACACTGGTGAAGAAACTGTGCACACGTCCCTAAATCACCGGAGTACCTGTTAGGAGTGGGAATATAGAGCTCGCGAGGCAGGTGAGAGGAGATGACAGGCAGAGCAGCAGGAGGTGCAGGTGGAGGTGGAGGAGTGGCTGAAGCAGAGAGGTGAGTGAGTTGCGTAGCCACCTGGTCCATCCGACCGCCGAGCTGAGAAACACTGGTGGTTAGTTGCTGTAGTGTCTCCATAACATGACGTAGAGTTGACATGTGTTGCCCCACTAAAGCACCTTGAGTGGAAAGTATGTGTTTAATTTTCTCAGAGTCCGCTGGGTCCATCTTTTGGCCAGATAATTCTGTCACGTGCAGTAAATGTGGACCAACAGCAGCGGAGCCTGACACAGGCGAACAGTTTCAGAGGTTTAATGAACCGTGGTAGTTCAGCAGAATAAGGTGCATACAAAAGGGTTCCAGCTCTCCAAACACTCGGCGGAGGAGACGGGAGTTGTCTGACCACGGGGAGGCTGGCGAAGAGGGAGTGTGCGGCAGCTTATACTGCCGCACACTCACGGGCAACAAAAACAAAGAAAACTCAGCAAGGCACATACGGGCAGAACCGGAATTATCTGGCGAAGTGGTGGAGTGATGACCAGGGTTTTATGAAGTGGTTGATTACCGACAATGAGAACCAGGTGTGCCTCCACTGTAGACCAGGGAAGGTGGAAAAGTTGGCCAGCCACGCCTCCTGCCACACACGCTGAAAACACCACAAGAGGGAGGGGGGAGTGGAAGGAGGACACAACAAGAAAACCCAAAACAAAAAACTACAACAAAACCCAGACCCTGACAGTAGTCTCTGTTGCCATTGTATGAATGGTTGAATAAAAAATGTTACAAAGCTCTTTCTGGAGTCAGATTGAAGGTTTTAGGGTTCGTTACCAACGAATCAGCTTTTGGTTAAACAACCAAACATTTTTTACATTCAAGGTTTGTATTAACATTCATTTCCTAGAAACCATTTATTCTGCCAGAGAGGTTTAATATGAGACACAGTTGAAGTGAGTGGACTGTAAAAGGGTCAGCGTGGTGTGGAGGTGACAGCTGCAGATCTTCAGTTTTAACCTGTGTAACTCTGGCCATCATTTGCAAGGATGTTTGACAAACGTTGGTACCATCAGATTTGCAGTGCTGTCATCGCTCGAACATTCACTTTATCAAAATACAATCATTTTCATTTTTGTTATGTCCTTGTTTTTAAAGCTAAGACATTTAACACCATCTTGGAGTAATATTAGCAGCAGTAGCCATGTGTGCAGAAGAAACCGAATGTTCACAGCCAGATTGTTGTACCTTACTGAGGCTGAGTGTTTTCAATATTTTAAACTGTGCATTAAAAAAAACCATTTTGACTTCAAAAAAAGACAAAAAGAAAAAAGATTTGAAAGTGAAAAAAAATAACATTTGAATGGTCAAAGTTCAAAGTAAACATTTTGATTTAAATTATAAAATTTTACTTTTCCAATCACAATTTGTTTTTGTTTTTTTCAGAGTAATTCATCTTTTGGCCCTGTTTTGGCTCCATATGTACAAAGGTAAAATGCACATCCAGGTGTAAGAGCAAGGACTGTGTGACTGTGGTACCTTTAATAAGTATCGCTCATATATATTTTCTTAGTGTATTTGGGGAAAATCAATTCTTAAGACATACTTATAGTAATAAATAAATTGTTAGATTATTGAATGATTGAAAAATACTTAATCAGTTTGTAAAATTCAACATTATGCACACAATGACTGTTGAGTGTGAGGACGTTCTCAGGAAGGCTACTGTATAAAGAAATGTTTTTGAAAAGGCACTGCTCTGGTAGCACACCCGATCAAGGCACTCAGTCTCTCCTGTGCTATGTTGCTGCATGGACTGATATTGATTAGTTTTGATTTAGAGAAAAGGGTACCCACCTGTTGTAATTGCATGGCAGATCTTTATTTTTCCTAGATTGCTTTGTAAAATGGTCAGTATGCTCAGGGGAATTTATTCTGCAGTGGTTTTCCAGATTCATTTTATTTGCTGAGCTACATCACTTGAAACATTTCTTTCAGGGAGTTAGAGTAGCATTATGCTTTCCTTCCTGTGGCTGTGCTTCCATTTCATTATTAGTCTATTCTTATAATATTTATGATATACCATTATTTTTTTATGAAAATAAATAAACATAATTTTCTGTGAAATTTGTTGGATTATAATTTTAATTCAGAGCATTTCCAATGACAGTTGCTACAGTGACAACCAAAGGTAATTGACAGTATAGGGACGGTTACTCTAGTGACTCCTCCTTTGCTGGTGGAGGCACCTTCAAATTATTGCTATACATTTTTAACAAATTGCACCTTTAAGTGTTTGGTTCAGTTGCTAACTCAACAGTACTGCTAATTAAACACATAAAGTAATCCACATAAAGACTTATTGGTCACTTACATGCACTTACTGTCAGGGTCTGCTAGTGTCAAGTGTCCGTCTGTTAGGGTCATTCGGTGTTTCCTGTTTTACTTTGAAGCTCTCCCTAATGTGTCTCACCTGTGTCCTATTGGCTACCTCTCCCTCGTGTATTTAACCCCCGTGTTCCCTGCCTCCTGTGCCAGATTGTCTTGTCTTCCTAGCGAGCAGTCCAGTGTGTATTCTGTGTAAGTCTCCGTGTGTCTGATCTGTATTCTGTGTTCCGATTACCGAGTTTGCTTTATCCTTATTTGTACCTCTGCCTGTTTTGAATTCCTGGTTTGACCTTAATTATTAAAATGACTACCGATTCAGAAAGCTCCCTGTGTGACTCTGTACAATTGGATCTCTCAGACCTGGTACCTGATACTTACGGGCTACAAACACAAAGCATTTACGTACTATCACCTTTTAACTTATTATGGTCTGTTTTTCAAACATTTGCAAATCCACAGTGGACAGTGATAGCAATAATCTAAGTTAAAAGTTAAATAAGTCTTCCTTCTGATAGACAGCACAGAGCTATTTTAACTCTTCTTTACAATAACACGTTTCAAGTAAAATATATGTTCTCTTCTGTCTCAAAAAACAAAGATGGCATTGGGAGCAATGCCAAAATTGCAGCCCTTGTAATTTACTTGTAAGCCTGTAGTCATATGAAAAGAATGTATGCACATGATATCACTTTCATTTAAATCACTTTTTGTCATAAAATTTCCTGTTCCACTCGGTTCCCAACTGCTACAATAAAAAAAGGGAAAAAAGTGAAATCCACAAGCCATTGATGCATTAAAAACTAAAAAAAAATATTTACCAAGTCTCCAACATTATTTAATCCTGATGTTCTGAGCATCTTACCAACTAAATACCTGAAGAGAGATGTGGTCACAGGCTGATGGTGATGTTAAGTTGTAGCCGTAGCTGTAGCTGGGCATCTTCATCCACTTGTCACTTGTCATGCATACATATGGTACCTTCAGACAAGAATACGTGCAGGAAATTTATTAGTAATACATCATTGAAATGGAGCCCAAAAGGAGTTGTAATTATCATTCCGCTTTGAGTGAATGAGCTGATTTCTGAGGAGTGCTACCGGGACACAGGCTGATACAGGTTGCTCGTACAGCCTCCCCACGCACTGATAGGAGGGCCAGGTGCCAAGAAGGGTAATGAACATACGTTGCCATCTGTCCTATATGTTACTTGCCTGAGGCTTTACAGTAGAGGAGCTGGATCAGGGCCCAGCGTGGGAGAATCCTGGAATATTCCAGGACTGTAGCAGAGAGAAGCAGAATATAAAACACGCAAAGTCAAATACAGCAATCACATTAGTTGTGCTTTTGAAAATGCTCATTGGATTATACATAAAAAATTGCATTTAAAACAGTAAGTCAATATGGGCACAAGGTGTGTTTCTCACAGTTTATTTTAGGATTAAAGGAAGTAAACATGTGACTTTGGTGCACATTCTATTTGCCCCAGGCCAGATGTGTTACGAGACTTGGCACAGAGTCCTTGTGTTGGAGATGGCGGAGCACACCAACAGCAAGGCCTGCAATGTGAAATATCAGAGAGATTAATTCAATAATGGAAAATATGAGAATTAATCAAGACACTATGACCCAGTTTCTCCATAGGTCCTAATTACAGAAAGCCAGTCTGCCACGTGGCACCAGCCTTAAGGAGTATTCCTTAGGAGTCGTCTTCTCCCTCAGTTGAATGCACTGCTTGATCTATAGGGTCCATGTGGACTCATGTCTAATAGTTGACTGATGATAAAAGCATGCATAGCCAAGAGTATCGATCAGAAGAGTCACCATGATTCCAGCTGGCTCAGGGCAGGATGACCTATCTGTTTAAACAGGCACGATGGGTGGAGGAGGAGAGGCACTGACGTGTGTTTCTTGTGTCAAGCGATGATTAACACCAGTACATTTGTCTGTCAAGCACATTTGCAGTCGCAAGACAAATGGATGAATGAGTGGATGCTCATTCATATTTAATGAAAAGACGTAATTCCTTAAGGCCGACTTTAAAGATATTTTACTCTTATATGTCTTGTTTCAGACTGATATAAAGCTTTTTAAGGTTTTTGTTCTGCTGTATTTTTCACCATTTTCCAATGTAAGAATGAATTTAAAGCAAATTTCTATGGAATCTCATTTCTTTATTTACATTCTGACTTTAAAGTTTTGAATTAATTTTTGGATGCATGTTGGTTTGAAGTCCAATTATATATAATTCTCCAACAAAATGCTGGTTTGAGTCCTTTTTTGAGAGCACAAGACAAAAACGCTAAAAAAAGAATAAAATAATAAAAGCCAATGGTAACATATTATTCATGATGGAATGTGGATGATGGGTTGAAGAGTCGCAGCCTGAGGGAAAAGTTGCTTTGTAGTCTGGTGGTTCAGCATCAAATACTGTATCTCTTGCCAGATGGCAGCAGGGTGAACAGGCTGCGACTGAGGTGAGTGTTTGTCTTTGCTTTGGGCTCACTGGTGTCACAGATGCTCGGTAGGTACTGATGATATTTTTGCTGCTCTGAGTCACTCGCTGCCATCATTTTTTAGTCGGTTAAACCTTTTCAAAGGAGTAGAAACATTTCTGAGTTTTCTTTCTTTCAGGGTGGAGATGTGTAATGACTGTGACAGGTTCTCCGTGCTGCGCTGTCCACTGATGTAGATGGGTGTGAGTTTCTAAACTCATGTCCCTCCATGTCTTGGATTACAGTCATGGGTGTCAGTATGAATAGGAGTGGGGGTTCCACTGTTCAACACTAGAGTGGACGAGATGTGACTGTCAATCTGAACTGTCTGAGGTCTGTTTGTGAGGAAATCCAATATCCGGATCCTGTGTACTACTTAGTATTAAGTTTTCCAATCAACGTCATGAGGGAGATCGCACTGAATCCTGAGCTGAAATTAACAAACTGCACTTTGATGTGTTCTTTTAACCGATCGAAGACTGAGTGGAGGCGGGGTACTGATGGATTCTCTATGGAAAGGGGACGAAGTTGAAGCACAGAACTGATTGTATCACTGCATGTCTGACTGGTTCCTACATTGTCTGCTTTTCAGTCTGACGTGCATTTTTATTGGGTTCTTATGGCTGTATGCTATGCTTTTGCATATATAAAGGTTTGTTCACTGTTAAAATGTGTGTTTTACATGAATTAGGATTGGATTAAATTAGCCTGAATCTTTGCAGTGTTTCCCATTGGCAGACACCACTTGGGCAGTTCGCCCTGGTAAATTAAGGCCCGCCCAGGTAAATAAAATATAAATTTCTACCTCTCCATTTTTTTTTTTAAGCAAAATGTGCAATTTTCATGTCTTGAAGTGCACTAGTCTTGCATAGCCACCCTGCATCTACTCAGCCCTGGGAGATTCACTTAGATGAGTAGATAGATGGGTGGAGCCTCCCAGATGGCAAAATGCTCGTTGGATGTGTACAGAGGGAAAATGGCCATGTTTTTTAAGGTCAGTTAGTTTTTCTCCTAACTCAATAATAACAATGTTCACACCTAGCAGTTTGGTTTTTTTCTTACGTAAAAAGGAATACCTTTGTGTTAGAGTTAAGTTACATATCTACACATCGTGTTTAAACGTAGATTAACATAGTTGGACAGGCTAGCTAGACTGGTGTATTAATTATAGCTAACTAACTGGTGGGGAAAAACTGCACATTACCAGGTGAAGTGATGCTTTTCCCCCTGTTTCATCAGCCATGAAGCCCACTGAACATTATTTTTCAGTGGAAAATAAAGCACTGAGGATGTAGAGAGCCAGGGAGTATCACAGGTAGGAGGCAAATAGGGTTGGACAATGATTATACCCTACCCAGTAACATTAGCATGAAGGAAGCAGTCACAGAGAGGCACAGCAGGGAAAGCTGGTGTTGAAAAGAATAACTTCTTGAAGCCAGAATTGGTGATTGGAACAGTTATTCCTTTTCTGTGTTGAGTGGTGTTTACAGTTAACTGGGTCATTAAGATCGTTCAGTGAAAGAGGCAAGTCCAATAACCATCTTAGGGTTCACTGTCCTGGGGTTACAGGCCTGGGGTTACAGGCCTGGGGTTACAGGAATTGCATGACACGACCAACATTGCTCACCTGCAGACCCTCACCGGGAATTTCCTCCTTGGACAGGAAGCCATGCGTGTCCAAGAGTGAATGTCATGCAAACAATGCTGTCAGGAGTATTCGGGGTTATATTTACTTTGTATGTCTCAAAAATAAGCTTGAGAACATTGTACATACTGTAATCTAGTACCAATGTAATATGCAATGTAGTATTTTAAACGGGACTCAGGCATGTACTAACTACACGTCTGTTGTTATTTATTCATTCATTGTCTGTACTTTTTCTAAAAAAGAAAGAAATCTTCTTAAATGAATTACCATACAGGAATGTGCTTTCTCTGGGAAGCAGGATTCCATGATAGGTTTGAATAACTGTTACTTTATATTTAATGGTCTGTATTTTGTTTTCCACTATATCCTGTGCTAATAGCACAAAAGGTAGGTAGAGATCATGCAGCTGGCCATTGAGTGGGTGGACATCTACCATGGTACAACATGGATTTTCTCCCATGAAAGAGAGCACAATGTGTACATTTTCTGTTGTGCTGTCTCTCAAAATGATTATGTAAATTTGCCCCTATTTCAGGTCAAGACTAACCTAAGGAACAAGAACTTGAAGTAGAGCACCTGGCTGCATGCCTAAGAAGTTACATAAATGAACCTATGCCTGAAACATCTATACAGACAGGCATTAGAAATGCTGAATTTATTTATTTATTTATTTTAACTAAGGAAAATCAGACGTCAACAGGGAATGACAGCTGTGCAATTAGGCATTAAATGAAACAAAGCAAAGAGTTTAGGGGAAACAGTTTGAGTTCAAGTGTTTTGTAGGACTGGACAAAATATCAGTAGGATATCAATATCAAAATATGAGACTACGTATCATATTAGATTTTCGATATTGTTATATTGTGATATGTCGTTTATCGGTTTCAAAGGCTGCAATACAGTACAGTGATGTAATTTAAAGAATGTACCAGACTGTGCTACTTGATTTAATACTTGCTTTAACTCACTTATGTCATGATGACCACATTACTGATTATTTATCAACTATCACAATCTCATTGGGTTAATGCTTTGTACCAATAGTTGTCACTACATTATTGTTACACCAGAGAGGTAATTGTGTCTGTGTTAAATTTGAAGTTTAATTGTCTCCCAGTTTCAGCATTGATGAAGTGCTTTTGAGGAGATTTAATGAAAATATATTGTGTATTGAGTTATTCTATAAATATCTAAAAAATAAAGCCACTCCCTGAATATCTTAAAGATATTTATAGAGCGGACATAAGTAATTTAAGCTTTTTTATTTATTGATAAACAGAATGTATTTTGACATATAAAAACGTATTTTTACATCATTTATTGTAAAGCAACTTAAAGACTTTTTTAAAATACTTACTTAATAGTTATTCATGTAGACCTAATACTTGTTTTGAGTGATTATTCATTTGAAATAAATTGCATCATTGATAACTTTTGTTTGACACACACTGTGCTGTGACAACTACCACCACAAGTATATTTTCAGCCTGAGGGAAACTGTTACTAAAAGCAAGTGAAGGTCCAGGTTGTCTGGGGCATCATGTTTGATGTAATGGGAATCAGTTTCTTAAAGTACGTTTCTGTCATCCTGCCTTCTGCGCTAACATCCCTGGAGATACATCCTGCATAAGTCTTAAAGGTTTAGGGTGGCTTCAAGCAGAGCTAATTTGGCTGTAAATAGCTTCAACCTCTGCTGTTCTATAACCAATGTCAAAATGAGTTCAGAAACCATAAAATTAAAATTGTTACTCCAGATCTGCTGACCTCTTGATGATCTGACATTGACTCGGATGGAAAACTGCAAACTAGAAAACAAAGCATTCCATGCATCATTTGTGGAATCAGAAGCAAAAAACTTCAAAAAAACTGAAACTGGTCCTTGCAGTGAAGATGGAATTTCTCATGTCCAGATGGTGAACTTGATCACCAACAAAATCAAATAAACTGGCCAGGAATGTCCCTATCCTTTCTTTAGTTTTCCTGTTAACAAATGAACCATCTAACGCTGGCTTAGTGGAGGAAACTGACAGTGCAGGACTTCTGTCTTGCCCTTTTGGCTGTGAGAGGAATTACTGCATATCCCAGAAAATTTTATGGAACGATGAATGATGCTGTTGTAGATTTTACCTTCATTCCAGACTGACAAGTTATAGAAATAGTGTCAACATGCTGTTGACAATACTTGCAATATCCTCTAACATATTTCTAGTTGCTATTTTGTATTATTTTGGTGCCCAATTTGGCTTTGAAAGAAAAAGGAAAAAAAACAAAACAACAACTCATCACTACCAGTGATCCAGCAAAGAAAAGTCATTCTTCATTTGGGATAGATAGATAGATAGATAGATATATAGATAGATAGATAGA
Organism: Mola mola; assembly: GCA_001698575.1. Lineage (NCBI taxonomy): Eukaryota > Metazoa > Chordata > Actinopteri > Tetraodontiformes > Molidae > Mola > Mola mola. The sequence continues at coordinate 54,780 of KV751386.1, read as the reverse complement.
TAGATAGATAGATAGATAGAGATGACTTTACTAATCCCTGAAGGAAAATTAATTTGTCACATTAGCAAGGATGTTCAGGTACAGGACCAGTGGACATATAACACTTTAAAGTATAAAAGTATATGAAAGTATATAAAATAAAAGTAGAAAAATATAAACAGTATGGTCAGTTGTAAAAATCTAACAATATATACAAAAGTTGTGCAGAGAGGGCGGAGTTTAGCGCAGGTAGGAGGAGGTGAATGATTTTACCACGTAAAGTATCTAGTGTCTAATAACAGACGTGTTGAAAAGTCTGATTGCAGCGGGGAGGAACAACATCCTTTATCGTTCCCTGTAGCAGCGGGGTTGGATCATTCTGCAGCTAAAGCTGCTCCACAGACTAGTCACAGTTTCATGGAGTAGGTGGGAGGTGTTGTCCATGATGGCCAGCAGTTTGGTCAGCATCCTCTGCTCCACCACCTCCTCCAAGGTGGCCAACTGAGAACCAACAACAGAACCTGCTTTCCTGATCAGTTTGTTCAGTTTGTTGGCCTCCTTTGCCTTGATGCCTGTGCCCCTGCACACCACGGCAAAGAAGATGGGGCTTGCCACAACAGGCTGATAAAACATCAGGAGCATCCAGTTGCATACGTTGAAGGACCTGAGCCTCCTGAAGAAGTAGAGACGGCTCAGGCCCTTCTTGTACACAACCTCTGTGTTTGTAGACCACTTCAGCTTGTTGTCCAGATGTACTCCCAGGTACCTGTAAGTCTGGACAATTTCCACATCAGTCCCATTAATGCAGACAGGAGAGGGTGGGGGCTTGTTCCTTCTGAAGTCCACCACCATCTCCTTCGTCTTCGTCACGTTCAGCTGCAGGTGGTTCTCACCACACCAACGCACAAATCAGTCCACCAGGTTCCTGTACTCATCTTCCCATCCATTCTCCACACACTGGACTATGGCCATGTCATCTGAGAATTTTTGCAGATGACGCCACTCAGTGTTGTACTGAAAGTCTGAAGTTTAGCTGGTGAAGAGGAAGGGGGACAGCACAGTTCCATGGGGGGCCCTGATGTTGCAGATCAGACGTTCAGACACACAGTGCTGTAATTTTACAAACTGCAGTCTGCCCATCAGGTAGTCTGGGATCCATGCAATCAGAGGAGAAACCACCCGCATGTCCTCCAGCTTCACTTTCAGCAGCCTGGGCTGGATTGTGTTGAAGGCGCTAGAGAAGTCAAAGAAGGTGATGCGTATGGTGGTGTTGGGTCTGTCCAGTGCAGAATTTGCCTTCTGCAGTAGACAAATGATAGCATCATCTACACCGACATGGGGCTGGTAGGCAAACTGCAGCGGGTCCTGTGATGGGCACACCAGTGGTCTGAGATCTGCCAGGAGCAGCCTCTCCATGACCAGTCGGACGACTGGTGTTGGGCACTAAGAGCAGGCAGGATATCTTCCACAGCACTGGGACATTCTGGAGGTGCAGGCTCAGGTTGAAGAGGTGCTGGAGCACTCTGTCCACAACACGCCCTCAGCACTCGAGGGCTGATGCCATCCGGTCCAGCAAATTTTACCTGGTGGCTCTCTCCTCACCTGTCGGGCTGTGATGTGTCATCCTCAGGGTGGGGGGGTGGGGTCTGGAGTCAAACCTGTTCAAAAACTGGTTCAACTCGTTTGCCCTCTGTGTGTTCCGGACTACTCCTCCTCCTCCTTTGCTCTGGAAGCCGGGGATATCTTTCATTCCACTTCAACCATCCTTGGCCTTGTTTCTCCGGTTTCTTCCTGTAGTCGTCCTTACTCTCTCTGAGTCTGTGTTTGAGTTCCCATTGTACCTGTTTGAGTTCTGCCCGGTCCGCAGCCCTGAAAGCCCTCTTCTTCCTGTTGAGAAAAGCCTTGAGGTCACTGGTTCTCCATACATTTTCATTGTTATGCAGATGACATACAACAATACTTATCAATGAAACCAGATGAAACCCATCAATTAGCTAATCTACAGACATGTCTTAAGGACATTAGAAACTGGATGTCTCATAATGTCTCATTCTCTGACAAAACTGAAGTCATTATGCTGGGCCCTAAACACATTAGAGACTCATTATCCAACAACATAGTTAATCTGGATGGCATTGCCTTGGCCTCCAGCACCACTGTCAGAAACCTTGGTGTTATCTTTGACCAGTCTTTTAACTCACATGTAAAACAGATTTCAAGGATGGCCTTCTTTCACCTGCATAACATTGCTAAAATCCGGCAAATCCTGTCTCAACAAGATGCAGAAAAATTGATTCACACATTTGTTACTTCCAGGCTGGATTACAGTAATTCATTACTTGAACAGCTCATAGTACCCTATCACTCATCCAGAACCTTACGCTCCCAGGATGTAGGGTTATTGGTGATCCCAAGAATTTCCAAAAGTAGAATGGGAGGCAGAGCTTTCAGCTATCAAGCTCCTCTCCTGTGGAACTATCTTCCAGTCTTGGTACGGGAGGCAGACACACTCTCTGATTTTAAGAGTAGGCTTAAAACCTTCCTTTTTGATAAAGCTTATAGTTAGGCCTGGCCTATCTAGCCCTTAGTTATGCTGCTATAGGCTTAGGTTACTGGGGGAACACTCCATGATGCACTGAGCTCTCTTCTCTCCCCCCTCTGATTCAGACTCCTTCTCTGCTCCTCCAAATGTCCATATCCTTACACTAACTACTTCTTCCCCGGAATCGTTGTGCTTTATCATCCTACAGATCTTTCTAGGTCGCGGTGGGAGCTGCTGCTGTGGTCCTGCCTGATGCCTCCTGGCCACATTAGGACAGGAGATCCTGTGACTTGGATCCTAGGCTGGATTTCCAAGTGCTTGGATCCACAGATCACAATGGCTTCTGGATCAATAGACTACACCTACATCTGGATCACTGCACTTCACATATCACTGGATTTACAGATTCCACATACTCTTGGACTCGGGGACTACATCAGCAACACTCAGATCTTGCTACATGGAGTACAATGACTCCTGGACTAACAGAGTACACCTGCGTCTGGATCACTAGACGTCCCATACATCCGGATTTATAGAATCCACAGACTCTGGGACTCATGGATGTTTTATACATTCTAAGTAAATTGTTATTATCGTGTTGTTGTGTTCTGTACAAGTGACATCTATTGCACGTCTGTCTGTCCTAGGAAGAAGGATCCCTCCTCTGTGGTTCTTCCTGAGGTTTCTTATTTTCCCTGGTTAGGGTTTTTTCTTAAGTTTTTCCTCACCCGGTTCAAGGGTCTAAGGGCAGAGAATGTCACATCTGTACAGTTTGTCAAAGCCCACTGAGATAACGTGTAAATTGTGATTTTGGGCTATACAAATAAATTTGATTTGATTTGATTTGGTTACCCAGGGTTTGTTGTTTGGGTAACAGCGGACCACGTTAGTGGGAATGGTGTTGTCCATGCAGAACCTGATGTACCCAGAGACACAGTCATTAAAGCCATCAATGTCTTCACCATGTGGTTCATACAGTGAGTTCCAGTCTCCAGTGCTCCTCTCAGTGCCTCCATAGCCTCAGGAGACCACTTCCTCACTGTTCTCACTGTGACTGGCTGCTGCTGAACAACAGGCTTGTATGATGGAGAGAGCAGGACAAGGTTGTGATCTGACCTGCCTGTGGGGGCAGGGCAGTGCAGCTATATGCCTCCTTAACATTGGCATACAGCAGGTCCAAAGTCAAATTTTCTCTGGTGGTGCATGAAATAAACTGCCGAAAGTTGGGGAGGGTGGTGTAGAGACAGGCATGATTGAAGTCCCCAGTGATAGTGATAAAACCTCCAGGGTGTTTAGTCTGAAGCCCCGCAGTTACGGTGTGGATGATTTCACACGCCGCTTCCATGTTCCCGGATTGAGGAATGTAAACAGTAATGGCGACGACGTTGGTGAATTCCCATGGCAGATAATACAGATGAAAACCGATGGCAGGAAGCTCGATGTCCAGGCTACAGACATGTTCTTTCAGGGTGATGTGTCCAGGGTGACTCCAATGGTTGTTAACAAAAAAGGCGAGCCCCCCTCCTTTCTTCTTACCACTCTCAGTGGTTTCTCTGTCTGCTTGGACCGTGTGGAAGCTGGGGAGAGTCACAGTGGAGTCCAATATCAAATCGTGCAGCAACGTTTCTGTAAAACAGGTAATGCTGGACTCCCTGTACCACCTCTGGCTGCTGGTGAGTGCTTTCAGTTCATCCAGCTTATTTGCCACCGATCTCACATTTCCTACGATGACTGCAGGGATACAGGGCTTAAACCTCCTCTTCTTCCTGACTTTAGCCCCCGCTCTGCATCCACGGCGTTGCCCCCTAATCACCCCGGTGATGGACAGCTTCTCTCCGGCAGTGAGACCCGACTGCTTCAGGGCGATCAGCTGATCCTGCGTGTAAACAATACGGGTGATATTGTGGGTCTGGTCCACAATGGCAATATTGATCCTGGAAAAAACTGAAAAACGTTGAAGCGTAACCTGGGTTTTGTTGTATTCCAGGTACACCGCGTAGTGTAAAAGGCAAAAAGAAAAAAAGACACAGCAAAAATCATAACAAAAAATCACCCCAGGGAACAAGTATCCGGGAGCTGCTGCAACAGGCTGCCGTGGGCACGATGTCATCTTGCAACGCAAGAGGGTTTAAAACTCCAGAAATATCTATCTGCTGGTGACCAATTTAACTTGGACACAGTTTGAAGGTGTTAGACTTCTTTATATTAAAAAAAATCTTTATATAAACACTTCTGCTTTTTACTGCTTCACCTGGTTCAAAGATTCTACTTATGAATTCTGGTCTTGAGTGCTGTGTTGCTCCAGGCTTTTTTTTTTTCGCCAACTTGGAGAGATCAAACTGCGAGATCGTAACATGTTAATTAGTGTGCTTTGGAGGTCCTGGTTCTTCACTTGACTCCACTTCCAGTCTGTGCTAAGCTTAATAGCTTCTTCTTCTACTCTCAGAAAGAAAGCCAGTGAGTTTGTTATGTGAAATGTTGAGTTATTCCTTTATTCATAACAGCGTCTCAGATTCTATAGCTGAAATAGATTGAAATTTTCTTTGTGCTTCCGTCACTCATCTGATGAGGATACTTCTGAAATGTCCAGAAAAAAACTTCTGATGAAACTGACAAAAATCTGTCAGTAATGAGGACTTTACATCAAATGAATCTCTGCTTTTTTCTTTTTTTTATCAAAAGTTGTGTTTGTTCCTGTTGGTTCTTAGTGGACATCTGCCTAGCAGGAGAGGGGTTGCTTTAGAGCTTTATACAGTAGCTCATGAAGTCATGTCAATAGGAGGATCAGCATCTTTTATAGGGAACAGGGAGCAAAATACGTCTCTATAAATATTTTCACCCACAGGAATGGATTAATATATTACCATTTGCATCCATCTCTTGTTATTGGAACTATGTATAGAAAAGAAATGTGTGTAGATGTATACTGTGTATAAAACAAGCCCTTGTACATACAGCCAGAATTTCTGTATTAAAAATACAAAGCATGAGTAATCTAAAAAGGACAAAAAATGGAAACAAAAAGATCAAACAAAGGTGAGAGAGAAATGAAAAGTAGAGGGGAGGTAAATGTCAAACAAGGAGCTGCTTAGTGCAGCTCCTGGGTGTGATGGATGAACTGTGGTAGGAGGGCATCACTTCTATAAAATGGCAATATCTACCATCTCCAGAGTGGACAGGAGTAAAGAGGGAGGGAGGAGTCCCTTAACTCCAGCTGGAACAGGAGAGACTTATATTTGGGAGGTAAATTAAACAAGCCACACATACTAAAGCTCTGCATGTTAATGTTCATCAATAAAGTCTGATTTTCATTTGAACAGAGGATTTTGTGTCAATTTAAACTATCAGAGGAAATAAATGCTGTCATGTTAAGATGATAAATAATGTGCAGTTTATAAAATATGACAACCATTTTTATTTTAAAAGAACTTAAAGAAGAGCTAACATTGTCAAAAGAATGTAAAGAAACAACTATGTTACCCCCATATGGGGCATCTGGAAACTTTTCTCAACCTACCTTTAAGTTTGTTGGACAGAACGAAAATGTCAGCAGAAGAATAGTTACTGTCATGTACACTAAATTAAATTGTTTTGAGATGGCAAATGTCTAAACCTCTGCGTAAAGCTCTTCCAAACTTTTTAGATGTTGGAGCTTCGACATGGTTGATTTTGTCTTTGCTAAGAGAATGTGAGGAAGAGAAACATTTGTAAGTAATTATTCAGGGGACCCAATCAGCATTCATTACAGCATTTCAGATATTCGGCCACCTCATCTGCCAAACATTTGTCCTTGAAGGGCTTCTTTAAGTGCTTTAGTTGGAGGCATCTTGACTTGGTTTCTGTTTTCTGAAGAAGATTCACCTCCCATCTTCAGTTCCAAACATTCGGTTGGGAGACCCCAGTTGTTAACCTCTGCTGGGGTCGTTATACCTAGGAGTTGGTCATCTGAGTTGTTGACGATCTCTGTGTATGCACATCAGGGTAACAAGTACAGTGTAGTTCATTAATGAGTCATTTTTTGGTGTGACCACCCCCCTCGCATACATGTGAGTTGTTTTGGACACATGACTCCAGGTGTGACTCATTAATGAGTGGTTCCTCTGCCTTAATAATAATTAAGTTAATTAATATGGGCCCAACATGTTTCTGCATGACTCGGCTGTACATATTTAGAATTTGAGTGTTTGAACATCTGGGGTTCAAGTCTCCCCAGTGCTGCAGGACACAACACAACATCCGTATATGCTTTTCAAATGAAAGCAATCATTTTTGATTTTCACCATTTCAACCACTCTGACACCACAACTTCCAATATATTCTCATCTTTGCTCATTGGTCAGTTTTAACTGAATGAAAAAAAAAAAAAGTTCATGGCCACTCCAATCTATTCATTGTAAAATTGTGAAGTAGGTAGAGACTTCATACATTAAGGTCGAGTTTACACAATAACGTTCTAGTTCAATTTGAGTGGCCGTGTTCAAATAGTTCCATGTGCGGATGGCAACGTTTTGAAAACGATCTCTCCCCTGCTCACGGGACCGCAGGTACACCAGAAATGCTGTTATACACATGCCAGGCCAGTAGTTGGCAGTGTGATTTTGTGATAAACTAAAACAAGCGCAAGCATAAAGACAATTCCCTTCCCGGCACACTAAAATAAACGTTGATACTACAATAGTGAAAACACTTGACTGCAACCTTAGTGCGAATTCCAGTTTTCAAAATGTTGTGTTTTTTCCCATCTACATGGCGTTGGAGACAGGGGCATTTTCAAATCTCTACATTCTGGAGCCTGTTTTTGTATTGTTCCGTTTTCAAGCACCGCAAATGCTGTTCTCGTGTAGATAGACTGCCAAAACACAATTAAATTTTTGAATTTTCACCCGAAGCTCCTGTTGTGTAAACAGGGCCTTAGACGGTCAACTTAGGTCTGAAGAAGAAGCCCCACTGCAGGAAGAATGAGCAGCAGCTTGTAGTGATATCTTTAAATAAAAGGATATGAATTAATATTAAGGCATATCAATATGTCAAGGAAATAAAGACCATTTTCACCAAGACACAGAAATTTCTCTTAATTTAAGGATCATCCTGAGACAGACAGTTATTGGCAGTATTTCACAGTAATCTTGACAACAGTATGCCAACAACAGCATCCATATCTTTCTACCTTTCGCTCTGTTTTCATTCATCCTTCATTCATTCATCCTTCTCCTTTTCTTGCACCCCCCTCATCTATCGTCTTGTCTCCTCCCCTGAGCTCTTAATCAGTGAAACACATGAATAATTGAGAAAACTAGAGAAGGAATACTTCCTCTTCCTGATGAAGTGACACTCGGATTGTTACATGAAAACAAACTGGATTAATGGTCATATACTGAATCTGTTTTGGTCTGAAAGCATTTTAAGGACTCTATTGTGCGCGTGTGTGTTCATGTGTCCCAGAATTCTCCATTACCACCCATCATTGCTTTTATCTCGTTTATATTTTCTCTGTGGAGTTGCTGATAAAACCCACTCAGTGTGTGTTCAGGGGTATGTCTAACGATCTGCAACCTCATTTACACATCTGTTCAGAAAGAAAACAATTTAGAATTTACATACCAGAAATTGAAAATAGTAAAAAAAAAAAAAAAAATGGTACCAGTCCTTTTAATGTAAGTTCTTTTCACACACTGTCAAATCAACTTATTTTTATTCATGGAGGAGCGATTCACAGCAAAAGAAATTTGGCAGGTTCCTTTACATGTAGTGCAGGTCTAGACCATGCCCCTTGTGTCACTGGATGTACTCTGTGACATAAATAGAAATGAAGTGTATAAAAACAGTGAAAGGATTTTGACACAAGTGCTGGCATTTGGTGCTGGTGACATCATTTAGGATTCTGGAAGTAGCAACTGGGAAACTGAGCCATGCATTGAGTTCCCACCTTTGGCAGAGCACATCTGTCAATCATGACTGACAATTATAGCATTGAGTAACTAATAACTAATTCAAACCAAGGTGATTACAAAAATGAATACACTTCAGTATGAAGTTGTGACTGGTTGGTGACTCCTAATTTCTTAAATTAATACCCATCATTCATCACCATGTACTCCAGTAAGGCTGTGACCACTTCTACATCTATTTCCGCTGTCTTTGCTGGAAAGAAGTGTATTCCTATTGAGAAGGTTATTTCGCATTTTAAACAAAGTGGTTTTTGTTTTACCATTTTCAACCGCTCATCCTCTCCAACGTGAGATAATACTGCATAACAATTCTATTTCTCACAGTGTAACGTGAGTATGATGCATTCGAGAGACGTCAGGGGCATCCCATTTCCCTTAAATTGCTTCCATTCTTGGTCATTATTGATGTAGTGATTGTGATTTCACTATTTAGTAACCCAGACTATGATCATGTCCTTGGGAATTTATTATTCAGCTAAATGTTTCAGGACAAAAGTAAATTATATGTTGACGCTGATGTTCTGGAATGATCAACTTCTCATGTGATTAGGAATATCCTTCTTATAAATCTTGAAAGATGTTCATTTTTTTTTTCTTGGTCCTCTATTTACATTCTCCTCACGCCCTTTGAAATTTTGTCAAAATTGCATCTCTAGCTCTTTTTCCATTTGCTCCATCCCTCCCTCCCTCCCTACTCCCTCACTGGGGAAGAAAATGGAGCTGCTGGCCCGAAGCCACACCTGACATTCCAGTCTTAATCTGTTTAATGTTTTTAATTTATATAAGTGACGATCAAGGGAGGAAACCAAGGCTGATGCCTGTACATACATACAGACACACACATACTTATTTGCAGGTTTTAGGTGACGGGTACCATACAGGGAAAGACGTTAAAGGGCAGACAGCGTGAAAGAGTCATAAAAGTAGAAAGACTGATGGAAGTGAAGAAAACAAAGAAACAAATGGGAGGCTAGACTGTGAAATACAGGCCTGAGTGAAAAGAGGTGAAAAGAGGAAAAAAAAAACAAAAAAAACAATGGGAAAGAGAATAAAATAAAACAGAAAACAAAGAAGGTGGCATCAGGACAAGAAAACTGAGCATAGACAGAAAAGCAAGCCAATATTGAGATGCAGATAGAGACCAACATGGAAAAACTGTGGAGGGACGGAGGGGAAGAACCAAACAGAAATGAAAGACCAAGAGAGAGGAGAGAGGGTAATTATGAGAGACGAGAGATGATGAAAAAGCCAGCTTGGGACAATCTAATTGGAAAACCCTGCCTTTTTATTTCAAACATATACATCATAATGAATTTTAAAAAAATCACATCTACATGAAATTTCCCCAAAAGGATGAATAAGTCATATCTGTATGCTCCAAATTGGGCTTCTGGTACAATTTTATTAAGCTTAGCAGGGAATTCATTTTTTTATTATGTACCCTCATTAACATATTTGCATAGGTTTAATATATAAAACACGCTGGATATCCCTGTGTAAGTGTGTGGGTGTTTTAAGTGAAAAGATGAAATTCAAAATGTCCTCGGATGTACACCTTTCCATCACTGTTCCATCCAATTCATGGCCAAAGTAAAATAAGAGGGATTGCCAAGAGGTAGGAAGCAAATTATTAATATTTATTATACTTTTCCTCATCCCAGGTTCCCAAGAATCATGCTAGATAACTAATGTGCATTAGTTAAATATGTTTTGTAAGAAATTAAAAACCAAAATCATAGAGAAAACAACTGTCATTGCCATTTCTCCAGTATTGTTTGTTTCTACAACTTAAATCCTGACTTCAATCAATCCTATTAAATAGGTTAAAGCCCCAAGCAGGACAGTGCACCACAGAACAGATATTCAACTTGAGAATCCGTTGTGAGAGATACTTGCAGCATCAACAACATCTTTACCACATGTTCATAGACTTCAAGAGAGCCTTTGACCGGGTATGGCAAGACATTCAACGTCTGTAGGACAAAGCCACCAGTGCAGTTCTTCAAAATGGAGCCATCAGAGACTGGTTCAGAACAAGCAATGGCGTTCGCCAAGGATGCCTTATCTCTCATATTCTCTTTAATATCTTCGTGGAGCGAATCATGGTGGATGCCCAAATCATGATGAAACCATCAGTATAGGAGGCAGAACAATCACAAACCTTCGTTTCCCGGATCACATTGACGGGTTAGCTGGAAAAGACAAAGATCTTGCCAGCTAAGTTGAAAGGCTTGATTTCACCTCACGAGCTTATAGGATGGAAATCAGTGCTGAAAAAACAACGCTGATAAACAACAACATCAATGGCATCCGCTCAGCAGTCAAAATCAATGCACAAGCACTTGAAACAGTGACTAGTTTCAAATATCTGGGAGCAATGAAGAATCCAAAGAGGAAGTTGTAGCCAAAATGGCACAAGCAACTACTGCCCTGGCAAAACTCAAGCCCAAATGGAAGGACAAAAACATCAGTCTGGGATCAAAAGTGAGACTTCTGTGGTCACTCACCATCCCGATCTTCTTGTATGCTTGTGAAACATGGACCCTTACAGCAAAGCTGCAGAAGAGGATACAGAGCATGGAAATGAGATGCTACAGAAGACTCTTGGGAATTTCCTACACCCAACATATCACAAATGAGGGAGTCCAGCAAAAGATCACCCAAGCCATCAGCCCACACGAAGACCTGCTTTCCATTGTCAAGAAGCGAAAAAAAGGTGGTATGGCCACATCATCCGATCCTTTGGCCTTGCAGCGACCCCAGACTCCCCCATGAAGGGGGAAGAAGCTGTTCCTCACTCTATAAGTTTTGATAGAGCTGTATCTTTTTCCAGATGGCAGGGGGACAAACAGACAGCGTCCTGGGTGTTTTGTGTTGTTCTTTTGTAGGTAGATAGCATACAAACATCCATGAAGAGTGTCTGGGAGCACAGCCCCAACACTCCTCTGTGCTGTCTTCACCACCTGGGCCAAGTCCGATCCCTGTGCAGTGCAGCCAGCGTACCACACTGACAAGGTGTGGAGTAAATGCAATTGAAATTATATATTATAACGTGATTACATTTTAACATTTCTGTATCCTTCACTGCAATAGACAGTTTGCCGTTTCAATCAGTATCACAAAAAAATGGCTAGATCAGGGGAAAATGTACGCTAACCACAACAAAATCAATAAACTTTGAAAACCATCACCTTTGACAATGCTGATTGGCAGCACATCATGAATCATCAAACTTCAGCCAGCTATTGGCTGTTGTTGATGGAGTTGTTGACTTATGATATCTGTGCTGTACTTTCAGAGTTTTTTGATGGCTGTAGTAATTATGAATGTTTCTCGTCCTCTTATGGCAGCATCAAGCCAATTTCACATCACTCTTACAAATGCTATACTGCCCAAATACAGACAAAAAAACAACATGCCACGTATTTTTTATTGGTGCATAGTAACAGTATACTGGCAGAGCCTGCTGGCATTGCAGTTTTTTCAATAGTAACATTTGAAAAATCAAATTATGAAGAACTGTTTTTTGAGATTTGTTCACCATAATATTTTCTTAAGAACCCATCACACATTTTGAGAAAGACCAATGAAAGAGGCACAGAAGTTCTATTACATATTTCTCCAAAAGCACATCTGGCAAACTGCATTAGGTATTTACATACAGTATTTTGAAAGTTTTATTCATCTATTCTCTTTTCTTATCAAACATCATGCATATTCACTACTTTGGCTTTGTCTAGGAGTTCCTCACCATGTACTTTTTTTTCATAGACAAGATAAGTACAGGACAGGACAACTATTTGAAGTCCAAATCTGTGTGAATTCTAACCCCCCTCTAAGCACATCTAATAAATCACATGTTGGGAAGCAACTACAACTCTCTGACCTGTCTGTAGTCAGAGCAAATCATCAAACCACCACTCTTAAGTTATGCACAGCAATTGTATTAACCTTCCCAGCAGGATATTAGCTTTCAAAGTGAACTCAATTAGGTGTATATTAAACATGTCAACAATGTGAGTGCAGAACAATAACGACACCTACAGTTGGTATTCAAAATTTGTAGCACTGGCCTAAGGCCTCCATCAGAGCAAGGAAAGACAAGCGAAGTTCTTTATACCTGGTGCACATCAAAATATCTGATGTACTAGATGTGAGATTAACTAAGTGATAGTCCTACTTCCTTAGAGCTCAAAAAAATGGCTGCATTCTGGCACTAAGCCAGAATCTCAAAGGTTTTATTAACCACAAAGCTGTTTTTAGGGAAGTCATAGGAGTCTTTTCAGACGACCCTAGTGAATAAGAATTACCTGGTAAAATCATGGACCACACTGATGACCTAAATCAACAAGGAGCAAGAAACAAGACTTTAATGTGGAAGCAAGGTGAGTGAGTGGAGCAAGACTGCAAAGACAGAGAAGACACAAGGCTGGTAAGGTTGAAACATTTATCACCTAATAATGTGCATTGAGTAACTGGGCCATCTGCAAACAAATGCTTCTCATATGATTGGATAATAAGCTGCAGAACACAGTGCTGATTAAAGAGAATGATAACGGTGTTCCTGCCTGATGTATTCTTGGATCACGATCAGAACCCATGAGACTAGTGAATAATAAGGTGGAAAAGGAAGTGTCATTGATGAATGAAGTAAGGCTATAGTTTCATACACAGCAAAAAACTATTGGAGGTTGGATCTTCATTTTTTACACCATGAGATCTGGAGATTTTTAGCATTTTATTACATTTTTTCCACAGCTACATCTCCATTCTAACTCCATATTATCCAATCTACACAACACCAAACGCAAAAATGATCTGACTCAAAATATCATTTTTGTGCATATTCATGGATTTTCAGGGATTATCAGGGATATACCCCTACTGTCACATGGTGACCAAGATGACAACTGTTGACAGACTGTCTAATGAACATGATGACAAGTGTACACTACATTGCTTGTGGTGAAGCTCTGATAGGTGGTCTCCCTAAGCTGAAGCAGGGGTCTGCAATGCAAGTCAGCTGGCAACATGAGGCATGGTGATCCATTGGAGCACTCAGTAGGCCGAAAACACAGGAACATGTTTCAGAATGTTCAAACTTTTTTGCCAGATGTTGACAAAATGGCGGATGGCTGCCCACCTTGAGCTGTGGTCAGCTGTGAGGTTCCTGACTATTCAAAGACAATTTTGGACTAACTAATCCCACAATTAGGAAATTTGACATACCAACAGCTCCAGTATGCAGGACATAGAAAAAAATAGCAAAAAAGAATATATAATTTAAAAAACAAATTATAAAATTAAGATTATATACACTATACACACCCTTTTTCTTTTGCTTGGATAATATACTCATGGTGTATATTAGAGCAATAGCAATAATAGTAGTAGTAATAATAATATTAACACCAATAAGAATAAAATATCTACATATAATACTGTATATACTGTATTTATATACTTGTATAATGTAATTGTGTAATATTGTACGACAATGCAGTTAATTTCATATACACATTTATGAAATAAATTGACATTTAGATATATATTTCCTGAGAGATTTTTTTCTTTACCACTCTTGTCAAGTGAATGGGGGACCTGGAAATTGGTTGACTTAAAGAGAAGGTTCTGACTTTGTCCACATGTGAAGTGTCAGGATACATTTTGTGAATGGTGCAATATAAACAAGACTGACCTTAATTTGATGATAAATGCAGATTTTCATGCGCGACAATGGTGAACACAGCATGTCATTGAGGTAGCATTGATAAGTCTGATTGATGCTTGGTTGGTTAATAGGACATCAGCATAAGGATCAGAATTAAGGAGTCAGGCACATACAGGAAGGAGATTCTCCTCTGGCCTCTGCTGTTGATGGCTCCGTCAGGAGCAGCTCAGTTCGTTCAAACATTTCCAGCGGCTGACATGCTCCATGCTTGAGAAGTTAAAGGTTGAGTTCACAAGACAGCCATGCATGCTGACATGGGTGAAGGGCAAATGACTAGCAAATATAGGGCACTATCTGGTTTAGGGAAGGCTGGCTGAAACAGGCCCCAAGCAGAACAGTATATAAGCCACACATTTCCACTACTTTGGACACAAAAATCAGGCCTCTCTGGCATTTTCATTCTCTCTTTCACTACGTTACTTAATAATTATCTATTTAGACATGTCATAGTATTTATTATCATTATATACAATACAACAATTCTGATAGTGATTCTGTGATTATGAGTTTGTGTCCAAAAAGCCTTATACTTACTATAATTGGTCTAACTAGGTTATCTACAGGTTCATCAGAAATGGTGAAAAAAGCTAACCACAATGTTGAGAAGAAGGACAATTTTGTTCCTTGAGTTCCTGAGTTGCCGAGAAGGTTCAGCCATTTAGGTAGAATGTTTTTTTTTTTTCTCATAAAAGTTTATAAGAGTTTTAGTTTGTTTTGTTTTTTTAATCTGATTTAAACATTTCTATTTTAGTATAGGAAATGTCACCATCATAGTGCCAGCAGTATTATGGGAAAATGTCACTATATGTAGTTTTATTTTTCTCTTCCTAGCCTCATTCTTATTGTTGAATCATGAACACTGACCATAACAGGCAACTGAGACCTGCAGTTCTTTAGATGTTCTTCTGTGTTATTTTGTGACCTCCTGGGTGAGTCATTTATGCACTCTAATAGTAATTTTGGTAGGCCACCACTGTTCCAGTTTTACTGCATTTGTGGATAATGGCTCTCACTGTGGTACGCTAGAGTCCCAAAGCCTTGGAAATGGCCTTGTAACCCTTTCCAGACTGTTAGTCAGTGACTTTGTTTCTCATCTGTTCTGGAATTTCTTTACATTGCAGCATGATGTGTTGCTTTTTAATCAAATTTAGCCTACTTCACTTTGTCAGACGTGCTTCTATTTGAGTGATTTCTTGATTCAACAGGTCTGGCAGTAATCAGGCCTGGGTGTGGCTAATGAAATTGAACTCGGCCTTTTAGGTCAATCACAGTTAATTGATGATTTAACAAGGCAGGGCAATTACTTTTTCCACATAGGGCCAGGTAGGTTTGGATAGCTTTTCTCTCTAAATAAATTAAGGATTTAAAGACTGCATTTTGTATTTACTCAGTTATCTTTGTCTAAAATTAAATAATGTTTGATGATCTGAAACATTTAACTGTGAAAAATATGCAAAAACATTAGAAATCAGGAAATGGGCAGTACTTTTTCATGGCACTGTACCTCAGCGTTACAGGACTTACATGAGAAGTATTTCAAACACACTTTAAAAAAAATTGGGTCTTTAAGGCTGGGAGACACCTAACTGACACGCAGACTTGAGAAACATCCCTCATTGAGGCTCTGAGTCCTTTTGTTGTGCTGCACCGTTGGCATTGTCTTTCCTCGTCTGGGGTTTTTCAGCTGACCCAATGCTGATTCATCAAATGTGACGTCTTTCCTTCTTTCCATTAGCTAGTAACAGTTAGCAGCTAACTCAAAGAAAGACGAGATCATCTGACACAAAACTATCCGGTTCGGGAAACCGCGGATCCAACAGTACAGAGTCAGACGAGGGGCTTTCTAAATCAATAGTTGTTTTAATAAATAAGGTCAAACTGGGAATTCAAAACTAGGCAAAGGTACAGACAAGGATAAGGCAAAACTCAATAAACGGAACAATGATCAAACACAAGGAGACTCACAAGGAAAGTACGCTGGACTGCTCACTGAGAAGACAAGACAATCTGGCACAGGAGGAAGCAAACACAGGGGTTAAATACACAAGGGAGAGATAGAAAATTGGACATAGGTGGGACACATTAGGGAAAGGGAATAATCAAACACACCTGAAGGACAAGACTAGACAGGAAGTGGGGAATATAGACATAGGGATTTCAAAACAAGAGAGGAAATACTAACCGACCCTAACAGACATACACTTGACACTAGCGGACCCTGACAAAAACACTTTAAATGGTTCTTATTAACATGTTATTTTGTGTTTTACAAGCTGTTGTTCGTCTTGCATGTAAACGTCACAATAGACCATACATGTTGGATGACATGAGAGATCTTCAACAGTGAAAAGCATTTTAATCGCACACTGGTGGCTGGCTCCAGTATAGTTCCTTAGCCCCTCCATTATTATAGGTATTATAGCCAAACTAAAATCTCAAAGTACTCTTTTTTTTCAAGGTGGTTTCTGTTATTTTAGTCAGTTTTCTTTTCATGCATGTGTATGTTCAACAGTTTTTCCTGACCGGTTTAGCTTTGATTAGTCAGTTAATGCTATAAAAGGTGTGAAACGTCAAGATTGACTAATGAGCTCTGGTAGCATTTGAGCAGCAGTGTTTAACAGTCTGCTACTGTGCACAAAATGTCTGCAGTCATATCCTGAATATTTTGTTGTTCTTTTGTACACTTTTTTTTTTTACAGATTCTCTTTCCCGATCACTCTACTGATCATTTTTAGTTTTTCATTTATTTATTTGTCAATGTAATATATATGCTTTAATTATTAGTATAAATGTATTTATTTCCTATAAATATCCCATCAATAATTAAATATTTTGGCCACAATAAAATCTTATATACTCAAGTGAGAAGAAAAGTTTTTTCCTTTCCCTGTATATAAAATGTTGGACTGCTGTCCCAGGAGCAACACTGCAAGCTAAAAAAAAAAGTATATTCTCAAATCGACTGCTACATTTTGGTGGCAATGAGTAACAAACTAAATAATGCAATGTGAGTGTAGTTTAAGCTTTGTTTTAACTGGTCTCATTGGGACTCTCATCATGTCCCCTTGTGATGGATGAGGAGAATATTCCTAAAATTAATCAGTATTATATAGTGTAAGGGTATAACAATAACAAAATACGCAGTTATAAATACATAAAAACAGTTTACCATGTTTTTATGTTTTCACTGGCAATTTTAACCTCAGGGCAGGGCTTCTCAGCCTGAAGGGGAAAGATTCTTGAGGAGATGTGGATTACCACAAAAGAAAACCCCCTCCTTTATAGGGAAATATAATATCTAATGATTTTTTTGGGGGGGGGAAATAGCTAACCTTTTTTGACTGGCCAATCAATATGTTACTGCATCGGTAATGTCCACACACCTTTTGGTCTTTTTAGTCATATGGAGCACAACTTGTGAGTCTTGTTGTCTTTCGGGCCTCGCATGACCGGCAGGTTGTATCTGCTTCTCTCATCCCTTCATAGTAAATGAAGAAATGTGTTGTATTTATATATACTGTATATTGCTTTTCTAGTCATGTTAACCACTCAAAGCGCTGTTACACTACTTCCACATTATAAATTCACAATTTTGTCACCTAAAAAAGTTGCAAAGAAAACAAACCCGGAGGCTTAAAGTTTAGATTTTGGTTTTCACAAATAACTCCAAAACAGTGTCATCCTTACAGCGCAAAATATGAATCTATTGTTGAAGATCTATGTCAAAAAGCCGAGAATCGTAAACATGTTCACCTCTTCTAACAGCCACATAATTCAAGCCATTTCATATTTTATAGATCTGGTATATGCTGCTTTGCTGCTGTCCTGAGATTTTCCATGTAGGCACAGAAAAAGGCAGAGAAGAAGAAAGCCATAGCACCAAATATAGCTTTCCGCAAATGGGAATCTATTTCTGATTTAATTTTAGTTATATTTCCTTTTATACCTCTGATTCAATGTATCCAAAAAACAGTATAACAAATGGAGGCTCATACATTTGATATGCAATTCAAATCAAATTTAATCAAATCAAATTTTATTTGTATAGCCCGAAATCACAATTTACACATTATCTCACTGGGCTTTGACAAACTGTACAGATGTGACATCCTCTGCCCTTAAGACCCTCGAACCGGGTGAGGAAAAACTTAAAAAACCCTAAACAGGGAAAATAAGAAACCTCAGGAAGAACCACAGAGGAGGGATCCTTCTTCCTAGGACGGACAGACGTGCAATAAATGTCACTTGTACAGAACACAAAAACATGATAACAACAGTTCATTTAGAATGCATAAAACATCCATGAGTCCCAGAGTCTGTGGATTCTATGAGTCCGGATGTATGGAAAGTCTAGTGATCCAGACGCAGGTGGACTCTGTTGGTCCAGGAGTCATTGTACTCCATGTAGGAAGATCTGGGTGTTGCTGAGTCCAAGAGTATGTAGAATCTGTAAATCCAGGGATATGTGAAGTGTAGTGGTCCAGAAGCAGGTGTAGTCTATTGATCCAGAAGCCATTGTTATCTGTGGGTCCCGATTTGCACTTGGAAATCCAGCCTAGGATCCAAGTCACAGGATCCAAGTCACAGGATCTCCTTTCCTAATGTGGCCAGGGGGCATCAGGCAGGACCACAGCAGCACCTCCCACCGCGACCTAGAAAAACCTGCAGGATGGTAAAGCACAACGACTCCGGGGAAGAAGTAAAGTTAGTGTAAGGATATGGACATTTACAGGAACAGAGAAGGAGTCGGAGTCAGAGGGGGGAGAGAAGAAAGCTCAGTGAATCATGAAGTGTTCCCCCAGCAACCTAAGCCTATGGCAGCATAACTAAGGGCTAGATAGACCAGCCTTAACTATAAGCTTTATCAAAAAGGAAGGTTTTAAGCCTACTCTTAAAATCAGAGAGTGTGTCTGCCTCCCGTACCAAGACTGGAAGATAGTTCCACAGGAGAGGAGCTTGATAGCTGAAAGCTCTGCCTCCCAATTCATTTTTAAATCACTGCCTGTGACATTCCAAAATATCTGCTAAGTTAACCACTAATGAACAGGATAAGACCCACAGAATGGGAAAAACAATACATTTCTTCTAAGTCTTCAATACATACAGCAAGTCTGGATAGACATGCTCATAAACTGCACCATGACCAGTGCACAGAGGAATACCATGGTGAGGCAGTGATTTCAGTTTAGGATTCAATCTTATAGAACAAAGGGAGACGTTAATGATGGAGATGAGAGAGGATACGTTGACTCTTTCAGCGCTTCTGAAGAGACATTAAGACGCACATCGATAACTCAACATCTATGCAAACTCTTGTTGCCCTTCTTAAAAATCTTAGAGTTTAGATTTAATACTTCTCCTTTACATATCATCAATATTCATTCGCAAGTACAACTTATGCAGCAGGGAGATATGAGTCTGAGTATGAAAATCCACCTGTAAATGTTATGTTTAACTTTCTCAGATGATGAGCAATGTTTCAAAGTTTGAGCCCCCGTATGTCAAAACTTCAGTCATTATTATATCTCCGTACATAAGGGATCAAACCTGGTTCTGTCTAATTATGGGACTGTCTCCCTAATCACCAGGCTAATCTGAAGTCTGATGCATTAAACATGACCAGCAGGTCTACAGATTAATTTCGAGGAACTGCAGAAAGAAAGTTTATGGACTTATATTTTGAAGCATTCTTTTTCTCTTCATGTGTTTGTAAATGTCTCTTGAGTGTGTGTGTGTGTGTGTGTGTGTGTGCGTGCGTGTCTGGGTCACAAAAGGTTATATTTACCATTTGTCTGGTTTTGTGAGACAGAGGGCAGCTGGGGACAACAGTGTGGACCACTAGAATTCTGATGATCAGTGTGGATGATCACATACAGACACCCCCATACAAAAACACTAAAGCAACACAAAAGATGCTTACTGGGATTTAAGCAAATGTCAGAGCTACTGCTGTCACATAGTAAATACAGAGTGTAAGAGCTTTGTGAGGAATGAGAATGATCAGGAATGAATGGAGAGAGACGGCTGGATCAATAGGATGGAATTAGTGGGAATAAATAGATATGTATGTCCACATTTCATCAGTTTACTGTCTGAAAATTATGTTGTTAAAGTAGATTTATATCATCCACAACAGTTATTTTCTTCATTAAACAACCAGACAGAAATAAAAATGTCAACACACTGGCTTGTACAAGACAAAACACCCATTTGTCTTTTTGACAAAAAAATAGATTAAAGAGATTGGTCTTGGTTAAAATAATCAACCAATGTAATCTCCTCCATTCATTAACAAAAGTCATACAATACGAATCCCTATATTTTGCATTATAAAGAAGATTTGATGTCAGAAGTGCAGAGAAACAAATTTCAAAAAACATTTTCTACCATATTCAGATCTATTGTTCAGAAAACTGCATTAATCTAAAGACGACAGTTCAGTCTGAGTAACCTTCAGAACAGTTTTGTGAATCATGCTACTCTGGTGGTGCTTCAAGTGCTGAATGACTCTCATCTGTCTCTCAGTGATTTCTGGAGCTCCATCAGCTCAAATGGACGCTGGCCTTTTCAGATCCATTTATCTTGTACTCAGCAGCTGCCCGATGGCAAAACGCACATATTCTTTCTTTCTCTTTGACGAAAGTTAGACAAAACTTACTTCCTGCTGCTGTGTAATGCAATTATATCTGCCGCAGTGATGTCTCTCATCACCGACAACAACTCCCCCACCACCTTGATGACCATCGGCTCCAATAAATGCACCAGAATGGAAAAAGCTGCTGTAAAGGAACAGAGGGTGAAAAAACAGAAGAATTAATTAGTGGAAGAAATGGAAGAAAGTCCAGCCAACTCTGTCGACAATCAGAGAGGAGGGACAGGATTAAGAAGATGTATCTGATGACACCATCATTCAGATAAACAAGAGGAAGACGATGGATGAGGTCTATGACTTTATAACAGTTTTGCTTCATTAATTAGTTTTGTTTTTGTTTTCTAATTTTGCTGTTGATTTGGAAAATTAAAATGCAAATCATAATTACTTTGATATTTGTTGTAAAAAAGTGAAACAAAATTGGACATTAATGTCTTCCAGACAGAAAATATTTTTAAAAAGTTAGTTGGATTAATGTTTTTCATTCATCCTCCATGAGTTTGTGCAGCACTGATCTCACCATTTTGCATGTTATCAGAGTGTATTTTTTGGTTTTGCATGTCGCTTTTCCCATGTAGTTTTAGTTTTAAATGCATACAGAAAAAAAAGTTTGTAGATGGTGTAGTTTGTTTTTGTTTTTGCTATATTCCTCTCTGTCATAATACTGTCTTAACTCTGACTTGTAAGGGAATTTTGATGACCTCACAAGAGCAGCAGTTTACATTAAACTCTCAAAGACTACAGCCACAGCATTTGTTGAAGCCCAGTGCCAATATTACACACAATGCAGTTGTTTTGTTTTGTCATTGCAGAAATCAAACCTATTATTATTCAACTTTAAAACTTGTATTCATCGGCCTCCACCAACACTGAATCAGTTGGTGCACAGCTCCCTGTGGTTTTCATGGATAATTTTCATTGAGTGTCTGAAAATCAACAGTGTGCAGAGTTCTAGTTGTGACCTTTCCGGATGCACTAACAAGGTAGCCAGGCTGGAATGAGTTGTCAGCAGTGCAATGGTAACCGCTAATCACCAGCAGTGACCTCAGTGAGAGAGGAAAAAACAGGGAACATGTACAAAATAATGAATCTGTCTGATTGTACCAAAGCTGCAGAGGTTTCGAGAGCCTCCCCAAATGGATGAGTGGGGTTCAAACCTCTGTGTCAGCATAGTCCTGCTGTGCTGAAGTGCCCTTGAGCATGATATGAAGTCAAAACATGTTCTAATGGGGCTTTTCTGACCCCTGCAAACCCTTCAATGAGAAGCGGGTGAAATGGTGAAACTATGAAGTGTACATGGAGAAGAGAACGAAAAATATGTAAAAGCCAACCAGCCTGTATTAGCATTCACCTTTCCCATTGACTGGGCAGAGCTGGTCGGGGCTAACACAGGGAATGGTGGTACTCTGCAAAATGCTAGCCATGTCACAACTGATCTCATCAAACTCTTAATTCAACCTTTCATTTGCCCGATCGGCTATGATTATAATAAGCAATATCATTATGGTGCACAAAGGCCATTATACCAACAAGGTCCTGAGAAGAGGTGGTGTGTGTGTGTGTGTGTTTATGTCTCAGCTGAAACTGTGATATTTCTCAGAACTAAAGTGCAACAATTAGTGTGTTTCGATAGCAGGAACCAGGGTCTTAATGTACTTGTAGTATAATTGATCTCCCCCAGAAAAGATTCAAGAAATGTTCAGGAACCTTGGTGCAAGGGTTGAGTACTTGCAGCATTTTGTTTCACCTGCCATGTTGAAAAGTCTGCAGCTGCAGGCTTACTGTTTTCTCTACGCTAAGATATCGCTAAGGTTGACCGAGTGTACAGCTATTAATGCTTTTCCATATTAAATCAACCTGGTTTGCCTAATCTTCCCAGGGTTTTTGGCCACAGTGGAAATGCTGACAGCAATAGGCCACACAAAACTTTTAGTTCGTTGAACAATAAGTTCCTCTTACTTTTGGTCAAAATGCCTCTTATGCGTACTTTCCTTTCCAAAAGTGTGCCAAATGAAGCGAACAGCGGGTTTGATGATGCAGGCAAGCTGGCTTTATACAGAACAAATTCTAAAGGATCTTTGACATTGACATTGTCAGATTAGCAGCAGTGAATTTTAAGTCTTCCTCATGTGGCAAACTCTAAGTTTAAAATCAAGACTGAAAACTGAAGACTTATGAAAGAACAACACTAAAATATATCACAGCAGAGTGAATATAAACTCTTCTTAACCATGTGCATGTTTCACATAAATCCCTTATTTCACAAAGCCTGTTACTTGAATCCAGTGAAGCTCTGCTTTAGTGCTTTGCTCAATCGTTCAAGAATCCTGTACGTGTTTCATTACCTCCACCAAGGAGGTTCTGTTTTTACCAGTGTTAGTTAGTTAACAGGATAACTACAAAACCAATGGGCTGATGGCATTTCCAGTAAAGCATAGAAATGGCCAAAGGATCCATTGATTCGATTTGTATAATCGTCTGGATATTACTATTAAAGGACAATCTGTGGCTTTTGAAGAAGCTTCAAACCCTGTGTCTGAGCTTAGTGGTGAGTCGCTACACATTAGTGACTGCTCTGTGTGAACGATAATAAATGGGGATGTCTGTTAAAACACTTTCAACATGCTCTAACTCATATACTCTGGAACAACCCAGTCTTAAGTGAGCTGATGAAAGTGTTTCCTGGCTGTAACATAATTGGTAGACAAAACATTTTTTTGAGGTAAGCTCTCTTCATATTTTCCTCTGCATGGCCTCCTCATCACTTTTCTTTTATTTATATTCCAGTACAATCTTGATGGATTCACACTCCCAGAAGGAGTACAGTGTTTGGGTTTATTCGTTCTTCTAGCCCAACACTGGCCTGCAAAGTTCCAACATCCGTGGTACATTAAGAATGGATACGGTTTTCGAATGAAACATCCACATTTACAAACGAAACCAAGCAGTGATCCAAAGATGTGCTGTTATAATTAAGACACAATTGCTCAATAATGATCACCTTTCACAATTCCTGCTTTCCATCCACTAATTACACTACATGCCTTTACACTCCAACTCTTCTCACGCTACCCTCTATACTGCATGATTGAAGAGCACATCTACGCTCCATTTCTAATATTGCCTATTTTTAGTTTTTCTTTATTAAAAATAAATAAATATATAAATGTAAATATATATACCGGTGACCACTTGAATGTAGTGTCTGCTTTGGGTAAATTTAATGCACAAAAAACAATAATTACATACAAAGATAGTCCGGCTACTTCCATCTGATAGATAGCATCTTGTTGTTTTTGTACTAGTCCCTCTCCATTCTGTGGTAGTCGGAAGGAAAACTCGTTATTTCACTAGGAGACACTGAAACTACAGCATCGGTCAACTCTTTAACCTTAGCAAATTCATTTTCATGAAAGGAGCAAAGGGTTCTGTCATGTCATCTGTTACAGTGCTCAGAAGAATCTCCTTTGTTAGGACACTCCTTGGCAAAGTGTGCACAATACACAAATCTTCACCCTTGTTTTCCCAACTTTGTTGGCATCTCTTCCATGTCACTTTCAGCCATTTTTCTTATTTTCTGTCTTCATGTTTGACAAGCAAACCACTGGACTCCTTTAATTTCTTTTTATTACAGTTTTGGCATTAACTTTCAACATACATGTTTTGTTTGACTGACGACAGAATGGTTCTACTCTGATAAAATCCTCATCTGACCCCAAAATACCTGAAAAACCAACAAACTGTATTATAACAAACATCACTGTAGAGTTGCAATTGTTTTAAGTATTTTAAAGGTTCTAACAATGCTACACCTGCC
>KV751386.1:18455-30077 GCA_001698575.1 Mola mola | reverse complement strand
TGCCAGTCAACGGAACCATGGACAGAACAGAGGCCCAACCCTACCTGTCTGTGTGTGTGTCACTACCTGTTTCTTAGCTTAAGGTTCAAAAGAGCATTTATGTAATGATTAGCTCTAAAACTCTGTTGGGTCTTCACAGAATTCATTTTCCAGTGTGGTTGCTTCTATAGTTGCACGGGAGCACACACAATAGGCAAATGTCTGATCAATGTTGTACGGTGATGAGCAGAGGGGAGTAAATGGCTGCTAAAATTATAGCCGATTAGAACCTTTTTAACGAGTTATTATGCATTTCGAAACATGGGAAATCATAACCAGACAGAACAGAGAGTTGGACAAAGGATACACAAGCAGGCAACAACGAAGACATGACAATCTAGCAGTTTGATAGGCTCAATAGAGTTTAGTTCAGCGTTTGGTGGAAAATAATTAAACAGTTCAACATAACGTTTCTACTGTCAGCCTTCAAACAGCATTAATTAGGTTGTGCGAGACAATAAAATACATTAAGTTTGCCTCAAATATCATCTGTATAAACTTAAATCAAACATTTATGTTACAACTGAAGTATAACACACCATTAGGGATTGAAAAAAGCAGCTTGGAATCTTACTAGAAGAGTTTAATTGTGTTTAATTTAACACTGCACTCTGGCCCACTGGGGGATTTTCTGTCTAAGACTAACTCCTGGTGTATACAATCACTGATCACTGCAACCCGCAGTATATCAAAAATCCCTCTACATCTTATCAGATAGGACATGGTCCAAACTTAAACTTCAAAGTACATGTCACTTTTTCCCAAATATAAGTTTTTGTCTTTTTTTGGTAGTTTATATCAAACTGATGATAAAGCACTTTTTTGATGAGTTGGTTTTTATTAGTTATGACTGTACAAACATGGTCATGATTGACAGCTGAGCTCTGGTTGCAATTGAGTTCGTGGATATAAAATACTGGTTGGTGCAGCTGGTGCAAACAACATCGTCAAAACGAGTGGAAGAGAGAAGCAGCCTCCTACTTCCTCTTCAGAAGTCATTCTCATCATGTCTGGCTCATTTTGATGCTCACATTTTAGAGCCCTGCTTATGGACTCCATAATGTATATGTGTGCCACTGAGTGGGATGTTACCATTTTTTCCTCTGCACCTGACGGCTTCCATAACAACATAATGATTATGGCCTGCAGTTATGTGTATCTTTACTGCATGTGGTTTAATGGTTTTCGTACAGAACATCTCCTTTCCCATTATTTCTGTGTTCTTACCTTTGTGCATTTCTCTCTGCCTGCCTCCATCTTCTTTTCTAGGATGTCTTTAAATAATCTCTCTCTCTCTCTCTCTCTCTCTCTCCCTCTATCCCAATCTGTTCATAATGACATGCTGATGATTCAGATCAGTAGTTAAATGGAGCAAAGACAGTTATAGGACTGCTGCCATTACATTTAAATATGGAAGGAAGACTGAGAGTGGGGAGAAAGTTGAATAGTGGAGAAAGTGATTATGGATGGCAAAACGGTAAAAGAGAGGAGGAGCAATAACATACCATTTTATTAAAGAACCAGGAAACTATGCTTTAAGAAGATTAATCAAAAAATGAAGCAATTCGTGTTAATCTTTTTGTATTTGCGTTTCAAAGAAAGCATGATTTAATTTGGATGGTTGGGTGATTTGGATAATTCTCCTCTGACATCACTGCCCATACTGTTCTCGTGTCTGTTGATTTCTGCCTTATTATGGTGCCAAAACTAATGGTCAGGATAACAGTCAGGAAGAGTAGCTGCAGATTTCATTAATTTAGTGGGTTTATTATTTGACTTTCTATTAAAATAATTGCTTGCATAAGGTTTTGCATTGTCTGATGTTTTATATAGTACTTGCTTATAGTGTTAACACTACATTTACATGCTTACCGTTTGCCCATCACAAGTGCTTTCTACTTCCGGAAGCTCTTGGGTAAAATTTAGCTCTGAAGACAAACTTGGAAAGGAGAGTTTAGGCTGTGCTAAACTTATCAGACGCAACTGGTGCAGTATTTTTCTGAGGAAATTGGCAGCACATCTTTATGATGTCAGGATCCATCGGGTTCAGTTTTGTCTCTGTCTACTTAGTCTTAGAGTTTTTGGTGTTTCTTTTTTATTGTGATAGTGTCTTGTGCTTATCCTCGTCTTCCTGTCAAGTGTTCCTGCCACTTGTAATTGTCTTGTAATTTCCTCTCATCCTGAGCATTTAAGCTGTGTCCACCTGTGCCGTATCGTCTTGCTCCCTCATCAGAATCAGAATCAGAATCAGATGTATTGGCCAAGTTTGTGCATACAAACAAAGAATTTGACTCCGGTTCAAGTTTGCTTTCAATGTACAAAATACACAAAATAGAATAAAAAATAAATTAAATAGACTAAAGATAGAAGTCTGTGTCCAGTGTAATATAGAGATGATTAGTGCAATTATAAGGAGTATGTATTTCAAACAATAGATACCATGAAGTGATGTGCAAATATGCATATGAGGTAGAAAGTTATTTCAATTTAAACAGAATTTAAACAGATTGTGTGCGAAGTGTGAGGGGTTCGCAGAGACGTTACTTGCCCGTCTCCTGACCATGGAGTGGTACTTGTCCTGAATGGAGGACAGGTCAGCCCTGATGATCCTCTCTGCAGACCTGATTGTCTGTTGTAGTCTGTTCCTGTCCTGTTTGGTGGCTTATCCAAACCAGACAGAAGGTGGTGTCAGGGGGCTTCTCCTGAGGTCCACTATCATCTTCATAGTTTTGAGCAGGTTCAGCTCCAGGTGGTTCTGACTTCACTAGTTTACTAGCTGTTCTACCTCTCGTCTGTATGATGACTTCGTAACTGTCCTGGATTAGACCGATGACTGTGGTGTCCTCCGCATACTTCAGGACATGATAGAATTACAGAAATTACTTTGGGTTTGTTCTGATTGTTTGTGTATGATCCAGTTTGTCTCTGAACAAAGATTTTGCCTGCTGATTAAAACTTACCATTCAAAAATAATGGTAAGTGTTATTCCTAAATTGGTTAACAAATTTAATGAATTTGAATTTTGTGAAACATTTTTCTTGTTCGTGTGGCAATGCTCAAACTTTAAGGAAATGCTGCTATGAAATTAGTTAATATAGGTCAATGACCAAGTTCCACAAACTTCAAAATTAACATGTAGTCTTTAGCAAAAATGATTGAAGCCAATCAGAAAGATGCAGTCAGAGGTTTTTCCCAGGCACATTGTCATGGTTCTGCCCTCTGCTTTTAGTTTGTGTTTCGGTTTTGTGTTACTTCATTTCAGGACTTGAAGAGGTTCAGGTGTGCAGAGCTGATTACCTGCAGCTGTTGATTCCTCATCAGTGGCTGTATATAAGACTCAGATCCTGATCTACTTGTCGCCAGAACATCTTGTTCCCAGTAAGGTAAACCTTGACCGCTCCCTACGTCCTGATACTTTTGAACTCTCTATTTCCATGTTCTTCTTGTCCGAGTCTCCTAGTTCTGCTCTCGTGACTTTTTGTTGCTACTTTGATCCTGTGGAGTGTTACTAGAAATGTTCTGTTCAATACCTTGCTCAGCCTTCCTAGCGATCTTTTGTTTGTACTTTGTCTAGGCGTCTTCCTGGAGTTTCCTGCGCCTTTTGTCAATCATTGTTTTGTTGTTCCAGCCCGGCCAGGACTGGAGAGCTCAGCCACCACAGCTGTGTCCTGCCCTGGTGTTCGTTGTTACTCAGTTCGGTTTTGATTCTTGTTTCTGTTAAATACATTTTTTTATTTTGTACTTTAACCCCTGAGTTTCCTGTGTCCGCTTGTGGGTCCGGTTTCTGTACGTCACACACATGCTGATAGAAATATAACCTGCTGTAGAAAAGCAGTTGATGTCATTTGCCTTCTATTTTTCTTGTTGTCCAATTGGTATAATTCTGCGGTGGGCTTTCTGTGCTGTGCCATAACCTCCAGGAGAAGCTCCCATACAAGCTTGTAATCCTCCTGAGTGAGGGGCTTTGTTGCCCCTTCTGTTTGAGCTTGTGCTATGTAACCCAGCTGTAATTTCAGCCAGTTATGCTGATATGTTTTTACTGTTTCGAGTGTAATGCCCTTGTTATAAAAATGCTATTACCACCATCAGTTTGTTTACGATCACACTGCTAGTGTTGGTGCCAACATTTTGAATTCTTGTTGCCTCTTACTGTGATTTTCTTTGATAGGTGAACAGAAATATTAATTTGATCACGCTGTCTGCATTGTAACAATGGTTAAGTTACATGTGCCATGGTCTTATTATCCATATTTTGGCTAGTGTACCAGGTGTGAGCGGACCCAAGAACAGCACAAACCTAGACCAGAACAGTTCAAAACTTTAACAATGTTCAAGAGTCCAAACAGACGACAATGTGGAAGCCTGGTCGGCGAGCACAGTCCAAGTTCTGAATGGGGCAGCAGTCTCTGGAGAGGGAATCCAGGCAGACAGGGAACGTGCAGATGCAAAGTCCAAAGACAGAAAGCAGGTCAGGTTACCGGGGCAGAGACTAGAAGACGTGGTCAGGGGCAGAAGGCAGGTCAGGTACCAGGAGATCCGTCTGGAAAAGAGTGCTGGAGAGTAGTGCATGACGCGACTACAATCTGGTAGAGAGCGAGTGTGGAGGAGCTGGTTAAGAGGAGGCTGGGTGATAGAGCCGACTGGGGGGAACAGGTGAGTCTAATCTTGATTAGGAGAGGTAGGCAGGCAGGTAGAGTAGGTTGGTAGAGGGGAAAACCAGGAGTGGAGTATTGACAGTTAGCATGCCAATCACAATGCACGCTAATTAACTGCTATAGTAAGTGGATTTAAATATTCTTTCAAAATGTGTTGTTGTAGCAGTAAGGGAATTGGAAGGGAAGGGACTGCCGACAGAGGGAGAGAGAATCCCGCTGCAAGCTCCTGCTGTTTACCTCTTCATGTCACTAGCGTATTGCGTCGCTTCCTGTTTGTGTCTGGTCGTCTTGCTGTACCTTGCTAACTATCTGAGAGGGTTTTAGCGACATTAATTGTTTAACTGCTGTGCATTGAAAGTGTAAACCCTGTACTTAAGCACCCTTTAGCCCGCTCTCATTTTAGTGAATTTATCGCTACTCTTCCAACCGTTCTGTGTCGTGCTAACCAACTCAGGTATTGTACCTGGCGCACAGCAATGGCTTCTCCCTCTCGTTCTCCTCTCTTGCTCAGTGTGTCACATGTTTAGTTATTCCTCTGCCTCATTTAGTGATAATGGTACCTGTGCTAAGTGTAGTTTATTTGCTGCGTTGGAGGCGAGGCTTAGTGATTTGGAGGCTACGATCCGCACCTTGCAAACTAAACCAGTAGCTTCGCTAGCTAGCCAGCCCCCATTAGCCGGTGCGGGTCGACTGAGAGCAGCTCCCGAGCAGTCGGGAAACCAGGGAAGTTGGGTGACTGTTCGAAGGAAGCATAGTCCTAAGCAGAAGCCCACGGTTCACCACCCACCCGTTCACGTTTCCAACAGATTTTCCCCACTCAGTGACGCACCCACTGAGAAACCAACTCTAGTAATTGGCAGCTCTATTTTGCGAAACGTGACATTTTCCACACCAGCGGCCATAGTCAAATGTATTCCTGGGGCCAGAGCGGGCGACGTGGAATCAAATTTAAAGCTGCTGGCAAAAAGTAAACGTAAATACAGTAAGATTGTAATTCATGTCGGCGGTAATGACGTTCGGCTACGCCGGTCGGAAGTCACTAAAGTTAATGTTGAGTCGGTGTGTGCTTTTGCCAAAACACTGTCGGACTCCGTAGTTTTCTCTGGTCCCCTGCCTAACCTGACCAGTGACGATATGTTTAGCCGCATGTCGTCGTTCAACCGCTGGCTGTCGAGGTGGTGTCCAGCAAACGACGTGGGTTTCATTGATAATTGGCAAACTTTCTGGGGAAGACCTGGTCTAATGAGGAGAGACGGCATCCATCCTACTTGGGATGGAGCTGCTCTCATTTCTAGAAATATGGCCAGATTTATTAGTCAGCCAAATTGACAATTCAGAGTTGAGGCCAGGAAGCAGAGTTGCAGTCTTACACGCTTCTCTGCGCTTCCTTTAGAGTCATCCACCTACAACCCCATAGAGACTGTGTCTGTCCCCCGTCCACATAAATTCACTAAATTCACTAAATCAAATAAGAGTTCACATAGGAACTTAATAAAAATCAACACCACTAATGAGGCAGTTTACAAAGTAAAGAGACTTAAATGTGGACTCTTGAATATCAGATCCCTATCATCTAAAGGTGTATTAATAAATGAGCTTATATCAGATAACAATATTGATTTATTCTGCCTTACTGAAACTTGGCTGTGCCAAGACGAATATGTAAGTCTTAATGAATCCACTCCTCCCAGTCACATTAACACACACATTCCCAGAGACACTGGCAGAGGTGGTGGAGTTGCAGCCATTTTCAATTCTGCCCTATTAATAAACCCTAAGCCCAAACAAAAATTTAGTTCATTTGAAAATCTCATTCTTAGCATTTCCGATCCAACCATGAAAACTCCAATTATGTTTGTTATAGTGTATCGAGCACCTGGACCCTACACTGAATTTTTATCTGAATTTTCAGAGTTTCTCTCAGCTTTGGTCCTCAAAACAGATAAAGTCATTATTGTAGGTGACTTTAATATCCATGTAGACATTGAAAACGACAGCCTTGGTACGGCATTTCTCTCACTATTAGATTCATTCGGCTTCTGTCAGTGTGTACAAGAATCAACACACACTTTTAATCACACCCTTGATCTTGTTCTGACATATGGCATTGAAATTGAGCATTTAAATGTCTCTGCGCAAAATCTGCTTTTATCAGATCATTATCTTCTAACATTTGAATTTCTGCTCATCAACTATAAACCAAGAGTCACTAGTTATTATAGCAGATGCATATCTGAGGACACTGTTGAAAATTTTAAAGAAATTATTCCCTCTGCATTAATTTCAGTGCCATATCCCAAAATAACAGAGGAGTCATATCTTAAATTTAGCCCCTCCCAGCTTGATCACCTTGCCGATTTCACTGCCGGCTCTCTACGTGCTTCACTCGATTCCATTGCCCCAGTTAAAAAGAAAACAAAACCAGTAAAGAGACTAGCTCCGTGGTATAATCTTAACACTCGCAAGTTAAAACAGAAAACTCATAAACTTGAAAAGAAATGGCGTTCCACTAAACTGGAAGAGCCACACATGGCCTGGCAGGATAGCCTTAAAGTATACAGGAAGGCCCTTCGCCGAGCAAGAAAAGACTACTATTCAGCGTTGATAGAAGAAAACAAGAATAAGCCCAGGATCCTTTTCAGCACTGTAGCCAGGCTGACTGAGAGCCATCATTCTATTGAACCATGCATTCCTAGAGCCCTCACCTGTAATGATTTTATGAACTTCTTCAATAATAAAATTAGACTTATCAGAGAAAATATCCTACACTCCACAGATTCCAGTTCAGCAACAGGAATTATAGAGGCTGTTATTAGTCCTGATGTGTGTTTGGAAAGCTTCCATCCAATTGACCTTAAGGAACTAACGACAACATTATCTTCATCTAAATCATCAACCTGTATACTAGACCCCATACCTACTAGGTTGCTCAAAGAGGTTTTACCCCTAATTAGAAATCCACTACTAAACATTATCAATCTATCCCTTGTAACAGGTTATGTGCCCCAGTCATTTAAAGTAGCTGTAATTAAACCGCTCCTAAAAAAACCTACCCTAGACCCAGAAGTTTTAGCCAACTATAGACCAATATCCAACCTCCCCTTTCTTTCAAAGATTCTAGAGAAAGCAGTAGCGAAACAACTATGTGGCTTTCTTCAGTATAATAGTCTATTTGAAGAGTTTCAGTCAGGTTTTAGAAAGCATCACAGCACAGAAACGGCATTGGTAAAAGTTACAAATGACCTCCTCACTGCATCTGATGCGGGACTTATCTCTATACTAGTCTTATTAGATCTTAGTGCAGCTTTTGACACTATCGATCATCACATCTTACTACAGAGGATGGAACACCAAATTGGCATTAAAGGATCTGCTCTAAGATGGTTTAAGTCCTACCTATCTGATAGATATAATTTTGTTCATGTTAATGATGAATCATCAAGATATGACAAGGTTAGTCATGGAGTCCCACAAGGTTCTGTGCTTGGACCATTACTATTTACTCTATATATGCTTCCTGTAGGTAAAATTATTAGAAAGCACTCCATACATTTTCACTGTTATGCAGATGACACACAACTATACTTATCAATGAAGCCAGATGAAACCCATCAGTTAGCTAATCTACAGTCATGTCTTAAGGACATTAAAAACTGGATGTTTCATAACTTTTTAATGTTAAACTCTGACAAAACTGAAGTCATTGTGCTGGGCCCCAAACACATTAGAGACTCATTATCCAGCAACATAGTTAATCTGGATGGCATTGCCTTGGCCTCCAGCACCACTGTCAGAAACCTGGGTGTTATCTTTGACCAGGAGCTGTCTTTTAAATCACATGTTAAACAGATTTCAAGGACCGCCTTCTTTCACCTCCGTAACATTGCTAAAATCCGGCACATCCTGTCTCAACAAGATGCAGAAAAACTAGTTCATGCGTTTGTTACTTCCAGGCTGGACTACTGTAATTCTTTATTTTCAGGTTGCCCTAACAAAATTTTAAAAACTCTTCAGTTAATCCAAAATGCAGCAGCGCGTGTACTGACTAGAACTAATATCAGAGACCATATTTCCCCCATACTGGCTTCTCTGCACTGGCTCCCCGTTAAATTTAGAATAGAATTTAAAATCCTTGTTCTCACCTACAAAGCTATTCATGGTCAGTCACCATCTTATCTTGAACAGCTCATAGTACCCTATCGCCCATCCAGAACCTTACGCTCCCAGGATGCAGGGTTATTGGTGATCCCAAGAATTTCCAAAAGTAGAATGGGAGGCAGAGCTTTCAGCTATCAAGCTCCTCTCCTGTGGAACTATCTTCCAGTCTTGGTACGGGAGGCAGACACACTCTCTGATTTTAAGAGTAGGCTTAAAACCTTCCTTTTTGATAAAGCTTATAGTTAAGGCTGGCCTATCTAGCCCTTAGTTATGCTGCTATAGGCTTAGGTTGCTGGGGGAACACTCCATGATTCACTGAGCTTTCTTCTCTCCCCCCTCTGACTCCGACTCCTTCTCTGCTCCTGTAAATGTCCATATCCTTACACTAACTTTACTTCTTCCCCGGAGTCGTTGTGCTTTACCATCCTGCAGGTTTTTCTAGGTCGCGGTGGGAGGTGCTGCTGTGGTCCTGCCTGATGCCTCCTGGCCACATTAGGAAAGGAGATCCTGTGACTTGGATCCTAGGCTGGATTTCCAAGTGCAAATCGGGACCCAC
This sequence comes from Mola mola, assembly GCA_001698575.1. Lineage (NCBI taxonomy): Eukaryota > Metazoa > Chordata > Actinopteri > Tetraodontiformes > Molidae > Mola > Mola mola. The sequence continues at coordinate 20,669 of KV751386.1, read as the reverse complement.
AGATCACAATGGCTTCTGGATCAATAGACTACACCTGCTTCTGGACCACTACACTTCACATATCCCTGGATTTACCGATTCTATATACTCTTGGACTCAGCAACACCCAGATCTTCCTACATGGAGTACAATGACTCCTGGACCAACAGAGTCCACCTGCGTCTGGATCACTAGACTTTCCATACATCCGGACTCATAGAATCCACAGACTCTGGGACTCATGGATGTTTTATGCATTCTAAATGAACTGTTGTTATCATGTTTTTGTGTTCTGTACAAGTGACATTTATTGCACATCTGTCCGTCCTAGGAAGAAGGATCCCTCCTCTGTGGCTCTTCCTGAGGTTTCTTATTTTCCCTGTTTAGGGTTTTTTAAGTTTTTCCTCACCCGGTTCGAGGGTCTAAGGGCAGAGGATGTCACATCTATACAGTTTGTCAAAGCCCAGTGAGATAATGTGTAAATTGTGATTTTGGGCTATACAAATAAAATTTGATTTGACTGTTGATTCTGACATTCCATTTAACATTCTGCTTGTTCTGCGTTTTAGTGCTTTGGTTAATATATTTAATTTTCAAACAGTGGTCTCATGTTTCAATTGTTTAACAATTTTGGATGCTAAAGATAAGTTAATTAATTTTACTCATTGAAAAAAAAAAATGGAACTTTTGACAGTCCCCTCATTTTGTTAACATATTACTGTGTCCAGCTCACTTTATCAGAACTGCACAGCATTCGACTACATTAAAAAATTAACTAAACTTTGCATTAGTAGTTTAGAAATAAGTGTCAGCAAAGCAAACAGTTACAATGAAACATGGTTTGCTGGTTTAGTCGGAAGCTCTGTCACTGTCGAGAGCCTCCATGTGGCCTTATCAAGGTGAAGGGCACCATGACAACATTTTTCATACATCGGGCCCATCAAGGTCTCCAAGTGTCAAGTGAAGAATGCAAATCTCAAGTATACAGAGACTAATGGGTTTATGGCCAGCTGGCAATTTCTGGACTGTTATAGAATGATTTGTAATCAAGTCAGATTTAATGGAAGCAAGAGGTTTAACAAAGTATTTATTGTTGAACTAAATTCTGTTGTGGCCTAACCCTGAGTATTATTATTACAACACTCAGGAGCTTCAGCTTTTCATTTTCTTGTTATGCCTCTCGCGTTCCTCTGTAGCTTTAGACTGTATGTCTTCATCAGCAACTGGTGTTTTTTCAGATATCGAGATTGATCTGTTGATCAATCTTGATCTGTATAAGCTGTACTTGTTTTATATCGTTGTCAGTTATCTGAAGCTTTGAGGGAATGTTTGACAGGCAGACATTCAGTGTTCCCACCAAGCTGTCAGCTCCTGGTTGAAGACATAAGGTCACTGTGACGTAAAGTCCTTTTTATAATAGGAAGAGATGGGAATGTGCAGGGTTTTACTACTTTATAATTTCTACTATTGACCAGAGAGGTTAGTTCATCACGTTAAGCCTTCGATTCAGTTTGAGCGATATCAGGTCTGCAGCAAATGCTGACTGCTGTTAAAGAAAATCTAGAAAGAATCTAGAAATCTACATCATGAAGGCTATAAGTGACAGTGCTCGCTTTTTACAGACTAGATGACAATTAGTGGAATGTAGGAGGGCGGGGGTCATAGGGAGATGGCAAGAAGTTTACAGACGTTTTCCTTTTTTGGGTTCCCATCATCCTCAAATTTGGAAACAAGAACATCCACTGTCAGCTGCAACAAAAGGGACAAAAACATATAATCAAAGCCTGTCAGGAACATAATAAAGTCACATTTATTAATATCCACAGATGCACACTGCCAACAATAACTACAACAAACAGACTGCAGATACCCACACAGTGATATCTTCAGTCAAACACTTTCAGAAATGCCTTCAGAATGACACTCTTTTATGTAAATGAAAGAAAGAAGCATGCACCAGCAATTGCCCAAGCCCTTTAGGTATGTATGCAAAATGGACACATCCAAAATCCATATACAAAATCCAAATACCATTGCATAATTCACCCCCTGACATATTGATAAAATATTATCCATTCCACACATCTAAAGGAACATGTTGGTGTGTGAATTGATGGAATGGGATGATGAATTGATGGGATGATGTTCGTGCATGAGCACACATGACAGTGTGATCACGACCAGCCTTTGTGGCGATGATTATGATGCAGGTCATTTTCCTCCATGGTGTAAGAG
>KV751385.1:1747561-1762561 GCA_001698575.1 Mola mola | reverse complement strand
TCTCCGGTCAGTTCAGGACCCGTTCACGCTGGAATCTGATATGAAGTGGAACATCGGAGAGTTTTATTTGTGAATGTTCCTGCACGCGCTCACATCACTTCAGGGTTTTATTGGCAGAAAACAGACCTCCTACACACTCCTCACAGGCCTTTTACCTCTGCTGCGGTGTGTGTGTGTGTGTGTGTGTGTGTGGTTATGCCACAGAGTTTAACTGTTACGGTTCTGCTTGGTAAGCAGAAGGAGAACTTCAGTGTGTTTGTGCTGCCTTCAGGCACCATTGTTTCAGTGGTTTATTTGAGGTCTCAGCTCATTAAATCCTGACATGATCATTGATCACTAATTGATTTCCTGCTGCGGAGAAATGATCTATCACGACACACGGTGAGTTTAGGCAGAGCAGCAGCAGTTTTTGTACATGAAAAATGGTTCAGTTTCACCAAAATCAAATAAAGTTTTGTTTTGTGAAGTCATCGGTGAGGCCCCGCCCCCAGAAACACCTCATTCCATGAACTATTGAGTTGGCTTCTGCATGAATGTTGAGGTCATATTTTTATTGATACTTTTTAAACTTCAGATTTTTGTATTTTTGGTGCGTCTTGTTAAATCAGGGGAAAAGGACTTTTTTTTTTTATTAGAGGGACGTACACTGCTTTAATCAAATGAAGTTTACCTTGAAGAATACCTTTATTTATATAGTACCTTTATAGCACCAAAAAGGGGTTTGAAAGTGCTTTGACAGTAAAAGTGAACAAAAAGCAGGAAAACAATAGTAGAATAACCGTGACAGCAGCAGGGTTCAATCCCAAAGAAAGAACTGAGTGTTATTTGACCGTAAAACATGTGTGAAGTTCACATGGTCAGAATCAGACAGAGGCAGTTTGAATGTTTGAATGAGGATGAAGATGATTTTAAAACCAGCTGCAGGTGAAACGTTTGACTCGGCCGCTACAGTTGGGTCTCAGCAGACGGTTACGGCCGAGTCTGGATTCGGTTCTTCAGTTATCTGATCTGAGACACGGACGGCAGTAAAGTAACCAAAGCTTTCAGGTCCAGAAAAGGTCGGACGCTTTGTAAAATGTGAAAAACACAGATTACGGAGATTTGCTATTCACTCTCAAACTAAATTCATCAGACTAAAATGTCTGCACGTTAGGGGCCGACTGACGGCAGGTGATCTTCGACCCCTCAGACATTAACAACCGGCATCATTCTGGGATGGATATCACAACGTGGGCTCAGAACGTGTCAGCTGACACAGGATGTCACCGCAGCTACCGACCACGCAAACATCCAGAAGCTCATCTGAGATGAACGGATGCTGTGGTCCCACGAGTCCACATTTCAGGTTGTTTTGGGAAATGATGGCTGTCGAGTCCTCCTGACTGAAGAGGAAAAGGACCATCCAGATTGTTTTCAACGCAAAGTTCAACAACAGCTGTGATGGAGGTGTGGAAGTGCCCACTGCATCATGGGTAACTGTCACATGTGTGAGAGGGTCGTGCAGGTTTTGGAGCAACATGTGCTTCCATCCCGAAAACGTCTTCTTCCAGACAGCCCTGCTTATTTCAGTGAGACAAATTGTGCAGACGGGGGCTACTAAACTGGCCTGCGTGCAGTCCAGACCTGCCTCGTGCTGAACGTGTACGGAGCAACACGAAGCACAAAATACGACAACAGACACCTGGAACTGTGGAGCAACTTAAGGTGAACATCATCTTGTCTTTGTGCTGAATTCAGTAGAATTTAGAGTGACAAGTGAGAACTGCAGCTCGTGGAAGCGGAGACATAGCAGCCATCTTTAATTTGGTCAGTATTCCAAACCTACATGAGTGCCTTCGCTGCAGTTTTCACTTTGTTGGCTGCGTTTCTCTGCGGCAGCAGCTGGCGTCTTCATTTGTAATTACTTTAGCTTTGTCATTGTTCGAGCTTTTGGCAGCACGGACAGGGAGGAAAGGCCAGCGGTGACTGGCTGACAACAGTAATGAACTATGACTGACGTGGTGGGTCATATTTTTCTGTATTTGTGGGTAGAACTCTATTTCACGGCATCATAGATCACACAGTAGGGGTTCACAGGGGTCCTGCACCTGCTGGGCCAACCTCTTAAACTGAGCACTGATCAGCTCCAGGTCATGCAGTAATAGTCCCGTTGCCACAGAAACCATTCATCCCCATCTCCCGTCCCTTCCTCCCCACCTTAATCAAACCTTCGTGTCAAATCCACTTCAGCTGAAATTAGCATCCCGCTAACAGCACTTAGCGACTCGGACGCAGTCTTGCTAATTACATCAAGCTAACGTGGGCGAGCAGCATCAGCTCTGAGACGCCGTCCAGCACGGGGCTCATTAGCTCGATGCTAATGTGAGGCTGAAGCGCCGGATGGCTCTTGAGCTGCCCCAAAGTGTGCGGACGGTTGTGGATCCAGAGGGTGTCCACTTCATTGCCTGAATTATTAACATTAATTAACATTTCCTCTTCAGCGAAACAAGCTTCCAACCTCAAAATAAACCTGTGTAGGAGTTGTATTTATGCGCTGACACAATCTCTTTATTCTGAGGCCCGAGATGGGCAGCGTTGGGTAACAAGGTTACGGATTTTCTTTAGCTGATTAACCGATTTTTCCCTGGTTTATGACCAAGAAGGTGGCCTGTAGCTGCTTACAGCTGAGGGTGAAATGATTTTTTTTATAAATCTGATGGCTGTCTTTCCTGTCTGAACACTTGTGGATTATGGACGGGTACGCCCCGACACGTTTGCCTCGCGTCGATTCTGAGTGGACGTAGCAGCTGCCTCTTCTTCTTCTGCTTGATCAATGCCAGCGATGGTACCAGAGTGTGTTCGCTATGTTTGTACACTGATACAATAGATTTAGGAGCTAAAATCTCTTTTCAAGTTTTCCATTATCAGGCCAAAACCATATCAGTCCATTTCGAAAACCACCCGCCGCTCTTTGATTGGTTTACCTGTCGAATCCAAGCAGGTTTTGGCCAATCAGTTCACGAAATGATCGGCTGGCCAAAAGCTGCGAATGTGAATTCACACAGGTGAAAAGGTCGGATGTGAGGGTGACTTTAAAAACACGGCCGGTTCACTCGACTGAGCTGAGCCAATCAGAGGTTGTCAGTAGCTACATTAGCTCCGTGCTGGCTACTCACCAAATCTTAGCCGAATTAAGAACACGTTTCTGCCTATTCATAACATAATAATCCTCCGGACACACACACTGACACTCGGTGAGATTGGCCTGTCGTCTGTGGTCGCGAGTCCCCAGAAATCCGGTCGGTGACGCATTCTGTCCGCTCGCTCATGTTGTCTGCACACGTGAGGATTAATTGGACGAACACTCGGGAGCAGGCCAGGCCCCCCGCGATCGCTGGTCCCGGGGAAAAGTGGGAACAGAAGACTGGAAACATTTTTAATGCTCAGAGCGTCTGAGGGAGAAATTGATCACTGATTCCATCATGACGATGAGACGATGAAGTGAAAACGAGTTTTTGCTCAGTTTATTAAAAAAATGTATTTCTAATTAAGGTCAGTTTCCACAGACATTAACACCGTATTTCACTTTGTGTGTGTTGGGTTCCAGGTTTGTTTACACACACCATTCAGGTTAACAATACAAGGCGACGACTAAGTGGTTGAATTTGGCTTCCAAAATGAATCAATAATTATCAAAGATAACTAATGATTATCACAATAGTGAGATCTAATTAACATTCGATCACTTCGGGGCTCCACCCTTAAAGAAGGGAAAAGAGAGCCAATTTAATTAAACTGTCCCATGAAATCTACCAAACTGTGAATTTGGAATTATGCTCAATAAGTAACTTCATAATTACAACCAACATTCCCTCATCAACAGCTGGTTGGAGTTCTTGACGGTGTCGAGGTTGGAAAAATTCACTCTTGTGCAACATTAAACACACAGCGTGTTTATCTAAGTGATTATTCAAGAATGAACAATAAAGAAATACACAAAGACTCATCTATGATGTAAACAATCATATACATTTAAATACATATCTGTGTGTGTGTGTGTGCGTGTCTGTGTGTGTCTGTGTGCGTGTGTTTGTGCGTGTGTGTGTCTGTGTGTGTCTGTGTGTGTCTGTGTGCGTGTGTTTGTGCGTGTGTGTGTCTGTGTGTGTCTGTGTGTGTGTGTGTGTCTGTGTGTGTGTGAAAATGAAAACGAGTCTGAGTTATTTTTCTGACACAAATGAGGCCGTCTTGTGGATTTTCCCAGAGGGAAAAGTTGTTGTTCTGATGATTTGTACATCCCATGAACAAATCATCAGTTAAACAGCTAAAGCAATCAAATCAGGTTCTTCAGATTCTCTTCAGAATCACATTCGTCTTCACTGGGACGTGTCGGCGCTCCTCCTCTTCCTCCTCCTCCTCCTCCTCCTGCTGCTGCTGCTGGCGTCCGTGACGTCATCACACGGGGACGAGGTTTGACCTACGTGGTTTCATAAATCAAGATGACACTAGAGACACGCTGGGAATCAATCGATCAGCAAGTGTGTTGATTCCACCTGATGAAAAAACTGACGTCCATGATGATGCTAGCTGCTAGTGCTAAGCTAAACTAAAGTGAGTGATGAGCATCACCGTCCTCTGAATTTAACACAAGCACGCTGCAGTCCACTGTCACGTAAATCAGAGGAGTGGGAACCAGATGCATGATGGGAGCTCCTATAGTCTGTGTGTGATTTTAAAACCGAGCGTAATATGTTGTGTAAATATAAGACATATTTATATTTCCAGCGGGAGGAATGTGATTAGAGAGGAATGTGGCACAAAATGAAAAGAGAGGCCAAGAAAAACTGAACTTTGACCCCGGCTGTTTTCACTGTCAGTAAACAGGAGATGTTAGAGGAGAGGAAGCGAGGACACGAGAGCTGGCTGAGCTGGCTCAGTGTGAGCCAATCAGCAGTTAGCACACTAACTCTCAGGTGGGAACACCAAGACTAGAGCTGCAAGTGATAATTATTTTAATCATTAAAAAATCTGCCAATTACTGTCACGATGAATCACTTACTCTATGAATTGTCCAAAAAATAGTGAAAAGAGCTCATTTTGTTTTTTCAGAGCCCAGAGTGACGTCGTCAAATTGGTCCTTTACTGCCAACAACGATCAAACAAATGTTAACCAAGTAAATTAGCGTGGGAATTTTAACCTGTGATCATCCTGTAAAGTCCTCAGCTTCTGAAATCATCATACATCATCATTTTATCATATTTTACTAATTAAACCGTGTCAAGATAAAATATGTTTGTTTTCTGAGACACTGGAAATGTTGTCGCACTGTCAGCGTTGACTGACCCGCGAATAAACGTTGAAATGGGGTGTGTGTATGACCTTGTTATTGCCGCTTAAGCTGATTTCAGAGCTGCAGTGCTGAACGTGTCCCTGCACAGTTGCTTGTTTCCAACACGACACTATCAAAAGTACTGATGCCATCAGACGGAAAAGGGTCACAGAAGAATCCTATAATTTCCATCATGAGTGAGGAACGTGCCTGACAGAGGAATCAGCAGAGACCACTAGGAGGCAGCACAGAACCTGAGCTGAAGGGCAAAAATAAAGTTGATTTCAATGAAAAAAAAACAACTTATATATATTAACCTCCGTTTTTAATCTGTTTCAACTATTTGAACATTCAAATTACAAATGTAACTTTTAAAACAGCAACTTTAGTGTATTATGTATTTTTAGATTTTTTTTTTTTTAAAGAAACAAAGTGTAACACTGACACCCAGTGTTCAAAACAGGTACTGCAGCCAATGTTTACGCACTAACGGGAGCCGCCCCTCCCCCACGCACTCGAGGAAATACTGGCTGCTGCATCTTTGTCAGAGGAGCTGCTATTTCAGCACAGCAGGACTCATTAATGAGTATAAACTCTTTTTTCAGTTAATACACCTCTTACTTAAAGCTCCTTTCATTTTAGTATTTCATTGGAGATAAAACCAATAAAAACTGCGATACTGTACATAAGCAAATATCTGAAACAACGTCACCACACAACTTTTACTGCTCCTTTAAACTCCCAAACACTGTCTGCTGACACAGATCCAATATTCATGCTTGGAAACAATATTGGAGGGATATGAGACGGACACTGGTGACGGATGTTTGGATTTTGATTATCGTTATAGTTTCCTTTCCTTTTTTTATACTTTGGTTTTATCTTTGCTCTTTTTTGAACACGACTAAAAATATTCAGTCATTCAGTAATAAACAAACACTGACTGCGCCATCATTCCTCCAGTCAAACAGCAGAATATTTCCTCCCTGGATGCCGTTTTCTTTAAGTTCAGACTTCTGATGACATCAGCAAGTCTTTAAATATCCGGATGAATGGAAAAGAGAAGTGAGCTCAGTGACTCGTCCTCTATTCCTGTCTGTCTGTCTGTCTGTCTGTCCGTCCGTCTGCCACACTCGTCAACATGCTGTCGCTCCTTCTTCACACCTTCACCTCCATCTGTGTCCTCACAGGTGAGTCTGAAGCTTAGAATCCACCGTGATTCTGATCCATCAGCGGGTTTTACCTTCATCATGTTTGTAGCTTCTCGCTAACGGTGACACCAAACTGCAGCTAAGAACTTGTCAGAATAACTACTCACATGTTTTGACGAAGGGTGACTTAGGAATCAAACAGAAGGATTTAAAAAAAAAAAAAAAAACAACACTTTTTTATTTAAATGTGTGTAAAGATGGCCGACAGTAGGAGCTCTCCAAAGGTGACGCCAAAACAATCGTTTATATCCCCCTCGGTGTTAGCAGATGTGATCAGCTACCAAACTTTCTGTCACTTTGGGTGGTTCTTATCACGCTGATGCACGTTTGGGTGTCTTTTATGCATTCATGCTATGAAGAAGGGGTGAAATATGATGACATGTGATGCTCTCAATATTCATGTGGAGGCGTGGCTTCGGTCAGCCAGCAGAGCAGCAGCTGACATGCAACCAGCCGTCCACTGGCCTCCGCACAGAACGACCTGGTAAAACAGTGAAGTTCAGGGGTGCGGTGTGAGCATACGTTCAGTTCAAGAACTGAGGCTCTCCAGAAATCTACTTGGTGAAAATATGCTGCATTAAAACTACAATTAACCCATCATGAAGGGTCTGAAGTGACTTATGTGGTTATTAGCTTGAGTGTGATGCTACGGTCTGTCTGCACCTCTTGCTCAGTCTGATGGTAGAAGAAGCTCTCAGACAATCTGCTGACAGCTGAGTTTGTGCTGTAAAAACTCTCTATCACCTCCTTAAAGCAGATACAGCAGCGGCACATGGTGGACACCTGGGGAACTGCAGCTCAGGAGCAGATTCGGAATGTGGGAAATTTCCTCTGAACTTTGAGACACTGTTGGACTCTCAGCTGAGGTGTTGTTGGGCTTATTTCATGTGTGTGTGTTCCAGCCCGCGTGTCAGCGGTCACCATGGAGACGGTGGTTGGTGTGGCCGGGAGGAGAGTGATGCTGCCGTGTCGGGCGGAGGCAGTGAGTCAGAGAGGAGTGGAGGTGTGCTGGGGGAGAGGAGAATCCGCTCTGTTCAGCTGCCGCAACACTGTGATCCACGCAGCCGGAGGCCACGTCACATACAGGAAGTCAAACAGGTACTGCGTCACACACAGGATGTCGTACAGGTACCGCATCACACACAGGAAGTCGCACAGTTACCACGTCAAACACGGGAAGTCAAACAGGTACCACGTCACACACAGGAAGTCGCACAGTTACCTGGTAGAAAGAGGAAGTCACACAGGTACCGCGTCACACACAGGAAATCTAAGGTACCGGGTCACTTACAGGAAGTCACACAGGAACCAGGTGAAACAGGAAGTCACACAGGTACCGGGTCACTTACAGGACAGGTACCTGGTAGAAAAAGGAAGTCACACAGGCACCTGGTAGAAACAGGAAGTCAAACAGGAACCAGGTAGAAACAGGAAGTCATACAGGTACCGGGTCACTTACAGGAAGTCACACAGGAACCAGGTAGAAACAGGAAGTCACACAGGTACCGGGTCACTTACAGGAAGTCACACAGGTACCTGGTAGAAAAAGGAAGTCACACAGGCACCTGGTAGAAACAGGAAGTCACACAGGTACCTGGTAGAAAAAGGAAGTCACACAGGCACCTGGTAGAAACAGGAAGTCACACAGGAACCAGGTAGAAACAGGAAGTCACACAGGTACCTGGTAGAAACAGGAAGTCACACAGGCACCTGGTAGAAACAGGAAGTCACACAGGTACCGGGTCACTTACAGGAAGTCACACAGGTACCTGGTAGAAACAGGAAGTCACACAGGAACCAGGTAGAAACAGGAAGTCACACAGGTACCTGGTAGAAACAGGAAGTCACACAGGTAGTCAAACAGGAACCAGGTAGAAACAAGAAGTCATACGGGTACCGGGTCACTTACAGGAAGTCACACAGGAACCAGGTAGAAACAGGAAGTCACACAGGTACCTGGTAGAAACAGGAAGTCACACAGGAACCAGGTAGAAACAGGAAGTCACACAGGAATCAGGTAGAAACAGGAAGTCACACAGGTACCTGGTAGAAACAGGAAGTCACACAGGAACCAGGTAGAAACAGGAAGTCACACAGGTACAGGTTTCACATGAAACATGACGTCAGTGTTAAAATGTTTACTGATCGTGTGCTACTGTCTGCAGGTTCTCTGTATCTTCCTCCTCGTCGTTTCTGTCCATCTTCAGTTCTCGGTCGTCAGACTCTGGCCTCTATCACTGCAGAGTTGAGCTGCCTGGTCTGTTCAACGACCAGACGTCCACCGTCCACCTGATCATCATCAGCCGTACGTTTATGTGTTCACCGCCAGCAGAAAATGTGTGAACCAGCATGCGGAACAGTTTGTGTCCTGTCTGTCATCTTGCAGCTCGTCCCGCCTTCCCCGACTCCCCTGTGAAAGAAACGACGCAGCTCGCAGACGGCAGGGTTGACGAGAACCTGAACGCACCACACACGACAACACAGTACAGTGAGTACAGACGGAGATCCAGCTGGCTCAGGGAGACGACCGCTCCACGTGTCCAGCTTTCAGTGCCGGAGTCACTGATCATGCTAACAGGCTGAGGCTAAAGTGTACAGGTCCAAATCGTGATAAAAGCATGCAAACAGGCTAAAGCTAACAGGATCCAGGTCATTACATCATATGAACAGGCTGAGGCTAAACCTATAAGGGCTGAGTCATGGTATCATGCTAAATGGCTAAAGCTAACAGGACCCAGTAAACAAACTGCGGCTTAATGAACTAAAGGTTTCAGGTGTACTTGTTGACCTCTCAGGTTTAGCTCAGCTGTAAAAGCCATCCTTCATATTTGAGACTCTTTTATGTCATTGTCAGGTTCCACTAGAGGAAGTGATGTCATAAAAGACAGCAGCAGAGGACCAATGGTGGCGCAGGTTCAGGTAAGAGTCATCTCACTAATTCTACAGTAGGAATGTGGTTTAAATCCTTCAGGGTGACACTTTTGTTTAGGTGGAACAAATTCAGACAACAGTGATGAAAACAGCTGATTGTTGTTGTCATAAACAAGCGGTCACACGGTTTCCATGGCAACATGCGAGTAAACACGTATTTGTGTCTTGATGCTGACAGTCGTCAGTCCAGCAGCAGCAGCTGGTCGACAGGCTGCAGAGCTTCATCGGAAACACAGCGAGAGCGTCCTTCATCATCTTCATCCCTGCAGTGCTGCTCACCGCCGCCTACCGTCAGTACACGCACGTACGCATGTACGCATGTACGCACGCACGGACATACACATATTAACAGGTGGGTTTTTCTGTCCGCAGGACTCTGGCGGACCAATCAGAGAGCACAGACTGACCGGAAGCTGAACCAATCAGAGGAGGAGGACAGCTCTGTGTAGAGGCTCAAATAAAGATGGCCGTGTGGTTTCTGTTAGTGGTAGTGACACGCAGGGGACTGAAAACGTTTCTCTTACTTTAAAAAGTTTCCAGAATTTAAAAAAAAAAATTAAACTCCTGCTCTGTATTCATGATTTTTCTAAGGTGAAAAATTAAGGTTGCCCAAAATTCTTTACTAAAATCAAATTTGGAAAATGCTCCACAAGATAATTAATGTCGGCTTTCTTTTTGAGATGCCACGGCACAAACTCACCATTAATACTCTAATTCTTTCAGAAAAATCATATGTAATTGTACTTTATTTTTGGATGTTTAATGCTAATTTAAGAGGAGGGCGGTCACCGCCGTGGACGCGGTGTTCGCGCTGAAGAGGCACGGTCGCACCCTGCACGGCCTCGGAGGTTGGCTCTTTACAGAACCCGCCTGCCCTACTGAGCGGACTTTTGCAGAGCCTGTGTTTAAAACTCAATTTAATGCAACTTACTGTTCCCAATTATGGTTTAAAGTCGAACTGTAAAAAAGCGTCAACATTCTGCACAATTAAAATTCAGCCCATAATACAAAATTGACCCGATGAATTGTCCACTAGGACAAAGAAATTTATCAAACACATTTACGCAATTGCATATTTTACATCTTTTATTTAACTAGATAAGTTAACGTTTCCTTGGTCTCTCCGTCAGAGTGAAATTTTATATTTGATTTGAAATAATTACAATCGATGCTTTTGTGTAGATGACTGCGATCCACATTAGGAACAACTTCTGCCTTATTTGCACCAACAGCATTAGTATTTATCTACACTTTTCAGTCTCAGTTAGGACCTGTTCTTTTTGGATCGGGGACACCTGATCTGGCTCGAGACAACCTACAACAAGAAGCGCATGCGCGCTGGCTTCGCGAACACAGCCGGCCAATCATACACGAGCAACAGCACACCGATATTAGCATGTGATGTGTACAAATACACCACTCTGCTCCACGTCATCAGGAGTCAATGAATCAGATGTTTGTGTGAGACGGAAATCACAGGGAAGGTGGCAAAGAAAGGCTCCAAGAAAACCTCCTCCAAGGCCACCAAGCCTGAGAGGAGAAGGAAGAGTCCACCCAGACTCCGGCATGTCCTCCAAACCCACGATCGTGTCCCGCCTGGGCCCCGGAGCTCGTCTGAGGGCACCAAGGAAGCTCCAAGTGACCTGCTGCTTGTCCGTTCTTCTCAGGACCCCCACAGGCCCCTGAGGCCCCCGGCTCGAGCTCAGCGTCTGCTTGACTTGTTGTGCAGCGACCGAGTAAATATTGCTTCCATGAGGTGTGACTACACAGTCCACACCGGGAAGCCTGAGGTTTGGTGCTAAAACAAATGAGACACATCAGTTACTGTTTCCATTTCCGGTCTTCAGTGCACACAAGATATTGTGATCACCAGAAAATCACGATTTAATGTCTCACCTGGATGATTATCACTCGATCTGTGCATTTTATTCCAGAAATGTACAAAAGTAAACCTATTAGATTCATGCTTAAATTAAACTGCACCAAACATTTTACTATCCTAGGTTTGATAATTATGGCCTATAAATGTTTCTTTGTAACTGTATAAGTCATAATCATGAAAAGACAGGAAAATTCCACTCAAGTGTAATGATTTGAGAATAAAGAAATGTTTACTTTTTTTTAGATGTACATTGTGTAGAAATAACTTTAACTGACCGTTAAATGTACTTTTGATAGTTTATAAATTTGTCAGAAAAACACTTTTAATATGTATTTTGTTTTACTCCTGTGGTATTTGGGTGACTTTCACTTGTACTTAAGCCATCTTTCAACATGATATCTGGCCTGTTGTTCAAAGTTATAACTGTAGCTGTTTATATTTAATATTATTAGCAATGAAGCGCATTTTAAACATGTACATGAAATGTCAGCGGCGTAAAGTGTTTATCTCCGCTCACATCATTTCTCTGACAGATTATCTGATGTTTTCCCTCGTTTTTACCCCTTGTTCTGACAGTTTACATGTCCGTAATTTTTATTCATCTATTCATTGTGAATCATCCATTCATTCGTTTACAAATACGTTCATCGCTCAAATCAAACTGTGGACGTGATTCCATCCGCCGATTCGGTTCGAGCTGGGGATAAAATAATATCGGATGCAATAATCCCGTGTGAGTAAACATGAGAAAAATGCTGTGATAATCTTTGATATGAGATTAGAGACGCTTATTGAAGTGTTCCGAGTTTACCTCCGCAGGAAAGTTCCCCGATTCTTCCGCTGCACCTTCACGAACCTCTGCTTCCCGGAACACCGCCGACACATTTAATACTCAACACTTTGGGACATTTTTAAAGGAGAAATGTGGACAAAAGTGGCCGCGAGCGTCACAAACTGGCCGAGACTCATGAAAATGCTCCAGGACTCCGAACGTGACGTTACGGTGAACTAACGACAGTCTTCTTACAATCACAACGACGTTTATGGTGCAAAATGATGTTTTCCGCTAAATTTTATGCCCGAAACGGGGGGGGGCAGAAAACACAAGCGTTTCCGCGCGGGAGCAGCGTGGCGGAGCGGCTTCACTCTTTACGGGTCTCATGAGCCATATAAGTAGCGCCTCCTGCCGACGGGTCAACACACACCGGAGGACGACCATGGCTACAGGCGGGTCAGCGCCAGCTCATCGTCGGAACCCTGAGCGAGTCCAAGGGCCGCAAGGGCACGTCGGCGGTTCGGATCAAGAAGGGTCTGCGGGCGAAAGGCGTCGATGTGACCAAGTGCAACCGACGCATCAACCTAACCATCACGAGGCTGGTGAAGAATGGCACCGTAGAGCAGGCGAAAGGGGTCGGGGCCTCTGGCTCCTTTAAACTCCCAAAGAAGGAGTCCATGATGATGTCGGTGAAGAAATCTCCGGCCAAAACCAAGAAGCCGGCCGCGAAGAAAGTGGCTGCCAAAAAGGCCACAGCCAAGAAGCCAGCGGCCAAGAAGGCGAGCAAGACTGGCCCGAAGAAGACCGCTAAGAAACCAGCCCCAAGGAAGTCTCCCAAGAAGACTGTCGGGAAAAAGGCCACGAAGAAGCCTGTGACCAAGAAGGGAAAGAATTAAAGGACGTCCAGACTCTGCATTTAAGTGCACCAAAAGCTCTTTTAAGAGTCACCATAGCTCCCTTTAAAGACAGCTTCTGCCCCCATAGATGTGTGAACAGCAGAAACGACTTTACATGAAACAATTGAGCAAATTATTAAAAGTTAAATAAGGTTCTAATTTAATAAGTAACAACATGGCCACTTGTCTCAATAACGATTAGAGTTCAGTGTAAATCTCACGACACTGGGTTCGTGTCACAATTATGTCTGTAGTGTTTTAACCATGACCAGAATCCAACCAGCGACGGTAAACTAAAACACGTTTCTGCCAAAATAATAACCGAACAATAATCAGACGTAATAACAGATCAATACTAAGCCACAAATTTGATCGTTATCCAGCGGGGGAGTGGTTTACTTTGAATGTCGGAAAAGGGTGGATTGCCCACTCCGGGTCAGGGGAGAGTTGCTTCCCCAAGTGGAGGAGTTCAAGGATCTCGGGGTCTTGTTCACGAGTGAGGGGAAAATGGAGCGGGAGATTGACAGACGGATTGGAGCAGCGTCGTCAGTGATGCGGACGCTGAAGCGGTCCGTTGTGGTGAAGAGAGAGCTGAGCCAGAAGGTAAAGCTTTCAATTTACAGGTCAATCTACGTCCCAACTCTCACCTATGGTCATGAGCTCTGGGTAGTGACCGAAAGAACGAGATCGCGAATACGAGCGGCCGAAATGAGCTTCCTTCGCAGGGTGGCTGGGCTCAGCCTTAGAGATAGGGTGAGGAGCTCTGACATCTGGGAGGAGCTCAGAGTAGAGCCGCTGCTCCTCCGCGTTGAGAAGAGCCAGTCGAGGTGGTTCGGGCATCTGGTCAGGATGCCTCCTGGACGTCTCCCTGGGGAGGTGCTTCGGGCACGCCCATCTGGGAGGAGACCCCGGGGCAGACCGAGGACACGCCGGAGAGATTATATCTCTCGGCTGGCTTGGGAACGTCTTGGTGTCCCCCCGGAGGAGTTGCTGGAAGTGGCTGGGGAGAGGAACGTCTGGATGTCCCTGCTCAGGCTGTTACCCCCACGACCCGGACCCAGATAAGCGGCAGAAAACGAGACGAGACGAAACGAGACGCTCCAATCATCGATCAGCATCTTCTCGCGCTCCGCCCGCTCTGGACCAATCAGGACTGAGCTCACTCCGGCAGCCCCTTTATAAACACGGAGGCTATAAATATCTGCTGTTGTTCGGAGCCAGATGGCCAGAACCAAGCAGGAGGAAAAGCTCCGCGTAAGCAGCTGGCAACCAAGGCAGCCAGGAAGAGCGCCCCGCTACCGGCCCGGTACCGGCCCGGTACTGTGGCGCTGCGGGAGATCCGCCGCTACCAGAATTCCACGGAGCTGCCGATCCGCAAAGTGCCCTTCCAGCACCTGGTTCGGGAGATCGCCCAGAACTTCTAGACCGACCTGCGGTTCCAGAGTTCCGTCCGCGAGGCCTACCTGGTCGGCCTGTTCGAGGACACGAACCTGTGCCCCATCCACGCTAAAAGGATCACCGTCATGCCCAAAGACATCCCGCTGGAGCTTGAGCTGACCCCGCATCTGGCAACGGCTGTTTTAACAGCCACACACAGTCACCGACGGAGCAGCAGTCCGGTGGAGAACATGGAGAACATCCAGGCTCGGTTAACAGACCGGGGAGCGTCATCCGTTTCTAATTAAACAGATATGATTATATTACTCGCAGACTGATGGTTTAAAAGTCCCCGTTATTAACCTCACGTGACGAACTGGTTAAAACCAAAGCCACAGTTATAGATTTTAGCAGCAGCAGATAAATGATGTGCGGCTTGAAATATCCTCCATCACATTAAAATGATCCAATGACACAAAGTATAAGTGACACCGATCAGTGTTTTCCTGTATTAGTTTGTATACGGGGAGCTGCATGTTCCTCTTTTGTTTATCGGATACACGGAGCGGAATCATCGAGCTGCCGTTTGCTCTGCCTGCTGTAAGATCAGTCATGGATGTCT